>JBBBDQ010001215.1:7932500-8410000 GCA_037127315.1 Ascarosepion bandense
TCAAACACTAATGCTTTAGGTGCAACACAGCATCGTATGACTCTTTATTCGTTGACTTTCAGCAAAAACAAAGGTGTTTTGACATTCAAAGATATTTTTACATTCAAAGGTGTTTCTTATGATCTGAAAACCAAGATTCATAACACATACATCCTACCTGTGCTACTTTATGGATTGCAATGTGTAAACTAGACAGTTAGGACGTTGCAAAAAGTATCAACCTTTCAAAACCATATCATGAAACGGTTGACAAAATAAACGTCTCGGGGGTCTCATCACCATCAACGAGCTATTGAACACAATCAAGCTCGTGACAATCGTATTAGCTATCAAATCGAAGATACTTAAACTATTCGGACACCATTAAGAGATCAACCTGTGGTTTCAATAAGATATGTGCGGATGAAAAGACGATAGGCAAAAAAAAAAAAATCGGCCAACCATCAAAATACTGGCTACGCAATATTCACATTTGGACTGGATTTTTCTCTCCATTTTTCGACCGGACTTTACCCTCAGCTCAATAATGCCTACAGCATCGTCTTTTTATTCGTTGGTTTTAACAAAAACAATGATATACTGACATCCAAACGTGTTTCTTATGACGTGAAAACCAAGATTTATAACAAATAAATTCTACCTGTTCTACACTATGGACTTCAATGTATGAACTGGACAGTTGGTTGGTTGGTTGGTTGGTTGGTTGGTTGGTTGGTTGGTTGGTTGGTTGGTTGGTTGGTTTTGTTGGTTTTGTTTTGTTTTGTTTTTGTGGTAAATCAACCTCGGCGGGTCATTTATTGCCAATTAAATTGTATTTATTACTGGTAATACCTTTTTCTTTCAACAGTTTATTGTTTCTTTACATAAGTTTTTTTGTGTGTCTAGTAATACTTTTTTCTTTTCGAGTGTCAAGATTCATTGGGATTTGTTTTTCAAGGGCAGGGTCCCCAAGTCCTACCCTTGCTATCTAACCCATAACTGGAGGGAAAGGACGGATTACTACCTTTCCCAAGGTTACCAGTGCTTAAGTGAATGCAGGGTATTAAACTGGAATTCGAACACGGCTCACCGAATTCTCTTTCCGAGCCGATATCCACTGCACCACAACGCACATCCGTCACTAAGCGCTTACAGCTTCTGGTATTCCCAAGCGGTCACCCATCTAAGTACTGACCAGGCTCAACGTTGTTTAACTTTGGTGATCGAGTGAGAACGGTGTATTTAATGTGATATGCTGAACTGGACAGTAAGGTTGTTGCAAAAACCATCAACCTTTCAAAACCATATTATGAAAAGGTTGACAAATAAACGTCTCGAGGATTTCCTCACCATCAACGAGCTATTGTACACGACAAATCTCGTGCCAGTTATATTAAATGTTAAAGATACTTTAACTGTTTGGACACATCGTGGCATTACCTTGCAGTGTCAGTGAGATATGTGTGGATGGAAAGACGGTAGGCAAAAGAAACAGAGGTCAACCATCAGCTCTTCTCGAACGATCCTTGTGGATCTCATGTTGATCCAAAGTCTGCAACATGCAAAGCAATCGATTGATGACAAATATTTTTCAATCTTTATATTATAGGTCAACCGTTTGGCCACACACTCTAGATTTAATATTTAGTAAGTTTTATATATTAGTTTTGCTAAATTAAATCTTACTAAATTACGATGCTTAAACTATCTAATCAACTAGTGCATGGCAACAAATTTTATTTCGAGAGTGGTTTGAAAAAATAAAATATTTAAAATATTTTTAATATTCTAATAAGCGATCAAGTCAGATAAATTTGACTTTTGTTTGACGGCATATCAACCTATGTGGGTTATTTAATGCTAAAACGAGAGGTTTTAAGGTATTGTTATATTTTATTTTGTTAAATATTTGGTTAGAGCGAGAAGGTTGATTTTGTTGAATTTTGATGAAAAAGTTAGATCTATTGAGAAAATTTCAAAATGTCATCTGGTTTTGAATGTTTAAAAAGCAGTTTGTAGATCAGATTTCATTGACAATTTTTTTTGTAAAAACGATTTTGCCGACAGTCAATTGTATTGCTAGTATATTTTTCCCCCAAAAAACAAAAGAAATGTTGAAAATATCTTTTCTTCAATTTTCTTCTATGATGTATTGCTGGTAATATTTCAGTACTATTTTCTCAAAATAATGAATTGTTTGTAATATTTTCTTTTGAAAACATACTTCTGGAATTTTTAATATAAAAATCGATTTTTATACTGTCATAAATAGTTATCCATTCGGTGGATAACTATTTGCCCATGCCTTAGACCCGAACAGATGCTCCCAACCCGGGTGAGGTTAGACATAGGAACAACAGTAATTAAGAGGTGGTTGCACGCTTTACAAAGCCCGCCAATCAAAGGCCTTGCTGCAGGATGCAGTTTATCATCATAACCAGAACCCAAGATAGATGAGGCCAAAAAAAATTAAATCTAAACATTCAAGAAAAAATTATTCACTGTTAATGTATATATTATTATCCTATTATAATTGTAATTTTTCTAACATCCTTAGTTTGCACGACTAATACGTCCTGCCAATACCTCATAAACAAAGGACTATTCTGTTTTGAGCATGTGGAAAGAGTGAAAAAAGACACTATTGACTTCCGTAAGAAACTGAAAGAAAAACGGGAAGAAAGAAAGTTTTAACGGTGGTTTCAATTAAATAGAAAAAGTTAAAAGCTCAAATATTTTCCTTTGTACCCACTTTTTAAAATAACGACCACCATTCATATGTATGAATCTCATTGCAATAT
Organism: Ascarosepion bandense; assembly: GCA_037127315.1. Taxonomy (NCBI): domain Eukaryota; kingdom Metazoa; phylum Mollusca; class Cephalopoda; order Sepiida; family Sepiidae; genus Ascarosepion; species Ascarosepion bandense. The sequence continues at coordinate 7,935,281 of JBBBDQ010001215.1, forward strand.
TTTGCTATATTTGTTAAGCTCAAATTAATAGGGGAATTTCTACGGACATTGTCGTAGAACTCGAAATGGTCATACTGAATCATTAATTTACGAATTAAGATTCATCAAAAAGATTGAATAGTGAAACCGTGAAATTTTCACGGGTTAAAACTATTTGATATTGTTATTATTACTATTGTCATCAACATAACCATCATCATCATTACTATTTATATTATTATTATTGAATATATGATTAAATATCTACAGAAAAAACGTAATGTCTATGACGGAAAGTGAGCTAGGAGTTTGACATTATTCGCGAATACTCTTGGGAAATGTTATAATACATCTCTTCTCCTCTCAGCAATACATTGATTAGCAGGACAAATTAGATTCTATAGTTTTGATTGGCAGCCAGTCTACCGCAGTCAACATACTGCGGAAAAATATTCTACCTAGTCAGTCATGTATTGAAAAAACATGATCTCCCATGTGTGTATAACGTATAGCATTTAACCGACTGAAAAGGCAGCCAAAACATACATTTTTAGACGTTTCCTCGAAGTCCAGAGGTGGAACCCAAAGCTTTAGGCTATTGTGATTAATTTCTACTTCAGATAGCTCAGAGTTTTACTTTAAATTCTGGCACATTTCTCAAAATAAATCGTGGTTTTAACATTTGAAATGCTATTTTTATTGACTGTTCTTGCATAAAACTATAGTATTAATTTGAAAAATAACTGTGCAATAAATCTAAGATATAACTTTGCGCTGAAAGATGTCAGGTGATTCTTTAAATAAAACATTTTACAGTATTTCGTTTCTGATGAGTTTATCTGTAAGATGGAGAGAAATATTGAGGTTGTCATTGACTGGATGATATGTCATTTAGAGAAAATAATTGGACAGTATAATAGAATATGAAATGTATACTGAAATAGCTGAACATAAAGCCAATGATAATGGATTTCGCAGCAACGTAAGCTCACCAATCTAGGAAGAATTCTGGTTTGGCATCATGATTTTTGAAGCAGTTGGAAAATATATCAGTCATTTAATTGTCATACGTGATACGCGCTGGAGCGATCATGTCTTGAAAGAAACATGACAGACTGGGCAGAATATTTTTCCGCAGTAGATTGACATCACTTTCTTTAGTCGGCTGGTTACAAACCAAAGATATTTAACAAAATAAGTCCTGTTATTTAACCAATAACTGGAGAAAGAAGCTACAAATTAATACTTTCCTCAATGTATATATATATTAAGTACATATAATTATTAGGATGTCCGTTGTGTTACAGTCGATATCGGCTCGGAATGAGAATTTGGAGATCCAAGTTCGAATTCCAGATTAGTTCGTTGCATTCACTTAATTACAAATTGCAAGTAAGTGAATGTAACGAATTAATCTGAAATTCGTTTATTGGCTCTCCTAATACGGATTAATACGTTCCTCAAGTGTATATATATATATATATATATATATATATATATATATATATATATATATGTATATATATATATTAAGTATAAATAATTATTAGGATGTCCGTTGTGTTACAGTAAATATCGGATCTGAATGAGAATTTGGAGAACCAAGTTCGAATTCCAGATTAATTCGTTGTATTCACTTACTTGCAAATTGCAACGAATTAATCTGGAATTCGAACTTGGTTCTCCAAATTCTCATTCAGATCCGATATTTACTGTAACACAACGCACATTCTAATAAATATATATACTTAATGTTAAAAAAGCAAAATATTCTATACAATTTTGCCATTTCCGAGTCGCAGCTGCTACTGCCGTTTATTGACAGGAATTTTTAAATGCAAACAAGCGTTACAATATTCAGAGTTTATTCTGTTAAAGTTTAGAATTTCCATTATTTTCGCACCATACAATGTAGAACGCAAACATAGAAAATATAGAAACAACTAGACTGCAAACGAACATTACCTCAGCGATTAGAAAGAGCTGATTATACAACGAGAAAGAAGAATTGAAAAGAACTCGACCAGCCTCAAGAGTGAATATACAAAAAAATGAAATCAACTGCTCTCAAAATTAAATGCGAATTTAAAATAAAACAGGGGAAGTAATCCATTATTTAGAATGATCAAGAGAGTAATTCACTATTTGGCATTTGAAAAGTCAAATTTACATTTTAATTATAAAACAGGAAAGAAAGTAAAATAATAATTTTAAAAAAAGCGGATGTGACTTTCAAAAGCGCGAAGTGAAAGAGAAGAATTTACTGGGTGAAAGACAACTCAGTACCGCCAATTCAACACTGCGACTGAACATCGCCGACTGAGTGTCGTGACAACTCAAGACCGGGACATCTCAGCACCAGAAAATATAATTATTTTTAACTAAATAAACGCAATGAATTAAGGATGTGTTGAGTTGTTCCGGTGCTCAGAAGGCGGTGTTGTGTCGGCAGTATTCAGTTGATGATGTTGAATTGTCACTTTTATTAGCATAGAACTTACTGCAATCCGAATGACGAGATCTCGCAGTCTGTCTTACTACTACAGTTAACTTCATGAAGCCTCAGTTCCAATGAGGAAAGCTCAAAAGAATAAGATTGCAATAGAAATCAAATGAGTGTATGAATAAAACGAACTTGTTTTTTTTTTTTTATATAAGCGTTTCACCCCGAGCAAGGCATGTCACTGCCAATACTGCGCAGGGGGCTACATAGAGTGGAGAAAGGATGATTAAATATAGGAAATGTCAGAGGGTGGGTGATAGGCGGGTAGGGATACCGAGAATGGTTAAATATAGGAAATGACAGAGGGTGGGTGGTAGGCGGGTAAGGATACCGAGAATGAGGGTTGGGTAAATGAGAATAAATGGGAGTTAGTGTGATAGGAGGTGTCTATTGACCCTACATTTAAACACCTGGAGATTGTAGCTGTCGGGAAAGCAGACTTGTGGAAGGGAGTTCCACAGGCGGGAAGCGCGAGAAAAGAAGCTGTTGGAGTAGAATTTACGGTTACATCTTATTTGTTTAAAAGGGTTGGACCTAGTTGCTAATCTAGTATCTCGTGTAAATTCGTGCTTAGGCGGCACCAGTGATCTAAGCTCATCGGAGCAGAAGCCATGAAAGTACTTTTAGAAGAGGCACAGGGAAGCCACATCACGCCGGTTAGAGAGTGGTTGCAACCGGTCTGCCAAGTCAGTATCAACCACGTTACAGGTATATTTGATTACCTTGAAGACAAAAATAGAAATATATTGCTAATGTAAATTTGCTTCTCGCATTTAAATACTGATTGAAATGTAGATTTTTTCAATAAAATCCAGCTAGTCCAGTCATTAATATGGCCAAATCATTTTTCCCATTTATCCGCCTCTTCTTTTGCCTATAGTTTGACCTTGTAAAATTATAATAGAAATATTCTTGCCTTTTTTTGTCATGTTCTTATCATTTCAGCTTTCACTTCTCTCCAGCGAATATGGTGTTATCCATCTGTCCTGATTATTGTCTGACTGCGTTTCAGACGGCTTTATTTCTGATTTGGCGCACACAGTTGATGCTCGAGGTCATCTTGTAGCATCTCATTTCAAACGCTTAATGTCTTCAGTTAAAGACCATTGGTGATACACGCTTGAGTGATCATGTCTTTTTCGAAACATAACTGACTGGGCAGAACATTTTCTCGCAGTAGGTCAGCATTAATTTTTACGGTAGATTAGTTATCAACGAATACTATGGAACTCATTCTGTTTCGCTATTTAACCCATGGCTTGAGGGAGAAGAGCCGAATTAATACGTTTGGATTTGCGCGTAAGTGAAAGCAACTAATTCAATTTGAATTTGTATTCGGATTTCTGATTTCTCGTTCTGAGCCGAAATCCACTGGACCACAAATTTAATGTCTTACTAAATCAAAAATCATTGTTTCTCAGCCGTCACTTTCGGTATTTTTTTTTAATCATCTCATCCCATGCAAGGCATTCCACTGCCACTATTGCGCATGGGGCTACATAGGGGAAGGTAAAGAGAAGGAGTGGTTAGATATAGGGAATGTCAGGAGGAAGGTGACAGATGAGTAAGGATACCGAGGATGAGGGTTGGGCAGATGGGAAGAGTGTTTGATAGAATAGGAGCAGGTTAGTGTGTTAGGAGGTGTCTATTGACCTTACATTTAAACTCCTGGAGATTGTAGCCGTCGGGGAAGCAATCGTGTGGAAGGGAATTGATGCTGATGTTTGTTATTAATCACAAGTTTTCTTCAGCCAAAACTGCGTTTCTGAATGGGTACAAATAAATTAATCAAATACACTTTTACAGACTTTGCTTTGAAATTATCTCTTTGTTAGGCTATATATACATGTTCATAGTCTCGGTACTATAGGTAAACGTTTAAGAAAACATTAAAAAAATATAAATACACCTTAAGCGAAATCAAATGAACCCGAGCAAAGATTTTATTTTTTATTTTCTAGAAAGTGTAAAGATTTGTTTCTTGCATTCGTTAATACAAATGTTGTCATTACTCACAAATCATATTTCTAAAAGCTACGTAGACCAACATGTTAGGAAAGACTCTTCTCTTTGCGACACGCCATAAAACTATCCTCTTTTCTAGCCTAGGATTTAAGTATAAAAAAAAAAGATTGAGCACGGTGTAACGTCTTGTTCTATGCGCGTGTCCCTACGGGTCGTAGCTGATCATGGCTCACAATATTTTCCTGTTCACTGCATAAATGCTGTGTTCTTGTTATTTCGCCTAACCCAGTTCTGTTATCCATTTGCTTGAGCAATTTTGTTAGGAGCTGATATTTTCTGCCTCTCTCTCTCTCTCTCTCTCTCTCTCTCTCTCTCTCAATATAAAATTTTCTAAGCCTTCCTTGGTCATTATGTACCCTTGAAACATCAACTGCCTTTTAATTATATCTTTCCATTTTGTTTTTATTCACTCTAAAGCCGGGTGGTTTTGTTTTCTCAGCAGCTTTCTCTAGAATCACATTTCCGTTGCTTCAAGTCTCTTCCTCATCTTTGAGAGGATTGTCCAGCATTCGCTGCCATATAAAAAAACAGATATCGTGTAATAGTTCAGTACTCCTTTTTTCTTGTTTCTCAATACTCTGCTTAGCTTTTAGAATGCATCTTTTGACCATCCCAATACGTCTTCGGATCTCGGTGTCACACATTACATCCTCTGTTAGAACACTTCCCAGATATTTCAATTTCTGTACTTGCTTGATTCTAGTATTCTCGACTATTAACCCTGGAATACTAAACATTAATTAAAGTTACACTACTACTAACGATGGATATATGATACCCGGTTTTGAAAATATCAAAAAAAAAAGTAATTATAAATCTATATTTTAAATATTTTACATGCAGGCATTTTAAATTTGTACTTTGAGTTAACATTAATAGAGACAGAAAAACATATTATTTAGGTAAGAAAATCAGGTACTGAAAATTTAAATAAATTGTAATTAAACTGGTGTCATTTGCTCCGGGTACTATATACCCATGGCTAGTGTTCTCGGGTTAATGAGACTCGCATTGGTGAATCGAAGTGGTCCAATTCTGCTCCACGATAATGTGTGACCACATGTTGAAAGAATGGCGTTGCAAAAACTCACAGACTTGGGATACGAGAATTTTACCAAATCCTCTATATCAGGGGTCGGCAACTCATGCGACCTCGCAGGAAGGATCGTGTTATAATGACGGGTTGTGGACCAGACGAAGGCCATTAATGAAAAGTTAAGGAAAATTACATATGCAGACCCCTGTCAACCTAAATATTTAAAACCATAATGAAAATAAACATTTGAGAAATCAGAAAAACAAAAGAAAATCTAAAATTTAAAAAAACGACTAACAAAAATTACTTTTCCTCAAGTAATGACAGAATACTTCAAAGTGAATAGAATTCAACCGAATGGTTGAAATTATGACATTATTAAAATTATTTTTTTGTTTATATCCGGGAATCAAAAATTGCAATATATTTTATATTTTCTGGGTTTTCTTTTTCAATTTTCAAACAAATTACTAAAACTAAACAAAATCCTGAATTTATTTCTTTTTGAATCAGTAAATACGAAGAGCACTGATTAAATTTATTTGAATTTTATTTCGGTATATAGAATTACTTTTTAAGTTTATTTTTTTTTTTTTTTTTACTCAGAAATGGAGGTGATTGGGTTTTGATCGTGTTTTTGCGGTCATAGTATTCAAATTCGGTTGGGTGGATCAGAGGAAGATAACAGCAGGTCTTTTGTTGAATTCGAAGCCTCGTCACTAATGTTAAAAATAGAGTCAGTAGTAATCAGGTAGTGTTCTAACAGGAGATGGAAAGTGCGACGGAGATCCGAAGGCGAATTGGCATGGCAAAGGACGCGTTCCAGAAGATGAGCAAAATACTAACACACAGAAAGATCTCAATAGAAACGAAGAAAAGAGTGCTAGACTGCTACGTGATGTCAGTTCTTCAATACGGCTGTGAATGCTGGACAATATCATCGAAAATGAGGACAAAACTGGAAGCGGCCGAAATGTGGTTCTACAGAAGGATGCTACGGATATCGTGGACTGAGCATACAAGCAACGACGAAGTGTTAGAAAGAATGGCAACAAAAAGGAAATTGATGCTGAGCATCAGGAAGAGACAACTGAAGTTCTTGGGACATGCAATGAGGAAAGAGAGCCTGGAGAACCTGATACTGACTTGACAGATAGAAGGAAGGAGAGACAGAGGAAAGCAGCGGATAACATATTTGCAGGGCCTGATCAGGTGGATGACGGAACGGGGGTTGCCAGGAGCAACAGGAGCAAGCATACTAAGAGCCACAAGGGATAGGGAGACGTGGAGATCCATGATCGCCTACGTCCTGAAGGGACAGGGTACATAGAAGAAGAAGAAGTAATCAGGTTGGCGGGCCGGTTAAAATGCCTTCGCGGGCGCGCGGCCTTTATGTTGCCGACCCTTGCTCTATATTGTCGTCATCTTTTATTCACTGACTATCATTTTTTAAGCAATTGATCAAATGGTAAAACATTTAGGTCTAAACCAGAGGTGGAATAAGCAAAAAGATTTCGTTGCATTACTGCTAATAAACTTTTATCAACGAGGAATAAATAATCTCATCGATTGATGACAGGGATGCATAGATCCTCAATACTTGTAATTTGACTAATTTCTTCAATTAATTTTTCAAGTATAAAAATATGATTCCGAAATTTGCCATTATTTTTGTTACAACCAAATATTTTAACTGGAAAATAGGATGGAAGATCAATTCAACATCAGAAATAAAGCCACTGCTTTTATTCATTTTGAGAATCCCAGACAGAAAGAATATTATCTGCAGAAAAAGATTACTCGGGGCGTGTTTGTTATTTGTTCCAGCCGAAAACCTCTTTAACAAATGTGTTTACTATTCTGTGAATGACACATCAAACGTATTTATGTTCATCTTTTGACAGCGATATCGAGGATTTCTTTAAAAAATAAAATCAATCTCCACCACGTAAGATAGCATTATATTTAAATATGAGTAACAATGAGAATAAGTATTTTATGTAACGTATAAAATGTATTCAGTGAATAACAATAATAATAATAATAATAATAATAATAATAATAATAAATATTATGTAAGTATTTTATTTAACGTATAAAATGTATTCAGTGAATAATAATAATAATAATAATAATAATAATAATAATAATAATAATAATGAAAACAAGAGTTGTGCCAGTGATAGTAGGTGCACTTGGAATGATAATAAATGGAACAAAAAACACATTGAAAGAATCCCTGGAAACCCCAGCTTAAGAGATATACAAAAAATTGTCTTATTAAGTACAGCCCACACACTAAGGAAAACTTTATCTATGTAATGCTAGGGATGATAGTGATAGATAGAAAAACATGAAATGGAGCCATCACAACACGCCACGACCTACCTTAGGTCTTCCTGCAGACTTGGTTGGTAGTGCGACTATAGCAGAAATCAAAATATGATGAAAAATGACATAATAATAATAATAATAATAATAATAATAATAATAATAATAATAATAACAATAATAATAATAAATATTATGTAAGTATTTTCTGTAACGTATAAAATGTATTCAGTGAATAATAATAATAATAATAATAATAATAATAACAACAACAACAACAACAGTAGTATTAGTAGTATTAGTAGTGTGTCTACGGTTATATCGTGTTGAATACAGCAGTTCCCGTCCGATCACCGAAGTTAAGCAATATCGAGCCTGGTCAGTACTTAAATGGGTGACCATTTGGGAATACCAGGTGCAGTAAACGTCAGGACCAAGAATGTTCCACCGGTCCTCCAGGTTTGGGGGTTGGGTGCAGGGCTAACAACCTTGCCCTGTAAAAAACAGTTTGTTACTGAAACAGCAACAAAAAGTTGCTGCCCTATGCACCATTGGGTGTGATGGATGATGATGATGATGATGATGATGATGATGATGAGTAGTATTAGTCTAGTCACTGGAGACAGTAATAAAGCTTTGAAGATTTTCAAATACTATCAAAATACAAGGATCTAAAATGTGTGGTCCACGTGAACATCAGTAATTCCAGTTTTAGCTGGAACCATCGAATTGACCTTAAAAAGGTTCTGATAGACCCAATTAAAATATCCTGGTAGTCCAAGAAACAAAGAACTCCAAAAAGTGTACCCCAATGTACAGCTCATGTGTTACGAAGAGCTTCATTTGTGTAAAATACATGTGATTTAGAATTGCTTTTGTTACAAATATCTCTGCGGAAAAAACAGTAAGCCATTTCTGATATTATGTCTCTGGGTGGGACCCAAAAAGAAATGTTTATACAATAGAAATAAAAGAAGAATAAAATAAATAAATAATAATAATAATAAAAATAATAATAATATATAACGCTAGTGATGTTATGGGAAATAGAAAATCAAATGAAACGTAGCCATAACATTGGTAGGTAGTGTGACCATAGAAGAAATATAAGGACAACGACAACGACATTATACCAATAATAATAATAATAATAATAACAATAATAATGATGATGATAATAATAACATCTATACATACCCCGTAAAGAAGGTGGAAGGGGTCTTATTCAGGTAGAATTGTCATACAAGACAACAACTATTGGCTTACTAACATTCATAGGAACATCAAAGGACTGGATGATATAATTAGTCAGGCAACATGAAGAAAGAAAGAAACAATATTCAATAATAAAAGAAGGCAGTAAATAAATAAAAGATTTACAGTTACAAGATTCTGTAGAAAAGCAAAACAGAAGCCAAGAACCAACTATTGCGGCAAAAAATATGAAAATGAAAACCAAAGATAAAGCTCTTGAATAGAAGTAACAACGCTGGCAAGACAAACCTCTGCATGGCCAATATTCAGAACGTGCCAATAAATCCAATGTTGGTAAAGTTAATACTCATCGATTGTTACGTGCATCTGGATTAAAGTCTGAGACTGAATGCTTTATTCTTGCAGCTCAAGACCAAAATCTTTTCACTAGAAACTTTCAGGCAAATATTATACGTAATAATATGGATCCAAAAGCAGGTTTTGTCATAAACACCAAAAAACAATAGACCATCTGATCTCAGGCTGTTCTGTACTTGCTCCAAATGAATATAAAAATCGCCACGATAGAGTGGACCAATATTTACATTGGACAATGTGCAAACACTATGGAAATCTGTAAACAAACACTGGTATGAACATCACCCAGCACCGGTTACAGAAACAGATGTCACCATTCTATTGGATTACACTATCTACACAAAAGAAAAATTGAAGCAAATAGGCCAGACATTATTGTTAAAAACCAGAAAGAGAAAAATTGTCTGTTGATTGATATGGCTTGTCCAGCGGTTTGTAACATAGCAAACAAGGAATTTGAAAAACTGTCAAAATATAAAAACCTGGAAATTGAAATAGACAAAATGTGGAAATTGAAAACAAGAGTCGTGCCAGTGATAGTAAATGCACATGGAATGAGAGAAAATGGAACAAAACAACACATTGAAAGAATCTCTGGAAACCCCAGCTTAAGAGATATACAAAAAATTGTCTTATTAAGTACAGCCCACACACTAAGGAGAACTTTGTCTATGTAACGCTAGGGATGATGGGGAAGATAGAAAAAACATGAAATGGAGCCATAACAACACGCCTTACGTTTTCCCGCAGACTTGGTTGGTAGTGCGACCATAGCAGAAATCGAAATATGATGAAAAATTACATAATAATAATAATACCAGTGATATTAAGTGTGCATGAAATGATAAAAATGGAAAAAAAAACACTGAAATAATCCCTGTAATTACCAGCTTAAGAAATTTACAAAAATTAACTTGATAAGTACAGCCTCCACACTAAGAAGAACTTGTCTATATAAGGCTAGTGTTGATAAGGGAGATAGAAAATCAAATGAAATGTAGCCATAAAAACACAAAACGTCTTAGGTATTTTCGCAGACTTGGTAGAGTGACCATAGCAGAAATTGAATTATGATAAGGACAACGACAATGGCTTAATAATAATAATAATAATAATAATAATAATAATAATAATAATAATAATGATAATAATAATAATAATTTTTTTTTTTTCAACAAACGTCTTTTTGTTTTTTTTCAACAAAAGTTTGTTTTTTTTTTTTCAACAAACGTCTCTCTATTTGAATTTTTCCTTTTCTCAATATGAAATTTTGTTTTAATATAAACATGATTTTTTTTTCTTAAGATATTATGAATTTTTTTTTTTTTTTAAACAAACTACTCTAGTAATATTGATGTTTTGTTTCGTTGAGCCGTCTTTCTCCTTGAATTCCAATCGCGTCTATGTCAGATGTTGCTTGGCAGCCCATTTAGGAGAAGGAAAACTCCGAACAACAACCCACAACTCAAGGTGTTAATCGTGCCGAGGAGTGAATGGCTACTGCGTTATGAGGTCACAAACGATTCCCTACAGGCTTCGGGACCCTGTTTGTAAAAGACCGTTACCCAACGTGCCGGGCAACTTTGGGTGGACTTTTGGACCCGTGCGTCACTCGTGGGAAAAACATGAAAAACACAAATAGAAATAAAAAGTCCAGTATGGCTCTTCCAGTGGATAAACAGGGAGCCCGTCCTTCAGGAGGGAACCTACCTGAGGTCGAAAAATCTGCCATGGGAACAAACTCCTTCACAAAGAATGTATCTTCAGGTCCCCACAACCAGGATAATCCTAATGATGGTCCTGAAAATTCACCAGCTAGATCTACAGCCGTATATTTAAAGAAAGAAAAAATAAAATGGTCTCGTGAGGAGTACAAAGTCGTTATGACTGCATTTCATGAAGCGTTACTCAAACCTAAAAAAAACATGACTCGACAAACATATGACATTTGGCGTGAAAAAGTTGGTCAAGCAAATAGAAAGTATATTGACGAAAATAAATTAGCCAATGTACGTAGGTACATTATTCGTAATAACCAACTGTCAGAGGCTGAGATTCACGAAATTAAAAGAATTGTAACAAGAAGAGTCGAATCAACAAAATATGAAAAGGAACCGGAACCAGAAATAAAAAGTAATAACATCAAACAAATCACAGGTCATAATGTAGAAACCGTGAAACACGCAAATCACTGCGAAGATAATGATGTAAGTCTAAAAGTGCTGGAAAGGTGCGATCTGAGTCTGAGTCAGTTAAAAGACAAAAATAAAATGAGTTCAGAACACATCGAAGATAATTATTTGACGGAAAATAAGAACAATATACAGGAAGCCAAGATAGAAATAAAAAACCAGCTAAGTCAAATACAAAGTATTACAATGGAGGAACGTGAACAGCTCCCAAAATTCCAACCAACAAAACAAAAACCCGAACTATTAAATTGTACAATGCAGCACTGAAATCAATACTGGATGAAGACACGAATACAAATCTTAACGAAGTAATATATGCATCAGCAACAGCAGCAACAAGAAAATTAAACATCAAAATAAAAACAAGGCAGTCACGCAGACGTGAAGATCCACCTTGGAAAAGAAAAATCGAAAAAGAAATCGAACAACTAAGAAGTGAACTGTCAGTACTGGATGAACTGAGTAGAGGAATAAATGTAAGAACTAGGAAAAGAAGAAGAGCCGAAAAAAATATAACATCAGGAATGAAAATGACGTCTTATCAAATAAAGAAAAAATAAAGCAAAAAATCCAACTGAAGGCTCAAAGAATAAGACGCTATGAAAAAAGAGCAAGATTTTACAGACAAAACAAGATCTTTCAGACTGATACAAAGAGATTTTACAGGGAAATAGGTAAAAAAAGAATTGAAGTGACAGTACCCCCCAGAATGGAAGAAGTCACACAGTTCTGGGAAAAGATATGGGCTTGCCCTAAAGAACCTAGCAAAGAAGTACATTGGATTACGCAGGAGATAGAACGAATGAAAAATAAACCCGAACAGACATGGTCTGGAATTACAGAAGATGATGTTAAATTTGCACTAAAAAAAGCACACAATTGGAAAACTCCAGGTATAGATAAAATTCCTAACTTTTGGCTATATTATTTAAATGCAGCACATAAAAAAATAGCCAAAGAACTCCAAGAAATGGTTGACGATCCCACTAAAATTCCTGCATGGATGACAAAAGGAATTACATTTCTTCTACCCAAGAATGGTGACACAAAAAACCCGAAAAACTACAGACCAATTACATGTCTTCCGACAACATATAAACTACTAACATCTATTTTAACAAAACAAACATATTTATTCTTAGAAAGAAATGACATGATACCGCTTGAACAAAAAGGGTGCAAACGTGGCTGTTATGGTTGTAAAGACCAATTGCTAATTAACAAAATGATCCTGGAAAACTGCTACAGTACAAAGAAAAATCTTAGTACTGCCTGGATAGACTACCGAAAAGCATTCGATAGTGTGCCACATTACTGGATTTTAAAGATTTTAAATATATACAAGATATCGCCCGTCATCATCAATTTCATCAAACAGTGCATGTCTATATGGAAAACAACCCTTTACCTCAATCATATAAATGGAACCTATAGTCTGATGAAATAAACATCAAAAGAGGTATATTTCAAGGTGATTCTTTATCTCCCTTGCTATTCTGCATATCACTAATAGCACTAACCAGTCAACTTAATAAGACAGAATGTGGTTATAAAATAGGCCAAAAGAAAATAAGCCATCTATTTTACATGGATGACTTAAAGTTATATGCTAAGAATGATAATGAGCTGGAAGGTCTTCTGCAAACTGTAAAATGCTTCAGCGAAGACATTGGAATGAAATTTAATTTGAATAAATGTGCTAAAGCTACAGTTTTACGGGGATCAATACAAGAAACATCCTCAATTAGCCTAGACCCTGCTGTAACAATAAAAGAATTGAAACCAGAAGAAGCTTATAAATACCTAGGTGTAAATGAGAGCGAAAACATTCAACCATAAAAAATGAAAGAAATAGTGCGTAAAGAGTACGATAGAAGGCTACGAATGATATTAAAAACTGAATTAAATTCACAGAATAGAGTTATGGCCATTAATAGCCTTGCAATCCCAGTTGTCCAATATAGCTTCAACATCTTAAACTGGACTCTAAAAGACATCAGACGAATGGATGCTAAAACAAGAAAGCTTCTTTCTAAGCATAAGATGCATCATCCAAAGGCTGATGTAGACCGTCTATACATACCCCGTAAAGAAGGTGGAAGGGGTCTTATTCAGCTGGAATTGTCATACAAGACAACAACTATTGGCTTACTAACATACATAGAAACAACAAAGGATTGGATGATACAATTAGTAAGGCAACATGAAGAAAGAAAGAAAAAATATTCAATAATAAAAGAAGGCAGTAAATACAAACAAGATTTACAGTTAGTAGATTCTGTAGAAAAGCAAAACAGAAGCCAAGAACCAACTATTGCGGCAAAAAATATGAAAATGAAAGCCAAAGATAAAGCTCTTGAAAAGATGAAACAGCGCTGGCAAGACAAACCTCTGCATGGCCAATATCCAGGACGTGCCAATAAATCCAATGTTGACAAAGTTAATACTCATCGATGGTTACGTGCATCTGGATTAAAGTCTGAAACTGAAGGATTTATACTTGCAGCACAAGACCAAAGTCTTTTCACGAGAAACTTTCAGGCAAATATTATGCATAATAATATGGATCCAAAATGCAGGTTTTGTGATAAACACCAAGAAACAATAGACCACCTAATCTCAGGCTGTTCTGTGCTTGCCCCAAACGAATATAAAAATCGCCACGATAGAGTTGGGCAATATTTGCATAGGGCAATGTGCAAACATTATGGAAAAGCTGTAAACAAACACTGGTATGAACATCATCCAGCACCGGTTACAGAAATAGAAGATGTAACCATTCTATGGGATTACACCATCTACACAGACAGAAAAATTGAAGCAAACAGGCCAGACATTATTGTTAAAAACCAGAAGGAGAAAACTTGTCTATTAATTGATATGGCTTGTCCAGCGGATTGTAACATAGCAACCAAGGAATTTGAAAAACTGTCAAAATATAAATACCTGGAAATTGAAATAGAAAAAATGTGTTAATTGAAAACAAGAGTTGTGCCAGTTATAGTAGGTGCACTTGGAATGATAAAAAATGGAACAAAACAACACATTGAAAGAATCCCTGGAAACCCCAGCTTAAGAGATATACAAAAATTGTCTTATTAAGTACAGCCCACACACTAAGGAAAACTTTATCTATGTAATGCTAGGGATGATAGGGAAGATAGAAAAACATGAAATGGAGTCATAACAACACGCCACGACCTGCCTTATGTCTCCCCGCAGACTTGGTTGGTAGTGAGACCAAAGCAGAAATCGAAATATGATGAAAAATGACATAATGATAATAATAATAATAATAATAATAATCATAATAATAATAATAATAATGATGATGATGATGATGATGACGATGATGATGATGATAATAATAATAATGATGATGATGATAATAATAATAATAATGATAATGATTTTGATGATGATAATAATAATAATAACAATAATAATGATGATGATGATAATAATAATAATAATGATTTTGATGATGATAATAATAATAATAATAATACCTCAATCATATAAAATAATAATAATAATACCTCAATCATATAAATGGAACCTATAAGTCTGATGAAATAAACATCAAAAGAGGTATATTTCAAGGTGATTCTTTATCTCCCTTACTATACTGCATATCATTAATAGCACTAACCAGTCAACTTAATAAGACAGAATGTGGCTATAAAATAGGCCAAAAGAAAATAAGCCATCTATTTTACATGGATGACTTAAAGTTATATGCTAAGAATGATAATGAGCTGGAAGGTCTTCTGCAAACTGTAAAATGCTTCAGCGAAGACATTGGAATGAAATTTAATTTGAATAAATGTGCTAAAGCTACAGTTTTACGTGGATCAATACAAGAAACATCCTCAATTAGCCTAGACCCTGCTGTAACAATAAAAGAATTGAAACCAGAAGAAGCTTATAAATACCTAGGTGTAAATGAGAGCGAAAACATTCACCATAAAAAATGAAAGAAATAGTGCGTAAAGAGTACTATAGAAGGCTACGAATGATATTAAAAACTGAATTAAATTCACAGAATAGAGTTATGGCCATTAATAGCCTTGCAATCCCAGTTGTCCAATATAGCTTCAACATCTTAAACTGGACTCTAAACGACATCAGGCGAATGGATGCTAAAACAAGAAAGCTTCTTTCTAAGCATAGGATGCATCACCCAAAGGCTGATGTAGACCGTCTATACATACCCCGTAAAGAAGGTGGAAGGGGTCTTATTCAGCTGGAATTGTCATACAAGACAACAACTATTGGCTTACTAACATACATAGAAACAACAAAGGATTGGATGATACAATTAGTAAGGCAACATGAAGAAAGAAAGAAAAAATATTCAATAATAAAAGAAGGCAGTAAATACAAACAAGAATTACAGTTAGTAGATTCTGTAGAAAAGCAAAACAGTAGCCAAGAACCAACTATTGCGGCAAAAAATATGAAAATGAAAGCCAAAGATAAAGCTCTTGAAACGATGAAACAGCGCTGGCGAGACAAACCTCTGCATGGCCAATATCCAGGACGTGCCAATAAATCCAATGTTGACAAAGTTAATACTCATCGATGGTTACGTGCATCTGGATTAAAGTCTGAAACTGAAGGATTTATACTTGCAGCACAAGACCAAAGTCTTTTCACAAGAAACTTTCAGGCAAATATTATGCATAATAATATGGATCCAAAATGCAGGTTTTGTGATAAACACCAAGAAACAATAGACCACCTAATCTCAGGCTGTTCTGTGCTTGCCCCAAACGAATATAAAAATCGCCACGATAGAGTTGGGCAATATTTGCATAGGGCAATGTGCAAACATTATGGAAAAGCTGTAAACAAACACTGGTATGAACATCATCCAGCACCGGTTACAGAAATAGAAGATGTAACCATTCTATGGGATTACACCATCTACACAGACAGAAAAATTGAAGCAAACAGGCCAGACATTATTGTTAAAAACCAGAAGGAGAAAACTTGTCTATTAATTGATATGGCTTGTCCAGCGGATTGTAACATAGCAACCAAGGAATTTGAAAAACTGTCAAAATATAAATACCTGGAAATTGAAATAGAAAAAATGTGTTAATTGAAAACAAGAGTTGTGCCAGTTATAGTAGGTGCACTTGGAATGATAAAAAATGGAACAAAACAACACATTGAAAGAATCCCTGGAAACCCCAGCTTAAGAGATATACAAAAAATTGTCTTATTAAGTACAGCCCACACACTAAGAAAAACTTTATCTATGTAATGCTGGGGATGATAGGGAAGATAGAAAAACATGAAATGAAGCCATAACAACACGCCACTACCTGCCTTAGGTCTCCCCGCAGACTTGGTTGGTAGTGAGACCAATGCAGAAATCGAAATATAATAATAATAATAATGATTTTGCTGATGATAATAATAATAATAATAATAATAATGATGATTTTGATAATAATAATAATAATAATAATAATAATAATAATAATAATAATACCAGTGAAACTAATTTTGCATGGAATGAGAAAAAAGGAACAAAACAACACATGGAAAGCATCTCTGTAAATCCCAGCTTAAGAAATTTACAAAATATTGTTTCGATAAGTACAGCCCACACACTCAGAAGGGCTTTGTCCATATAACAATACAGGAGATAGAAGGCCAAATGAAATGTAGCATAATAACACAACACGAACTGTCTTAGGTCTTTCCGAGGACTTGGTATATTGTGTGTCCATAGCAGAAATGCAGTCATGATAAGGACAACGACAATAACATAATAATAATACCTACCATAACAGCAACAGCTACGACTACTAATGCAAGTTGTAGCATTTGGTGTACTAAAGAAGGGAAGTAAATAAAAAATGAACAAAATCACTGGTACACTATCTATCTATTAAATATTCCCCAAATAGATCTAACAAGCACATTTCCTAGCCTACAAATAGCGTTGTCAATTAAATTTTGTTTGTTAATAGCTGTTTGTTTTTTATTTAAAAGAAAAAACTTGGAGAATCTGATACACTCAAGGACGGATGGAGCGTAAGAGGGACAGATGAAAACATACTTGATGAGCTTATGCGAACTGATGGCAGAGCAGGGTTTGGGAGAAATTACTAGATAAAATTTATTAAGAGCTACAAGAGACAGGAAGGTGTGAAGTTCGATAATCGCCAACGTCCCGAAGAGACACAGCAAAAAAAGAAGATCGTTTAATAGATGGAGAAGAACGTATGCTACAAAGATTTGTTAGAGTTTCTGGAAAGTTGGGTAAAAATTTTCTCATCTTTTTTTTTTTTTTTTTTTTTAAAAACTCAGGGCGCACTTTTAGGGAAACTAAAACCCTAGGCCACACGGAGAAATTGCTGCTGAAAATAGAAAAACAATAAAAATGTCTCCTGAAATAAGCATCTATTTTTAAGACATTAGTGTTCTCTCTCTCTCTCTCTCTCTCTCTCTCTCTCTCTCTCTCTTTCTCTCTCTTTCTTTCTTTCTTTCTCTTGGGGTGTGTGTATCTCTCTTATTTAAGGGCATGTATCTCTCACATTTTCTACGTATCTGTCTGTATCTCTCTGTTTATCATTCGCTCTCTTTCTTTGTTTCTCTCTTTCACTATGTCTCTGTCTCTATTTCTGTCTCTTTCTCTCTCTCTCTCTCTCTCTCTCTGTCGCTCTGTCTGTCTCTGTCTGTCTCTTTCTCTTTCCGTCTGTCTCTCTATCTTTCTCCCTCTTCTCAGTTGAACTTGCAGAATAATTAAAGCCTAGGTCGCAGTTTTCACTTTAATGAGGAAAAATTAGTCATGACATTTGACAATAGAAAAATAATGAACACATCCCTGAAATAAGGATTTATTTTGAAGTCGTTTTTTGTTTATAATAATATCGCCCCAAGCAAGGTAGTCTACTGCCACTGGTTGAGAAAGAGCGACAGGTAACAGGGGGTGTCAGGAAGTGGGTAAGAGAAGGATGAGAATACTGATGAGAGTGGAGTGGACGGAGAAAGGAGCATGAGAAAGAGGATGTGGACTTTCTTATCAGCGAATTTAGCAATGGATTCGATATAGTCATTTCACTTGAGGTCAGTTGTGGGAGTAAACCCGAGGAAGTGCAGTGTTTATTTATGTCCGCTTGTGTGAATCCTGTGCTTGAGGTTCTTTGAAAATTTGTTCATGTCAGGCCTTAGATTTGAAAGATATAACTACTATTTCCTCATCAGTGAATTTAATATTTGATCCGTTTTGGCATTTAATGTAGTTAAATGAAGAATACCCTAATTCTCGCAGCTATGATATGGAAAATATTCTTTTTTAATGGAAACCCAAAACAGATAAATGGAAACTTCTTTATGTAAGCTACGATCAGCAGATAGAGTGACCAGCACCTCCTTGTCTTCTGTTAACGATAATCTAACGTCCTCAGTCGAAACGTCAATAAATGAGCTGCGAATCTAATCAGATTGTTCAGTGTTTATGGATAGAAAAAATAATTCGGATAAATTCCTCTTCTGTTAACTTGGGGCGGGCATGCCGACCTTTAAGTGCGCGTTGGTGAGCCTGGGCGCATTCAGTTTCGTACTAATATTTCTCTGACACCTGTTTTTAACTAGCCCCTATTATAATAGCATTTTCACTTGAATTTTATCTTCCAATCTCCCTTATTGAAGTCACTCATAAAAATACTAGCATTATAGCCCGGCGTTGCACGCGTGTAATGAGAGCTTTATAACTAATCCATGGTCCTGCAGCTCAGACTCTTTGGACGTTGGCACGAAAGCCTAAAAGGCAATAATTGTTTCCAGTTAAAGCTAATTCGTATACTGAAAAAAAAAATGAATGGATGTAAATCAAATTTTGATTTCCTGGTATCGATATCATATAAGTCTTTTTCGTCGTAAACTGAATTTTGAAAGCTAAATAAGTCCTCTGAATAAATGGTATCATGGCTGAGACTAAGAACTACAATTATACCTACTTAGAGCCAAACCCGAAGCAAAAACTAAAATAAAAGGGCTAAAAAAATACAGACAACAGGCAGATAAACAGACAGACACACAAACATCTTGTCTTTTGTATATATATATATATATATATATATATATATATAATCGATTTTCTGCACTATTGTAAGAACTGCAACCTTGAAACTTCTGAATATCGTTTCTTATGTCTTTGTCTATGAGTGTATCAAATTTGATTAAACTCGGACCACTCATTCTATAACCCGATTTTTTCGATTATCGGTTTTCGATATTTATCGGGTGTACCTCGACACAAAACCTAGCTAAGAACACTCGCAGACGCTTATAGTACCACTGTGTAAATGTTCTAGAAAATCGGTTCAGCCGTTTCGGTGACTATACGTAACGGACACACACACACACACACACAGAGACACACACATACACACGCACACACAGTCAAAGTTCCATTTATATATAAGTTTATATATAGATAAATATCATAGTCTTCAGACAGAAGAATGATTACTTGTCCAGAATAGAATAATCACACGTGTTCTACCAGAAACATTCTACAAAGGCCAAAATAACCCAATCTGTTTCGATAAATTTAATTTCGCACATAATTGAATTTTTAATGTAATCAAATATATATTGTTTTCTTAATGGGGAAGTTATGGAAAGATTTTAGTGACATTTTTTATTATGTTGATTATACCGCCTTTATTCATTTCAATAATGATAACTTAATGTTATTTAATGTCACCTTATTGAATATTATCTCAGCTTAAGTAAACATCATATTTTTATCAAAGTCTTCAGAATTAGTGTAGAAAACGAGGAATGAGTAACACAAATTTCTGAATGAATAATACATTCGTGAATTGAAATATGATGCCACAGACCGAATTTCCGTACACAACATTTCACGCTATACCTTCGGGCAAGAAACAGGCCTGTTGGACGACATTATAGATATTAAATATATACAGCGTATCAATTCTGAGTTAACTAGAAGTCCTTTCAGGATTTGTCAATCACGGCCACAAACTTAATATAAAATATGCAAATGACATAGTGCTGAAAAGAAACACGGAAAGAAAACTACGAAGGTCATTCAATAAATAAGGTGAATTTTTCAGTACTCGGATTCTAATATAGATAGAATCTTACTTTTCTTTTTCTTTTTCAACCTAGTCTTCCAAAAGTGTCATACACATTTCCCATCTGTGCACAAGCTTCCGTATTCCCTCAGCGTAAAAATATTCGGACTGATGTCTCAGCCAATCGCTCACAACACTTTTGACTTCATCGTCACTTTCAAGCTTTGTGCCTCTCGTGAACGACTTCAAGGGACGAAACAGGTAAAGGTTTGTAAGGGGATGTGGGAGCAGTTCTCAGCCCAGGTCGTTGATGGTCTTCACAATTTGGGTTGCTGTGTGAGGCCTTGCGTTGTGTTCGAGTATGCAAGTTTATCATGGACAATGTTGTGTGCTGTAAGCGATAGGTTCAAAGTCCTTGCAATGTCATCCACTGTCACCCTTCTGTCAGACTGAATGGGGTCATTGACTGATTCGATCACTTCAGGGGACCTCACTTCTGCTGGCCTCTCAGGCCTATCTTCATCTTTAACACTGCTCCATCCTTTTTAAACAATTTATCCCACTTGTAGGCATGTTTTTTGGCTGAAACATGTGGCAATATACACACTTAACATTCTCCTATGAATTTCAACTGGTTTAAACTCTTTAGCAACCAAAGACTTGAGAACTGACCTCTGTTCAATCCTGGAGCATGCTTCTAGGTCTTTGTTAATCTCCAAAACTTTCAAAGTTGTTTGTCAATCTGCAAAAAAATTAAATCCCTTTGAAAAAAAAGAATTAAGGAAAACATTTAAAAAAAAGTAAGCTTCTATCTGTATTAGAAGTGCTTATACCGAACAATTCACCTTATTTATTGAATGAGCCTTGTATATGTATTTATACCGAAAAATTCACTTCATTTATTGAATGACCCTCGTAGAAGTCCTTATACCGAAAAATTCACACTATTTATTGAACGATCCTCGTAGAAGTCTTTGTAAAGAAACATTAGTCCTTATTTATTTAATGACCCTCGTAGAAGTCCTTATACCAAAACATTCACCTTATTTATTGAATGACCCTCGTAGAAGTCCTTATACAGAAAAATCTATCTTACTTATTGAATGACCCTCGTACAAAGCCTCCTACAGAAGGTAACGAAGGTAAGAGAGAAGAAAGAAACAAACATAAATTATAAGAAAAGTGAACATATGGTCATCAGTGATAAGAGGAGCCCAAAAGGTCAATTACAATTCAAGGATTCTAAAATCAAATAAGTGAAGAAATTTGAATACCTTGTAAGCGTTTTTACAGAGGAGGGAAAAATGCGACACAGATTCGAAAGCGTATTGGCAAGGCCAAGGACGCGCTGCAAAAGCTGAGTAGAGTTTATGTTTTGTTTAACGGAATATCAATTTCTGTGGGTTATTTAATACCAAAAGGTGGGGTTTTAAGGTATGATTTATTGTTCGGTTTAGTGAGAAAGTTGATTTGGTCAAATTTTGCTAAAAAAATATCTTTTTTTTTATTTTTTATTTATAAAAATTAAAATGTCTTCTAGTTTTGTATTCAAAAATGTATTGAAGGCAACTTTTTTCCTTCAAAAATGTATTAAGGTAATATTTTTTCCTTTGAAAAATGTGTCATGGTAATAACTTTTTTCCTCCAAAAATATATTGTTAGTAACATTTTTTTCTTAAAAAATGCATATTTTACTATAAAAGTTTATTTTTATGTACATATTTCTATAAAAGTCTATTTTTATACTTTAATAGTGTTTTCACCCCAGGTTGAGGGTTAACTATTTGCCCATAGCTGGGACCCTAACAGGTACTACCACCCCGGGTCAGGGAGAACCTGAGAACAACAGCGATTAAGAGGTGGTTCTATGCTTTTCACATCTTTCCAATCAAATCCTTGTTGCCGGATGCAGTTTACCGTCATACTCAGGACACAAAATGAGTGCAGTATGCAGAGACAGAAAAATTTCATTGGAAAAAAAGAAAAGAATACTACACTATTTCATGATATCTCTCTCCTATATGGCAGTGAATGCTTGGCAATTTCCTTAAAGAGGAAGGAGAGACTGAAATAATTCCAAATATGCTTCTAGAGAAGGATGCTAATGATATCATGGACCAAAGATGTCAGCAACGACGAGGTTTTGGAAAAGATGGGCACGAAAAGTAAACTTATACTTAACATCAGGAAGAGACAGCTGAGGTTTATGGAACACCTAATGAGGCAAGAGGGCTTGGAAAATCTGACGTTCACAGGGTGGATATGTTGTATATCAATAAACAACAAACACGCATATATATAAAAATATAAATTATATTTTTATTAATGACGATGAACCGTGTAGCCTAGGGAACAGAGAATGAGAGAGCGCGCTTCTAAGGGTTGACGGGGGGGTCGTCGTATCTGTTGCTCCTCTGGTCTGGTCTGGCTCTCTCGTCTGCCTCTGTCTCTGTCTCTCTCTCTGAAATCCGTGCGCCGAGGTCTTTTTATAATCTCCAAACCGGGACTTCCGGATTTTGCCTCGCCCACGCACGCCCACGTAATTCTCAGAGACACCTGTTCTGTCTGCCTCTTGTAGCCATTTCCGCTACTGGCCGGAAATAAGGTCAAACAAACATCCGTTCCTTTCAACGACCGGAAAACACCCCCGCTTGTATCAGCCTTTCCTCGGGTGGGACCAGATTGTTATATTACAGATAGAGAGAAAGATAGGCAGGAGAAACAGACTGACATACTAGATGAACTTGAGTAAATGGATGATTGTGCAAGGTTTTGGAGAAACGTCAATAAAAAAGCTACTAAAAATACAAAGAGCAGGAAGTTGTGGAGGGCGATAATTGCTTATGCCTTGAAGAGGCACGGCAAATAAAAAAAGAAAATAAAGCAATATAAAGAAATTAGTTGTCTGTACATTGTCCTCAAGGACACATGGCCTAGTGGTTAATATCGATGGGGGTCCAAAGACGTAAAATGATATAAAAAGACGCCTTCTAAAAGAGAAACAAAAGATTAAGAAATGAGAAAATGTAGTTCTGTTATTGTGAAACACACCTATTCTATAGTGAATACTCTCCCACCTAATTTAAGTATGAGTAGTGAGAGGAATGCGGGTCAGTTAATGATGGTCGATAGTAGTCAACAGTTAGTCGAATACGAAAGTAGACAGCGACCTGGCAAGATTACACTGCGTAATACATATTATATGAAGTTCCTAACGTTTTGTACGTCGAACATATTAGGACCGATTTTAGCACAAATACTAGCCACCACTGCAAAAATAAATCCGAAACAGGTTCACAACTGGGATAACAGTATTATAAAAATGAAGGCTCGAAAATTACATAAGAAATGAATAATAGATTCATGTAAGCGCAGAAATAGTTTAACATGAAAAACTAAACATTATACATATGAAACTATATAAATATTAACTTCTCTCGGAATTATCGGAATTATCGCTTGTGGAACTCTCTTCCGACTCCTTGCTTTCAAGTCTGATCTTCAATAATTTAAATGCAATGTTAATCCTTATATTTTCTCTTCAAAATACCAGTTAATTTATAATTATCTCTCGTTAATTCTGTTTTCTTCTTCCTAGGTTTATAGTTTCTTCTCTCACTTGAGTCTCTCTTCCGGCTTTGTTCCTTTCAACTCAACTTTGATCTTCAAAAATTAAAATGCAATATCAATCGTTAATTATTGTCTTCTTAATTATTGTTCTTTTATTGTTCTCTCTCCTGAATTATGTTTTTTTTTTCTTTTCATATTATTATAAGTCCTATGCTAACAGTATCCTCTCTCACTTGTGGAATTCTCTTCTGGTTTCTTGCATACCACTCAGCTTTGATCTTCAAAAGTTGAAATATGTCAATCGGTATCTACTGCCTTCTTAATTTCTGTTCTTTTATTGTTCTCTCTCCTTAATTATGTATTTTCTTCTCATATTATTATAAGTCCAATGCTAACAGTTTCTTTTCTCGCTTGTAGAAATCTCTTTCAGCTTCTTGCTTCCCACTCAGCTTTGATCTTTAAAAATGTGAATGCAAGCCACTCGTTATTTACTGTCTTTTTAATTCTTGTTTTTTCATTGTTCTCTCTCCTCATGTTTTTTCGTTCTTATATTATTATAAGTCCTATGCTAACAGTTTCTTCTCTCACTTGTGGACCTCTATTATGGCTTCTTGCTTGCCACTCAATTTGATCTTTAAAAATGTGAATGCAATTCCAATCGTTATTTATTGTTCTCTTAATTCCTGTATTTTTATTGTTCTCTCGCTTTAATTATGTTTTAGTCTTTTTATATTATTATAAGTCTAAGGCTAACAGTTTCTAATCTCACTTGTAGAAATCTCTTCTGTTTTCTTGCTTCCCACTCATCTTTGATCTTAAAAAATCGAAATGCAACGTCAATCGTTATATGCTGTCTTTTTAATTTCAATCCTTTTATTGTTCTCTCTCCATAATTATGTTTGTTTCTTTTCATATTATTATAAGTTCTATGCTAACAGTTTCTTGTCTCACTTGTAGAACTCTATCCTGGTTTTCTTTCTTCCCACTCAGCTTTGATCTTTAAAAATGTGAATGCAATTCCAATCGTTATTTGATGTCTTCTTAAATCCTGTCATTTTATTGATCTTTCTCCTTAATTATGTTTTTTCTTCTCATATTATTATAATTCCTATGCTAACAGTTTCTAATCTCACTTGTATAAATCTCTTCTAGTTTCTTGCTTCCCACTCAGCTTTGATCTTCAATTTTTTTTAAGCATATCACCCCGTGCAAGGCGTTAACGCCACTGATGTGCAGGGGGCTACATAAGAGTAAAAAGATTAGAAGAGAGTGAAGAGAAGGACAAACCAGTTAGAAAGGAGCAAGAGAAGGATGGGAATACAGGTGAGATGACAGTTGCAAAGAAGGAGAGAAAGAAAAGGATATACAGGGCGGTGTGGAAAGAACTAGGGCCAAATAGTTAAGAGATGAGTATTGACCTTGCATTTTATATACCGGAGGTTGTAGCCGTCAGGAAAGCAAGAATAAGGATGCGAGTTCCACAGGTGGGAAGTGCGAGAAAAGAAGCTGAAGGAGTAGAATTGTCGTCTGCATTTGGTTAATCTAACTGTGAATTGGTGAGACCCAGTCGCCAGTCTGGTTGCACGAGCAAACACCTGTTGCGGTGGCACCAGTGACTTAATTTCGTTGGAACAGAAGCCATGGAAGTATTTATAGAACATACAAAGGGAAACCACATCTCGTCGGTGGGAAAGTGGCTGTAGTCGAGCCGCCAAGTCGGTACATATCATATTACTGATTCTCCTTTGGAGCCTGGCAAGAACACGGAGATGAACAGAGGGGAGCACCTGACCATATAAGGCAGCAGTACCCCATGCACGGACGAAGGGGACAATTCCAATCGTTATCTACTGTTTTCTAAATTATTGTTCTTTTATGTTTTCTCTCCTTAATTATGTTTTTTTTCTCATATTATTATAAGTCCGATGCTAACAGTTTGTTCTCTTTTTAGTGCAACTCACTTCCGGAATTTTGCTTTCCACTCAACTTTGAACTTCAAAAATGAAATTGCAATGTCAGTCGTGCTCTACTGTCTTCCTAATTTCTTTTTGGATTATTGTTCGCTCTCCTTAATTATGTTTTTCATTTTTCTGTTATTCTTTCAGACTTAGAAACACCGTTGTGTCTTAGTGCCTTTATTGCATTGATTGGGGTGAAGTTGTGAAAAAATTATTTAGGCAACAGAAATCTTGTACAAGAAGATGATGGGTATACCATGGAAGGAGGTTATGAGTAACAAGGAGGTTTTAAAAAAAAAATGAAATGACTAAGATCAGAAAGATTTGAAATGTCAGAGACATAAAGTGAGGAAAGTGGGCTTGAAGAATTTGACACTCACAAGATAAATTGAATGTAAATGGGACAGATCGTGAAACTTTTTTTAATGAGACTGTGTAAATAAATGGCAGAAGTTGTTTTCCGAGTTTTAGCAAATAGAAAATATATGTCCTTTTTTTGTTCTCTCTCCTTAATTATGCAACTTCAAAGTATAGGAAATTATGCATAGCCCAAATCCTCAAGGTTAAGAGGAGACAAGGCGCATAAAATTAAAAAGAAAATAGATCTAGAATTGATGCATGCAGCCGGTAAATTCAAACTCTGAATAAATTAGACACACAAGTTTTAATATTTTTTAGCATGTTTCTCCTTCTTTGGTCCTGGGTATAACGGTAAACTGCATCCGGCAGCAAGGCCTTTGATTGGGAGGTTGCTAAAAGCATGGAACCACCTCTTAATTGCTGTTGTTCCCACCTCCACCCTGATCCGGAGTAGTAGCACATGTTTGGGTTCCAGTAATAGGAAAATACTTAACCCTTCAAACAGGAGTCAAAACTCTATGAAAGTATAAAAACAGACTTTTATGAAATATATATATATAAAAACAATTTTGAAGGAAAAATATTATCCACAAAACTGTTTTTACTAAGAAAACATTTTTGAATGAAAAATACTACCAAGAAAATGTTTTCTAAGGAAAAATGTTACCAACAAAAATAAGTTTTTGAAGGAAAAATTTTACAAAGAAAAATACGTTTTTGAAGGAACTAATGATTCGGCCTCAAATGTTCCAAAGTGGTTGAAATTACGTAAAACAAACCAAACCAAATCTTCTTCTTCTTCTTCTTCTTCTTCTTCTTCTTCTTCTTTATGCTGTGTTTCTTAAATGTCACAGGCGTTACTTGTTATCCATTATTTTTTAACCTTTGTATCCCTGACAAAGATTTATTTATCTCTTCAAATGCCCCCCTTCATACAGTCAATATATCCAGTGATTCCCCGAGCCCTTTTACCTTTCCTTTTATGTTCAGTTTCCTCCTGATTCCAGATATAAACAGAATTTTGTTTCTATTTTCCATAAATCTTCCTTTTTGTTTACGTGTTTCCGTTTTTGGTATACTCAGTATTCTTTTTTAGAACCACATGGCTGTTGCTTCGTGTCTCATCTGTAAGGAGATTGTTTAGCATTCACCGTAGCATGGGTGGACGTACTACAGCTATGTTTCTTGCTGCAGATTTCGCTATTCCAATCCACCCCATGATTTCAGTGTTACGTTATACATCCACTGTTCAGACACATTCCAAATATTTAAATTTTCATATTTTTTCTTATTTTTTTTCCAAAAATAAACAATGGATGAGGCTAAGCATTTTGCCAACAATTTTTCTAAAAATGTCAGTCAGTTAACTGCCATAGGTGATACACGCTTGGGCGATCACGTCTGGAAAGAGACATGACTGACTGGGCAGAATATTATCCCGCAGAAGTTTGACATTGCTTTCTGCGGTAGACTGGTTGCCCGCCAAGGCTTTAGAATCCTATCTGTCCTGTTATTTGACTCATAGAGTGGAAGAGATGTATTATATTATTGATTAGTACTTAGTGGGGAATCCGTTTATTACTTTATGACAATATAAAACAGATCCCCCACTTTATGCCAAAGGAAGACTTAATCATGTTTTCAACTATTATATTCGGTCAGTAAAGAGCCATATGTGATACACGCTTGGGCGATCATGTCCCGAAAGAGACATGACTGACTGGGCAGAAGATTATCCCGCAATAGATTGCCATTGCATTCTGCGGTAGACTGGTTGCCAGCCAAGGCTATAGAACCCAGTCTGTCCTATTATTTAACCCAAAATTGGAGGGAAGAGACGGATTAATACCTTTCCTTAGGGTATTTGTACGTAGGTGAATGATAGGAGTTCAATTGGAATTCGAACTCGGCACCCCGATTTGACGTTCCGAGTCGATATGCACTGCACAACAACGCACATTCCCAAAAATGTCCTATCCGAAAATCTTTCAAAAAACATATACCAAATTTCTTATTACATGTTATTCTTATCCTCGACAAGATAGAATTTTTAGGTGAATTAAACAATTCTTCCATTTTATTCTTTGTTCAAGACCTTATCTAAACTTATTTATAAATGGAACTTTGTCTGAGTGTGTATGTCTGTGTGTGTGTCTGTGTGTATCCGTTACCTATAGACTCTGAAACGGCTGAACCAATTTTCTTGAAAAGGTACACAGTTGTACTATAAGCGTCTGTGAGTGTTCCTTATTTACATTTTGTGTCGAGGTACCCCCGATAAATATCGAAAATCGATAATCGAAAAAACCGGGTTATAGAAGGAGTGGTCCGATTTTTATAAATTTTTTATACACTCATAGACAAAGACATAAGAAACGATATTCAGAAGTTTCAAGGTTGCAGTTTTTACAATAGTGCAGAAAACCGATAATATATATATAAGGTAAGATGTTTGTGTGTGTGTCTGTTTATCTGTCTGTATGTCCTTTATACAAATCCACAATTTTTATCTGATTCTCACCAAACTTCACACAAATATTCTTTAGGCTGAGTCTGAGCTCCAGGACCATGGATTAGTTTTAAAGCTTTTATTATACCCGAGCAACGCCGGGTTATACTGCTAGTCTTTTTATACTTACTCATTTCAAGAAGTTGTTCACCAGAAGTTGTTGGCTGAGAATAAGTTTTATCATTTATCATCATTCATTGTCTTATATTTTCTATGTGTTTAGTCAAACTCGTTAACTAGCTTACTAATTATGCAAGATGCAAGACCCCTTAAGAGCAAAATGAGTCCCCTTGTCCTCATTTTTCAACCGAACTGAAGGAGAACGAATAAATCGGATCTATAGATGCATCTACTGCTAGGAACATTAGGTTTCTTTGTCGGGCCAAAAAGTTTTTTCTCGTTAGAATCAATCTTGCACATTTATGAATGTACCATTCATCCACTAATTGAATACTGTTGCAACATCTGTGCTCCTGCAATTCATCTCGAGGTACTCAACAACTTTCAAAGAAATATATAGAATGTAACAAGTCCTGACTAGGTATATAGACCCTATCCATTTTCTCACCGATATGACGTGGCTTCCCTCTATCTTTTCTGCAAATATCTTCATGGAAATTGCAGTAATGATCTTTTTCCATTGTGCTCCGTCCACTTTAACTTAAGCATTCTACCAGATGGGCATCTAGGTTCCACCCTTTTACCGTTGAAATAATTAAATGTAACCGTCACTTTTAGACTAACAATTTTTTCTTCTGCATCCAGCCTTCCGTTATTAGCCTCCCTGAGAGTTGAAATCTATAAAAATCTCAAAGGCAACGTCAATTAACATCTTCTATATAATTGAATCTAGTTTATTTTTTATTCTTTCTTCACTACCAACTGTACCCAGTCTTTTCGCTACCCTGATAGCTACAATCTGTCAAGATTTAAATGCAACGTCAGTTACCATCTTCTATCTTTTTGAATATGGTTTATTTTTTATCACTTCCTCTATACCTCCTGTACCCAGTCTTTTATCTTCTATGATAGCTACAATCTTCAAAAATTTAAATGAAACGTCAATTGCTATCGTCTATCTTTTTGAACCCCGTTCATTTTTATCCTTTCCTAACTAACTCCTGTAATCAGTCTTTTTATTTTTGGTAGCTACACTCTCCAAACATTTAAATACAACATCAATTGTCATCATTTATCTTCCTGAATCTCGTTCATTTTGCATCTTCTCTTCACTATCTCCTGTACCCAGTCTTTTCTTTTCCCTAATAACTACAATCTCCAAACATTTAAATGCAACGTCAAATGCAATCTTCTATCTTCTTGAATCCCGTTCATTTTTTATCCTTTTCTAACTACCTCCTGTATCCAGTCTTTTCTCTTCTTTGGTAGCTACAATCTCCAAACATTTAAATGCAACGTCAAATGCAATCTTCTATCTTCTTGAATCCCGTTCATTTTTTATTCTTTCTTTTGTCTACGTCATGTACCCAGTCTTTTTTCTTTCCTGATAGCTACAATCTCTAAACGTTTAAATGCAACGTCAGTTGCCATCTTCTATCTTCTTGAATCCCATTCATTTTTTATCTTTTCTTCAATAACCCGTGTACCCAGTCTTTTCTCTTCCATGATAGCTACAATCTCCAAATATGTAAATGCAACGTCAATTGCCATCTTCTATCTTCTTGAATCCCATTCATTTTTTATCTTTTCTTCAATAACCCGTGTACCCAGTCTTTTCTCTTCCATGATAGCTACAATCTCCAAATATGTAAATGCAACGTCAATTGCCATCTTCTATCTTCTTGAATCCCATTCATTTTTTATCTTTTCTTCAATAACCCGTGTACCCAGTCTTTTCTCTTCCATGATAGCTACAATCTCCAAATATGTAAATGCAACG
Organism: Ascarosepion bandense; assembly: GCA_037127315.1. Taxonomy (NCBI): domain Eukaryota; kingdom Metazoa; phylum Mollusca; class Cephalopoda; order Sepiida; family Sepiidae; genus Ascarosepion; species Ascarosepion bandense. The sequence goes on from JBBBDQ010001215.1 coordinate 7,966,284, forward strand.
TCAATTGCCATCTTCTACCTTCTTGAGCCTTGTTCGTCTTTTTTTTTCTTCAATCCTCTCTGTGCTATTTTTTTTTTACTGTAACTCCTTGCGCACTGGTGGCGGTCCCGTTTTGTTTGCAATGTAATATTTAAAAAAATACTTGTTATTTGTACTAGCTTATTTTGCCTTCTTAGGAAATTTCTCAGTAATGTCTTATTCTGTATTTTAGCGCCAGTTTCTTTACAGAATCTATTCTCTTTAAAACTTTTCTTTCCCGATTATTCTGACTTCATGTTTTTTCCAAGCATTTTACAGCATATCTCCCTCGCTACATATATCTACTACCTGCCTACTTCGACGTATCGAAATGGTTTTAGGAGCTAGATCAATTACAATTACAATTGAATATGGAGTCCGTTTCTCACTGGGTGCTTATAACCTTCGGCCTAACACGCTTAGAAAACCACCATGTCTCTACTTTTTGTGCAATATTTTATAGCATTCTTTACGCTATTCTGAATGTTTCCCCTCTGTTTATATTAACGGCACAAGGTTTTTCAAATATTTCCTGCTTATAGAATCGTAAATATTTCTCTAGTCTAATATTTATGCTTACTGCTATATCACGTTTCCCGTACAATTAAGCAATGTTGAGCCTGTAAGTAACTAGATGGGGAGATTGCTAACTTCCGCAAGATTCTTTATATTTATTTACATGCATATAATCTTAGGAAAAATATGATCCCATCTGTTATCCTCCCTTAGCTATGGGTTAATTAATAAAACTTTTATCAATAAAACCTTTCTTAACCGAAAAAATATTCCAATAAAAAAATTATATATGGCTTAAAAACACCCGCAAAAGTGTTGATAAACCATAAAAAATGAATCAATCAACTGCAAGATTTTGCAGCAATCCCTGCCTTGTTGGAAAGTAGACAGTGTATTGCAGTTCTGCAATTATCTATTTTATATATATAAAGACAATTCTCTATCTCTGAAAATGTTGCTTAACTTCTGGAAGGAACATTCCGTAATTATTATGAAACTTCGAATATATGGGTTGCGCTTTCCATTCGTTGTTAACACATTATCCATTTAAATGTCAGTTGAGTGCCATACGTGATACACGCTTGGGCGATCATGTCCCGAAAGGGACATGACTGACTGGTCCGAAAATTTTCCCGCAGTTGTTTGTCATTACTTTCTGCGGTAGGCTGGTTTCCACCCAAGGCTATAGAACTTAATCCATGCTGCTATTTAACCCATAGCAAGATGGAATAGACGGATTAATATCTTTCCCAGGGGTATTTGCGCAGAAGTGAATGCAACGAATTCAATTGTAATTTGAACTTAAGTGAAATTTTGACGGCTCCAAAGAAGAGTCTGTAATGTGATTGGTACTGATCTGGCGACTCGACTGCAGCCACTTCCCCATCGTCGAAATGTGGCCTCCCTTTGTCTGTTCTATAAATACTTTCATGGCTTCTGCTCGGACGAGCTTAAGTCACTGATGCCTCCTCTACAGGTGTTTACTCGCGCAACCAGACTGGCAAATGGGTCCCACCCATTCACAGTCAGGTTAGCCAAATGCAGACGACAATTCTACTCCTGCAGCTTCTTCTCTCGCACTTCCCGCCTGTGGAACTCTGTCCCGTATTCTTGCTTTCCTGACGGCTACAACCTCCAGAAATTTAAATGCAAAGTCAATACTCATCTACTAACCACTGAACTCTAGCTCACTCCCCACCCCTGTATAACCTTCCCTTTCTCTTCACCTATGTATCTGTCATCGCACCTGCTTTCTATTGTTCCTTTCTAACTAGTTTGTACTCCTCACTCTTTTCTAATTAATCTTTTTACATTTATGTAACCCCCTGCACATCAGTGGCGTTTCCGCCTTGCTCGGGGTGAAATGATTAAAAAAAAAACAAAAAAAAAACATAATTTTATTTTGACATCTTTCCTTATATAGTGCACATCCTCCGGTGTCTTTTTTGCTGATAAAGATATAGTACCGTTTACTACAGTTAGTAGTTAGTCCTTTCATCTTGTTTTCCTTTGATACCTTTTCTATGATCTATTGCACTTTTCTACTATCAATACACTGATCTACTTATGATCACGTTTGCTAAACATAAATCTTGTTGAATGTTCAAGCCAAACAAATTCCAGGATAAACCACATGAATGTTGTATTTTCCTTTGTAATCCTTCTTCTCTCATTCTCATTGTGTGCGCGCAACCTGCTTATTTTTTGAACTGGGATTTATGACGCATTCTTAATGAAGACGTCAGATATTTAATTCAACTCGCTACACTTTTGGGGTAGCTGTATACGTCTTTTAGCAGAGTAGCAAGCATTTGTCATCCCCAGTCGCTTATTACAACACGTTCTGTGATGAATGCTTCATGTCAAAAATATTGATTCTTCTTGTCGTCTCTAAATCTGTTTTCTTGTCGTGGTATACAGCAGCTATTTATTTGCATCTGAAAAATGCGTGGGCTGTGTCAGCCATCTTGAATGGGCTTAACGCATGTTCTATTTACAAACAACTTTTTTTTTTAATGGAGCGGCGTCGGAAAAGATCTTGGGATTAAGGAGGAATAATTCAAGTTAGAATGTATTTAATGTCAGGAATAATACTAACAAGAACCACAGGTGATTTTTGGCGAGTTGCAGTCATTTGATAAGCACTGATAAATGTGAAGTACATCTGATATGTAGAATCAATTTCTAAATGCAGCACCTTGATAAGATAAAATGCAAAGAAGAATCAGTTATATTATTGGTCCTGATATGGCAGCTCCGCTTTTGTAACCTACCCAACGTCGTCAGATTGCCTTTCATTGTAGTTGTTCGGATCAACTCTACGCTATGGTACCTAAGCTTTTTGAATTTGAGCGAAATATTACAGATGAACTGGCTAAATGTAAGTCCTATGCTTAGAGTTTCTTTTCCTTGTACTTCTAGTTTGTGAAATTCCCTTCTGGCTTTATGTTTTCAGCAAAAATTCATCTGCAAAAATTTAAATGTAATGTCAGTTAATGGATATTTACTGTCCTCCTGATTACTATATTCTCTTCCCGACCATTAGTAAGGACCCTTTTCTTTATTCTTCCCCACTCATTATTCCTTTGTGTCTTAATGGCTTTTCTGACTTGCTTGGAGAAAAAACCGATTTTTTTTAATTAAATAATTTAAAAAAATAAAAAGCAAAGACATTATTTTATAATAATGACCAAATACATATTGATGCTTTTAAAACTAAAATTAATTCAATACGATTCTCAAGATTCGAAAGTAGTATTACTTTTAAAGTGGTCAAGATAAAATTTGATAAGAATAAAAGAAATATTGGGAAATTGACATTATGAGTATAAGGAATATAGATAATATGTAGCACTTGATTCCATGAGGTCAGGTTTGTATTCCACAAAACACACTTGCGCCTGAGTAAATTTCCTAAGCACCGCTTAGATGTGGCACAAAGCCAAAAGTATGGGACAACCAGTGAAGATCAAACTCACAACAGTTGTTACAGGTTCTAGCGGAATAAGCCCGTTAACCATTACACTAAAGCGAGATGCCCGATACACTCCCGCTTGAGAAAATGTTCGTTTTAAAACTTTCCAAATGAATTGGGCACCTCGTGGTGGTGTCATGGTTAGCAATCTTGTCTCGATAGAATCATTACAATTGATTAGTGAGTTCGATCCCCACTGGGTACCCCTTACTGTCGGCCTTGTGCCATGTCTAAGCTACGCTTAGAAAATCTCATCTTTACAAATGAATTATGAACGAAAGTGGAGTGATATAATTCAGCCTAAGAATCATGGGTGATTAATTAACTTGGCAACTGAGAGATCGACGCTCCTTATCTTTAAATGGATGTCGCTATTAACATTCAAAGATTAAGTAACATATAACACTCAGTTACAAAACTGATCCACAGCAAAAGGTTAAGAGCAACTGAACACCACCGAACGCAGCCGATTGAAAAACGTCGACTGAGCGGAACTCAACTCAGTACCGGAAACTCAGCATCAGAAAAACATAATGATGTGCTAACGGTCATCATTAAATATTTCTGTTAGGCTCTTGATAATAATACGTTCCAGCAGCGACTCTAGATATTTCGAAAGCGTTCGACAGGGTTCGGCAAGCTGGTCTTCTGCGCAAGCTAACATTTTATCTAATCGTGTCTATCGAATCGTGAAATGAAGGTCGTTTTAAACGTTCAAGGTTCCAGTTTCTTTGACACAAATACGGGTGTCGCGGAAGGCCTATACTAAATCCTCTGCTATTTCTGGTCTTCATCAATGACCTTCTTGATGTCATCAGTTCAAAAGTAGACATCTATGAAGATGTCACCATTTAATTTGTAGGGATTTGCCTGAGTATATACAAGGCTCTTTATAGCTCTGTTCTTTCTTAGACTATCTAACTTCGGGCTAACTTCGAGGCTATACAGACGAGCAGAATCTCATATGAGGAAACCTAGAAACCATGATTTATCATAGTGTATCTACATTTCATTGCAAGTCCCGATACGATGCAGCAGCTGTTCACACGTGAAAAGTCGTCCCTCAGTTGAGCCCGGATTCTAGGTGGGAAGTCGGGTGCAGGTAGATGAGACGAGTTAAACGTGGAGTTGGAGAAGAATCTGCGATTAAAATACACAACATTGTTCGCTGTGCTTCGGGGACCACAAATTTATTGATTAAAGGAAGGATGGGGGAGGACACACTTTGTAGAGTCGCTAGTAGGGTTTGGAGACAAATTTGCGTTTTCATTATACACAATGCTTAATTCTATCAGCCAACTTATACTCATTACACGAGCAGAGGCAAGAAGGCGTCTGTTATGGTAAAACGCGTGGCTACGGTATAGCCGGAATAAGTTGTGGTCACTGGTGGCCGAGCAGGCAGAAAAGAACCAGTAGGGTTTTAGGTTTGAGATTGAATTTCTTGGTCGAGATTAACGCGTCGATGCTAGCTTTCATCCAGAAGAGGACCTTAGAGGCACAGTCGTCAACGGGGAAGCTAAACATTTTTCCCAAGGGACATAACACAGAAAATAGCGGAACAAGTCCCAGTATGCTGTTTCTTGGGGTGGTGAGAGTGGAGAGAGATATTGATGGAAACCACAACATTAACAGATTTTCCAAGATGGCAAAGTTACATGGCTAAGTTGGAGTCAGAGATAGAAGTGAAACAGAGATCTAGCAGAGGATCGTGTTCTGTAAGGATACTGGAGAAGCTTGTAGGAAAATCCATTACTTGCGTCAGAGTAGTTGCAAAGTTCATGGTATGGATACCAGCAAGACCAGTGACTGGGCTTTTTCCTTAAAATCACCGTTTAAAAATATGTTAGCCAACAGGTGGGAGGAAATAGCCTTATCTACATTTTCAGAGACACTGTATATAAAATAACAGTCGGAAGAGGAAAGGGAGCGGTAGAGAAAGAGAGGATAACTAACTGATTTTAGAATTGAAAGACAGAGACACATGTATGAATGGACAAGAGATTCAAGAGAATTCACCTAGCGAGAGAGAGAGAGAGAAGGGTGTTCGCTGACGTAAACCTCCAGACCATGCATATGGGCTCTACAGCTCCTCGTAAACTCAATGGTTAGACGAAAAACAATGAAGGGATATATGAGCTCAATTTCATTTTCTCTTGTGCTGTGGGTTAGTTCGTGGTTTGTTTTTCTTGTAGTTTATTTGGACGATATGCAATAGCTTAAAACTGACAAACAACAAGTATATATCAAATGAGATTTTTTGTAGAGCAGGCCCTGATTAAACCAAATTCTGACAATCAATTTACTCAGCAAAAGAGAGAAAGGAGGCTTTTGCAGTCGTAAATATATATTTGTAAACAGAACAGTTTTTTATGCTTTAACACGTGCATGACCATGTCGTAGGCCTTCGTCGATCAGGCTTGACCCTGGGTAGAATCCCAGTTGTCTGCTTGTCTGGAGCATCGGCGTCTGTGACTGTAGAAACCAATGCGGGAGTGACAGTCTTTGTTGCAGCGGCTGCATTTATGTTTTGTTTCTGGTCAGTCGGAGGTGTCATTCTGTTTCCTGCGAACCTGCCTGTCCATTGTAACTTGTGTTAGATGCATGGCCATGACATTATAAAATATTTTATAAATTCATTTCGGATAATTTTCACGTTTTAATGAACACTAAGCAATTTGTCAACCGTTATATTTGAAGCAGAACAAAATTACAGTAATTTTCAGCAACACAGTTTTGCGGTTATTTATAATTTCCACAAATCACACTCCTGAAGATGATCTCGGAAGGAAATTGAAAGTACTTGAGAACATTGAGAAATGAATGATAATAACATCTGTCATTTTTGGCATATTTCAATTATTATACGCGAAAGACTATTAATGTTTGTCATTTATTTTTAATCTGACATGTCTGTCTAAGATATATATATATATATATATATATATATATATATATATATATATATATATATATATTAGTCATCCCTATACAAGCCTGTTTTGCTGTATGACAGCTCATCAGTGTGATAGACATCCACTTGCTTCCAGCCATGATCAAAACTCGACCGATATATATATATATATATATATATATATATATATGTGTGTGTGTGTGTGTGTGTGTGTGTGTGTAAACTTGTCGTTATGCACGTTTCGAAAAACCCTCCAAGCGCATACGCGGAAGGAAAAAGTGGAGATAAAAAAGAACGAGCTAAGCACCTGAACATCAGTCAAAGTACGCAGCCCAAAGAAAAAAACCGAAACGAGTAACCTAAAACAAAAAGCGCTCAATACGCAAGTAGAGCAAACAAAGTAAATAACTAACCTGGAAAGCCAACGAACCTACCAATGGTGAAATCTTGGTAGGTTTGTTGGCTCTTTAGGTTAGTTTTTACTATATATATATATATATATATATATATATATATATATATATATATGTGTGTGTGTGTGTGTGTGTGTGTGTGTGTGTGTGTGTGTGTGTGTGTGTGTGTTGTGCAGGGGGTTACATAGGGGTAAAATTATGAGAAACAGTGACAGGTTATAGGGGGTGTCAGGAAGTGGTTAAGAGAAAGATAAGAATACTGATGAGAATGGAGTGGACAGAGAAAGGAGCATGAGAGAGAGGATGCAGGTTAGTGAGATAGAAGATGACTATTGACTTTAGATTTTTATTCTTGGATATTGTAGCTGTCGGGGAAGCAAGAAAAATGGAAGGGAATTCTACAGGCAGGAAGTAATTGTTTATATATATATATATATATATATATATATATATATATGTGTGTGTGGGTGGGGTGTAACAACATATCCTTTCTTATTAATGTATGCTGTATCATGGATCGTAAATCATTCAAAATTTCACAACATTTGTTTCGTTTCTCTTTGCAGAATAACAAAATATTGATTGTATAGAACGATAAAATAAGTGTGACTTCTCTTAGACGCTATATTTTGAGATTTTGGGCGTCGGAATTTAAAGAAATACAATCAGCACCATAGAAGTCACTATTCATATAGCATCATCGACGTTTACTAAAAACAAACGGGCGTAACTCTGTCGATGTTTTTTATTGTTAAAAATGAAAATGTAATTTCGTGGATAAAAAGAAAAAAACAGAAAACGATAAAAAAATTTCACAAAAATGCCACATCAGCAAGTCAGAAAAAGTGGTTAAGAAGCGAAAATAAAAGATATGAAAAAAATATATATTGTAGGTCTAAGATTGAATAGAAACTAAATTTATTGAATACACACACACACATATATATATATATATATATATATATATATATATATATATATACACTACCGACCATAATTATTAGGAAACTCCTGTTATTTAAAAGAAATGGAGTATTTCATACTTTTATTTAGTATTTATTGCCAAGTAATTAATTCTAAATGAAAATAGAGTGGTCCTTTTGTTATTACTACTTTGCAAAATTTTACAAGGCAAGGAAGCAAAGACGAACTCATCCGAATCATACTAAATTTCCTTCATTCTTTCATTGATGAAACTACAATATAGGTAATTATTAGATATTTACAAATGTGTTTGATGCACATGTTATTGTGCCGTATTAATAAAAGAACTATTCTATGTTCATTTACAATTATTAGCTTCGCAATGAATAATGAAAAACAGTAAGAAATACATCATTTTTTAAACATATATATCTAATAAATATTCTTTTGTCAACCCCTGTAATTAAATACACTGAACTCTATTTGTTTATCATTTTTAATATGTTACAATTTTATATAGCATATTACGAAGATCTGCTTTATTTAGCAATTTTTTTTCTTTCCACAGCTTGTTTACCGTTACTATTCAAACATTCTACAATAACTTATTGGACAGTTTTTAATACATATGTGCAGTTAAGTAGTCAAACAAGCAATTACGTTCTCACACCCTGATTGAGCACTTTGACATAATGGTAGATTTTGCAAAACAGTAGCTACTCTAGCATCTACGCTTCGCTCATTTAGCTATGAATTAGAACACTCTCAGATATTGGGCGTGTGTATAATGATAATATATACGCTAAAAAGTCTGCCTCCTTCTACCGAGCGCCTATAGCTCAGAGGTAGACTCGCCGGGTGATGCCGATTCGGTCGGGTTTTAATCCTGGGTTAAAAAGCAATCGGATTTCTATCCATATTGATAAGCTGTGATATAGTGAAACAGATCTGTCTGCGGATGACTATATATATATATATATATATATATATATATATATATATATATAGTTGAGAGCAAAAATATTTACCACATTCGTTTTTTTATACATTTCACAAAAAACATCGTTCAATTTGAATGATGCTTACTTCAAACATTTAAATGAACATTTTTTAACTAAATATAGATTAAAATTAAGAAACATTCATTTTATGTATTTTCTATTGGCAATTTTCAAATTTGAATTTGAGCAAAATATTTGACACGATTTGCTAATATTTACTAGCATATCCTCTGTTCTGCCTTACAAACTCTAGTGGTTTTCTGTAGAATTCAATGAACTTTTTGCATGGAAATTTAGGCAGTTTCAACTAGTCTTCTTCAGGGACCTTCTTAAGATCTTCGATATTTTTAGATCTCCCTTCAAATTTTTTTGTAAATTTTCTATCTGAAGACTGGTTATGCCATTCCAAAATATCAATTTCATTTTCATTGAAGTAGTGTTGAATTTTTCTATTCTCGTGTTTTGGATTGCTATCTTGTTAAAATACAAAAAGCCCCCAAGTTGTTACACTTTTAATAGATTGGTTGATAAGAATTCGCTGTATTTTGCTGCATTCCTTCTGTTTTTGGTTACTTTCATTTCTTCGAGTGTTCAGTTATAAGATAAAGAAATCCAAATCATGACATTTTTACCCCCAGATTTGATTGTTGGGGTGATGTTTACTGGGTTCTATTCAGTTCCTTTATTTCTCTATAAATGAGTGCACATCTTTCTCCTGAAGAGCTTCATTTCGGTTTATCTGACCAAATGACTTTCTTCCAGAATTCATCGGATTCATGTTCATATCTTCTGTTAATTTAAAAAAATCTTTCACGTGTTTACATTTTAATAGTATAGTCTTTTTTGATAATCTAGAATACAGGTATGTACGATTTAGTGATATTTTAATTGTACTTTAACTTACTTTAAATTGTACTTTTAATTGTATCTTTACTTACTTTAATTCCAGCATTTTTCGGATTATTTTGAATTTCTCTCCTAGTCAAAAAATGGTCTTTTATTTCCATTCTGGTCTATATATAATTCAGTAACCTCGTTTAATTTACGCGAACTACGATTTCTTTCAATATTTTCAGTAGCACCATATTTTTCTACTTTCGAACAACAGTACTTACCTTACACACAAGCAAATTTAAATCTTGAGCAATTTTTCTATACCCCTTACCATCTTTGTGCAGCTTCACAAACTTCTGTTGCATATCATTTAACAGTTCTTTTGTTTGAAACATTTTAATAACTTTTCATAGCGGGACAGTTTCTTGTGTATCAGACCTGTTATCCCTATTTGCCAATTGAGTAAAGTGTTTGGTTAATACATTTACTGAAGACAACCTGTGATTGGTTGAAATAGAAACCATATCAAAATAACTGAAAATATATTTAAAATACCCTTTTTACTGTAGTATTTGTATAGTCATAAAATACTTTTGTACAAATTAAAAAATTGGCGATGAAACTGTAAAAATCCAATGCTTATCAAATGTATTATATGTTTAGTTATACAATGTTCCTTAAAGTATTTGAAGTAAGTATCATTCTATTTGCATTTATTTCTAAGATGAATAATTTTCATAATCTTGGAAGTTTTTCGAACTTTTGTTCTTATCTTGAGTGATATAGGTGTTATAAGAGACACAATGTTTCGACCAAGTACCCTCATCAGGTGTCCTGAAATTGGCTGATGTGGATTATCCCTTTGATTATTACGAAATATGATGTGAAGTCAGTTATTGTTCTTTCATGTTTGAATTTGGTTCTCTCACTTCCAAGTCCAAGGATCGAACTTATGACCACTAGATGATACTAACACATGTATAACCAACTACCATATCTACGACGCCACCGTCCCGAAGGTGTATTTTTGGAGCCTTTTATATTCACTGTTAGATGGATTTTGACAACTGAATTATGTCGGTCACTTGTCAGAATTTGTATTGATTTCTGATATGAGTAATTTTCAATAATCTTGGAATTATTTCGAGCATTTGTTCTCATCTTAGTTGATATAGGTGTCATTATAGTCACAACGTTTCGGCCAAGTACCCTTTGGTGATCATCAGTTGTCCATAGATTGGCCGATGGGCAATATCTTGTTGATTATTTCGAAATATCCTGTGAAATCAATCATTGTTCTTTCATATTGTTATTTGGTTCTCTAACTACCAAGTCCAAAGGTCGAACTCATGACCAATAGATGATGCTAAGCATCATTTAAATTAAACAAGTTTTTATTTTAAATTTATAAAACATCCGATGTGCAACATATTTTCGCTACTCACTATATATATATATATATATATATATATATATATATATATATATGTTATCTACCAAAAAATAGGCAGAAAAATGTTTCATAAAAGAAGACGTCTTATGTAGGTTCGTAAGAATTGTAACAGTAAAGAAATGTGGTAATAAAAATGGAAGGAATTTTTTCAGAAAAGAAGCCATCTTTTATAGGCTTGCGAAAAGAAAAAACTATGGCACTTATAATATTTTCTAAAAAAGTATATTAAAAAAATAGAAATACATGCTTAGACGTATAGACACAATGTCAAGAATTTCCAAAAATGTAAACTAAAGTAGAATAAGGTTAAAAAGTAACTCGGTTTTAGTCTCTTTCTCAACGCCGTAACGGAGCTTTCCCGTCCTTTTTCCTTAAAAATTTCATGGTAAATGTTTTCTAATGATCTTTCCTGATTAGTAGCATGCATTTTGGTGTACTTCTACATTATCGGCATCATCTTATTGTTGGTATGGCTCGAATTAACCATAAATTTTGTTTACACAGTCTCTTGTCACGCTATAATCTCTTGTGGAACTCTCTTCAAGCTTCCTACTTTCAAGTCAATTTTGATCATCAAACATTTAACTCCGATGGAGTTTTCTTCTGACTTCTCAATTATGTTTTTTTTTATAATCATACTGCCACTGTTTTGTAGGGAGTTAGATATAAAGGAAAATTTATGAGAAAAAGCGACAGGTTATGAGGGGTGGGCAGGAAGTGGGTAAGCGAAGGATGAGAATACTGATGAGAGTGGAGTGAACGGAGAAAGGAGCATGAGAGAGGATGCAGGTTAGTGAGATCGCAGATGACTACTGACTTTACATTTAAATTCTTGGAGATTGTAGCTGTCGGGGAAGCAAGTAAACGGAAGGAAATTCCACAAGCGGAAAGTGCAAGAAAAGAAGCTGTTGGAGTAGAATCTGCGTTTAATATTTATTGGTTTCACCGTAAAATGGTGGTACCTAGTGGCTATTTTTGTGGCTAATTTTACAAAGTCTGCTCACTACAAAGTAGAGCTTAATGTTTTTAATTTTCGTATTAAAATGGTTATTAAAGCATTATATCACAACACAAAGATTTTCATGTTTCTGAACAATAGTATCCTTATTCACGTGAGATTTTAAAAATAAATAATGGAAGTTATTTATTTTGAAAATATAAGATGGATCAATGGTTATTTAGAAGATTAATGAGTGTTAGTTGGAAGAGGTTAAACAATATGTAGGTGTGTCAATATTGCTCAATCAAAAGTGAGAATTAGATCGAACTATGGAATTGAAAATTTAGGTCGCGAAAGAGAACAATGTAGCTTAAAATCAAAGCATGACATTGTTTTATTTTGTCTGGATAAGATATATACTGGGAACATCTTCTTCTTCTTCTATGTGCCCTGTCCTTTCAGAACGTAGGCGATCGTGGCTTTCCACGTCTCTCTATCCCTTGTGGCTCTTAGTATGTTTTCTCCTGTTACACCTCGGAACCCCCGTTCTGTCATCCACCTGATCAGGTCCTTCAAATACGTTATCCTGCTGACTCTCTCTCTCATTTTTCATTCTATCTGGCCTGTCAGTATCAGGTTCTCCAATCCCTTCCTCCTTATCACATGTCCCGGTAATTTTAGTTGTGTCTTCCTGTTGCTCACTATTAATTTTCTTTTCGTTGTCATTCTTTCCAACATCTCATCATTACCGATATACCCGGTCCATAATATCCGCAGCATCCTTCTGTAGAACCAATTTTATGCTGTTTCAAGTTTTTCTTCATCTTCAATGATATTGTCTAGCATTCACTGCCGTATAGAAGAACTGACATCATGGAGCAATCTAGCACTCTCTTCTTTGATTCTAGTGAAATTTTCCTGTGTCTTAGTACTTTACTTAGCTTCTAGAAAGCGTTCTTCGCGATGCCAATTCGCCTTCGGATCTCTGTGTCGATCTTTCCATCTCCTGTTAGAAAACTTCCTAGGTATTTCAGTTTTTGTACTTGCTTGATTCTAGTATCCCCCACCTGTATTTGGGTGGCTCTTTGTGCTGATGACCATGCATTCAGTTTTCTTATAGTTTATTTGAGTCCTTGTTTGTCACTCTCCACAGCTACCTTCTGTAGGAAGTTTTGTAGTTTTCTTTATGTAAATGGGTAGACAATAATTTTTAATAGAAGGTTGTATTTTAGGCTTTTTTAAATCTAATTTTCTACTAATTCATCTGTTAAAGTGGGTGGATTGTTTAGGTTAAAACTATAATTAAATAATTATTGTATCCTAAAGTATATTAGATTTATGAAAACCAAATAAGCATTGTGTGAGTCATTAATTTTAGCAAAATATTTTAAAATAATAGTAGAGCATAAATCAAAATGAACAATTATTAATAATATTTTAAGAGAAATATTTATGGTGTTTACATCTGGTGGCTCGACTGCAGCCACTTCCCCACCGTCGAAATGTGGCCTCCCTTTGTGTTATGTCGTGAGTAAGAATAAATAACTCGTTGTATTCCGTGAAAATAGTATTTACAAAGGTTATTAGTATCCAATACAAGAATAAAGATTAATCGTCTCAACCATCGTAAGACGTAGTATGAGCAATGGTTACTTCCGGGTCGTCACCGGAAGTCTACGACTGATTGTCGATCGGCTGCTCGGCACACTCTCCTACGTATATGCCACCATTACTTTACATAGTAATGGAATAGTCCATTATAGCCGAATAGGCGCGGGCGTCCCAACACTTTGTCTATTCTATAAATACTTTCATGGCTTCTGCTCGAACAAACTTAAGTCACTGGTGCCTCCTCAACAGGTGTTTACTCGTGCAACCAGACTGGCAACTGGGTCCCACCCATTCACAGTCAGATTAGCCAAATGCAGACGACAATTCTACTCCTGCAGCTTCTTCTCTCGCACTTCCAGCCTGTGGAACTCTTGCTTTCCTGACGGCTACAACCTCCAGAAATTTAAATGCAATGTCAATACTCATCTATTAACCACTGGACTCTAGCTCTCTCTCCTCCTATATCCTTCCCTTTCTCTTCACCTATGTCTCTGTCATCGCACCTGCATTCTCAGCTTTCTATTGCTCCTTTCTAACTAGTTTGTATTCCTCACTCTTTTCTAATTAATCTTTTTACAGTTATGTAGCCCCCAGCTCAACAGTGGCATTTCTGCTTTGCTCGGGGTGGAATGATTAAAAAAAAAAAAAAACATAAAACTGTCAATTTATCTCTACGATTTAGTAGGAATTTTTACGAAATTATATTTTTTGCAAATTTTCATTCAGGCAGAAAAAAGAAGAGCATTAAAGGAAGAAAAACACAACCGCCTTATAAAATATCGTATTATGACAAACAGGTTACTTATTAAAATTATATGACAAATTTTTCCCACCTGAAACTATTCTGCACATATACAAATCTACCATCCGCCCGTGTATTGAATATTGCTGCCATATCTGGTCGGGTGCCCCTGCTGCTCTCCTTGGGCTTCTTGACAAAATACAAAGGAGGATCTGTAACGTGGTTGATACTGACTTGGCAGACCGGCTGCAACCACTCTCACACCGGCGTGATGTAGCTTCCCTGTGCCTCTTCTACAAGTACTTTCATGGCTTCTGCTCCGATGAGCTTAGATCACTGGTGCCGCCTAAGCACGAATTTACACGAGATACTAGATTAGCAACTAGGTCCCACCCTTTTACAGTTAAACAAATAAGATGTAACCGTAAATTCTACTCCAACAGCTTCTTTTCTCGCGCTTCCCGCCTGTGGAACTCCCTTCCACAAGTCTGCTTTCCCAACAGCTACAATCTCCAGGTGTTTAAATGTAGGGTCAATGGACACCTCCTATGACACTAACTCCCAACTATTCTCACAACACTCTCATCTACCCAACCCTCATTCTCGGTATCCTCACCCGCCTATCACCCACCCTCTGTTATTTCCTATATTTAACCAGCCTTTCTACACTCTACGTAGCCCCCTGCACAGTAGTGGCAGTGACATGCCTTGCTCGGGGTGAAACGCTTATAAAAAAAAAAAAAAAAAAAAAAAAAATTTGTTTAGAATCTTTATCTTTCTTTGTTCCATCATTAGTATCTATTCCACACAGTTATATTAGAAGATCTGCCTGGAATCGTAAAATGTTGTAAGATCCAGGACGCACATTTACTTGTAATTAAGGCACTCTCTAGATATTTACGGTATGGTGAATTATTTTCTCTTTGGATCAAAGTCGCACTTTTTATGTCAAAATTGTGGTCAGTCTCTTTAAGGCTATCAACCAATGCATTTGACGAATTATTTTACAAAAATGCCCTTTTGTGTTCATATAATCATTTATTTAGATTCCTTGAGGTTTCTCCTATGCAGTTTTTGTGACAATTATTACATGTTATGGTATAAACTTCTCCTTCAGGTCTTTTACTGATTATTTTGTTTACTACTGAATCTTTTATTATTTTGAACGTAATAGTTACAAATTTTATGTTGAATTTTAGATTTATTACAGTTGGAGAGATTTGATAGAGTTAATTGGCAGGATGCTTCATTGATTACGCGAAAGAATTCGACAAAATACGACACAAAGAATTGATGGAGATGCTAGGCAACCTCGACATTTTCTGCAAAGACATAAGAATAATCAAGAATCTCTACTGGCAGCAAACGGCCTGCATACGGACAGGTAACAACCTCAGTAGATACACAAAAATAGAAAAAGGCGTAAGACAAGGATGTGTCTTTTCACCGGATTTATTCAACCTAAACAGCGAGAATATTTTGAGGACCCTAGATGACACGCCAGGATT
Organism: Ascarosepion bandense; assembly: GCA_037127315.1. NCBI lineage: Eukaryota > Metazoa > Mollusca > Cephalopoda > Sepiida > Sepiidae > Ascarosepion > Ascarosepion bandense. Next base: position 7,982,132 of record JBBBDQ010001215.1, read on the forward strand.
TGTTATTGGAGGCCACAACCTGAACAACATAAGATATGCGGACGATACAGTGCTGATTGTGGACACGGAAAGGAAACTACAAGACCTCATACAGAAAGTAGCAGTGGAGAGTGACAAGAAGGGACTACAAATAAACTTTAAGAAAACTGAGTGCATGGTCATCAGCAAAAGATACAACCCAAAATGCCAAATACAGGTGGGGGATAACAGAATCAAACAAGTACAAGGATTTAAGTACCTAGGAAGTGTTCTAACAGGAGATGGAAAGTGCGACACGGAGATCCGAAGGCGAATTGGCATGGCAAAGGACGCGTTCCAGAAGATGAGCAAAATACTAACACACAAGAAAATCTCAATAGAAACGAAGAAAAGAGTGCTAGACTGCTACGTGATGTCAGTTCTTCAATACGGCTGTGAATGCTGGACAATATCATCGAAAATGAGGACAAAACTGGAAGCGGCCGAAATGTGGTTCTACAGAAGGATGCTACGGATATCGTGGACTGAGCATACAAGCAACGACGAAGTGTTAGAAAGAATGGCAACAAAAAGCAAATTGATGCTGAGCATCAGGAAGAGACAACTGAAGTTCCTGGGACATGCAATGAGGAAGGAGAGCCTGGAGAACCTGATACTGACTGGACAGATAGAAGGAAGGAGAAACAGAGGAAGGCAGCGGATATCATATTTGCAGGGCCTGATCAGGTGGATGATGGAACGGAGGTTGCCAGGAGCAACAGGAGCAAACATACTAAGAGCCACAAGGGATAGGGAGACGTGGAGTGCCATGATAGCCTACGCCCTGAAAGGACAGGGCACATAGAAGAAGAAGAAGAATTTTTTTTGTTTTTTGTTTGTTTGTTTTTTCTAGCGGGTGAATATTTTATGGGCTTCTTCTTTGCCATTGAATATAAAATAATCAGCGTACTGGAGATTTTTTAAAATGTTCTCAATTTATTTCTCATTTTCTCATCTAAACTTATTTATAAATGGAACTTTGTCTGTGTCTGTCTGTGTCTCTGTGTGTGTGTGTCCGTTACCTATAGACTACGAAACGACTGAACCGATTTTCTTGGCAATTTACACACTTGTACTATTAGCGTCTACGAGTGTTCTTAGCTAAGTTTTTTGTCAAGGTACCCAAGATAAATATCGAAAATCGAAAAAATCGGGTTATAGAAGAGTGGTTCGATTTTAATCAAACTTGATACACTCATAGACAAAGACATAAAAAACGATATTCAGAAGTTTCAAGGTTGCAGTTCTTACAATAGTGCAGAAAATCGATAAAATATATATAAAAGCAAGATGTTTATGTGTCTGTCTGTTTATCTGTCTGTATGTCCTTTATACAAATCCACAATTTTTATCCGATTATCACCAATCTTCACACAAATATTCTTTAGGCTGAGTCTGAACTCCAAGAACATGGATTAGTTTTAAAGCTTTCATTACACCCGAGCAACGCCGGACTATACTGCTAATTATAAATAATCAGAGATTAATTTATTTCAATTCTCTGAGTTCTTTTACAAATTCTTAGTTTTAACAAATCTTCAAAGAAGATCTTACCAGAATAGCATTCTTCAGATCCTCATAGAAAAACAATATACTTCCTCATGACAAGCCGATTTATAAAGAAGGCAGTTTCACTTGTCATAGAAGTTTGATGGCATTTACAAAGAATACCGAAAAATCAACCTCATAACGGTATTTAAGACGGAGTGTTTCCACGTACGATTAATGGCTTTAATAATATTGTCATGTCAACGACAACGTTAATTCTGGGTGGCCTAATGTCAGTGACTGTGGCCTGGAATTCTCACGGGCATGTACACAGTTTCATTCTATTTGTGTCCCAATCTCCTGAAATCTCTCTGTCCCTGACACTTATTGCTGTATGATATTAGGTTGTCCCAAAAGTTCGTAAACATTTGCAAAAAATTTAAATTTTACACGCAAAAACAACAAAACTTTTTGCTCAAAATTAAGGCCATCATTTTCCAAGACTTTCTGTCATCGGTCTGCAATCTTTCGGATCTGGTCAAAGTACCATTCAGCCGGCTTCGAATCAAAAATCTCTTGACACGCTTCCTCAACTTCATCAAACGAGTCGAATCGGCGGCCCTTTAGAAAATTTTGCATTGAGCGGAAGAGGCCGTAATCTTTTGGAGCACAGTCAGAACTGTAGGCTGGATGTGGCAGAATCTCAACGCAGTCCAGCTTTTCAAATTTGTCTTTGATCTTCCTGGCGGTGTGTGGCTTAGCATTTTCCTGCTGCATCACAGCTTGCTTTCGGTTGATCAGAGCAGGGTACTTTTGCTTCAACTTTTCGTAGACCCGCTCAAGTTGCTGACAGTAAAGTTTGGCATTGATGGCACGACCATTCGGAACCAACTCAAAATACACGATTCCTTCAAAGTTCCACCAAACGCACAACATGACCTTTTCCGAATCGATCTTGTTTTGGAACCGACGGTGTCTCTTACACTTTCTGAACCCATCATTCGTCTCGATTGTGCTGGACCATATGGACCCATTTCGCAAGTGTTTACGAACTTTTGGGACAACCTAATATCTCTGTATGGCAGACTCCCTCTGACCCACTAAAAATATCTAAATGGCTCTAATGAAAATTGAATTTTACCAACATTGTCTAATGGGCATAAAAGTGTTTTTCATATTTACTTATGTTTTATTACATACAAAATTGTGTTGCTATCAATATTTTGAATATATATCTAAGTCTTTCCACAAGCGATCAAAATATAAATAAATTATTTTTCGTAATTGTTTTTCATATAATTTCTTTTAAAAGCAATTCTAATTTTCTATGTTGACATAAAAGTCTGAAAGCAAGCATCCATTTTGAATAAATTCCCACAAGATAATAATTGCCAGTATGAAATATTTTTAAATTACTATGCAAAAGAAATTTATCAACGGGAGATACATTATCATGAAATTTTATTGGACTAAAAATTATCTACGATTATTAATTTTTTAGTACTTTTAGCATCACAATATTTACTGGCTTTTCATTGCAACAATTCTGCTCGTGATATTTTTCGCAAACAAGCGGTTTTAAGAGAAATATGAACTAAACAGACATATATATATATATATATATATATATATATATATAGACAGTGAGAGTAAAAAGTATGAGTCCCTAATTTCCCAAAACTAAATTCAAACAGGTAGAGCAATATAATTGATGAGTGTGATAACAGGCCACGGAAATTGTGACAAAGAGATCCGAAGTTGCTGAGGATACATTGGTATCATCAGCAAAATGAGTGAGCTATGAATTTCATAAAATTTTCAGAAATTGTGACAGAGATCCCAAATCGTACGTGAATAGTAAAAGCCTCCATCTTGAAAGTATGTAAAGTTTTACGCTATTCTGACAGAAATAAAGAAATCCTTATTCAGTATTGATTGCGTTAATTTTAACACGATATAAGATGGTACAGCGTTGATAACAGACAGAAAATGTACACCAGAAGAATTCCGAGAGAAGGTTTTAAAAGAATATAACACAAAAGAATAAGCATTACTTGTAAGAATACAGAATGAATAGCTCTCTGTAAAAGAATCTCCCAAAGATGTGCACTACTTTTTGGAGATGTAATTTAAAATTGTCTTTTTTTATTGTCATTTCAAGTATTAAAATTAGATTTTCGTTGAAAGTGAAGAATTGTTTAAATAAAATTAGTTCGTTCAAACTAGGTCTTGCACTCATAGCTGTATTTGCTACGTATCGCTGTCTTGCATCAAGTTCGGAAGTTTAATGTGTACTCACGCATACGTGAATGCACCGAATTCAACAGTAATTAGGACTCGGCTCTCCGAGCTCATATCCACTACACCGCAATGCAGAGAGCCGTCACAAGTGAAAAAATAAAATATGACCGGAATTTTCCACACTTAGAAAGCGAAGTAAATTCTAATACAAAGGATATGAAAATTCGCATATCTAAAGCCTGGTTCACCTTGAATAAATTTGATAACATTTAGAAACATCAAATGAAAATATTTTGCTCTTACTCAGAGGCCTTTTTAATGTATAGTGTCACTTTTTGAACATTAAATCAAACACTAAATGTTAAAAAAATGATGGGACCTACACACTGATGCTTAGAGCGATATTTAACATCTCCTGTAGACATCATACAAGCAAATCACAGCATCACTGAAAGAACAGTGATATTTTTACAAGTTTTGCAAGATGCTGCTGGTGAGCTAAAACAAATCTTATGCTAAAAAATATCTTATTTCGTAACACGATCGCCCAAGCGTGTTTTACATATGGCTCTTAACTGACTGACTGATTGTGATGTCTTGTATTAAGCCTTGGTAGTTGAAGCTCATACTGATACGGTAATGGTAAGAACACGTGTGGTTTTTTTGGGGGGGAGGAAGGGGGAGGTAAAAGGATTGGTAGGACCTCAGTAGATACACAAAGATAGAAAAAGGCGTAAGACAAGGATGTGTCTTTTCAACGGATTTGTTCAACCTATACAGCGAGAATATTTTGAGGACCCTAGATGACACGCCAGGATTTGTTATTGGAGACCACAACCTGAACAACATAAGATATGCGGACGATACAGTGCTGATTGCGGACACGGATGGGAAACTACAAGACCTCATACAGAAAGTAGCAGTGGAGAGTGACAAAAAGGGACTACAAATAAACTTTAAGAAAACTGAGTGCATGGTCATCAGCAAAAGATACAATCCAAAATACCAAATACAGGTGGGGAATAACAGAATCAAACAAGTACAAGAATTTAAGTACCTAGGAAGTGTTCTAACAGGAGATGGAAAGTGCGACACGGAGATCCGAAGGCGAATTGGCATGGCAAAGGACACGTTCCAGAAAATGAGCAAAATGCTAACACACAGGAAAATCTCAATAGAAACGAAGAAAAGAGTTCTAGACTGCTACGTGATGTCAGTTCTTCAATACGGCTGTGAATGCTGGACAATATCATCGAAAATGAGAACAAAACTGGAAGCGGCCGAAATGTGGTTCTACAGAAGGATGCTACGGATATCGTGGACTGAGCATACAAGCAACGACGAGGTGTTAGAAAGAATGGCAACAAAAAGGAAATTGATGCTGAGCATCAGGAAGAGACAACTGAAGTTCCTGGGACATGCAATGAGGAAGGAGAGCCTGTAGAACCTGATACTGACTGGACAGATAGAAGGAAGGAGAGACAGAGGAAGGCAGCGGATAACATATTTACAGGGCCTGATCAGGTGGATGACGGAACGGGGGTTGCCAGGAGCAACAGGATCAAACATACTAAGAGCCACAAGGGATAGGGAGGCGAGGAGAGCCATGATGGCCTACGTCCTGAAGAGACAGTGCACATAGAAGAAGAAGAATTTGAAGCTCATGAATTGACACAGAATCCAAGATACTACTGCTGATTGAAATAAAAACTTTCGAATGATCTACTGCTTTGGAAACTTAGCCAGAGCGGAAGACCGGTTCATCGCCTCACAACCACCTACATTAAAAATGTATGTCATGACACAGAATGCCAAGCTAATGAACTTCCGAACATGATTCAAGACAGCGATGCGTAGCAAATACAGTCATGAATGCAAGACCTAGTCCGACCGAACTAATTTTATCAAAACAAATCTTCACTTTCAACGAAAATCTAATTTTAAGATTTGAAATGACAATAAAAAAAGACAATTTTAAATTACATCTCCAGAAAGCTGATAATACCGCAGAAAAATGACTAAAATATATTTTATACAAACTGGCAAACATTAAAATCACATCAAATTTGATATACAGTGAATAGGTGTGGTGACGTTTAAATCATGAGGCATGAATTAATTAATTATTCATTTCAGTATTTCGCCAGTTACTCTCGAAGATCGTCTGCTAAAACCCTTGTCTGATATTTTAATTTTTGCACTGCAAAAAGTAGTTCGCATCTTTGGGCGATTCTTTTACAGAGAGCTATTCATTCTGTATTCTTACAAGTCATGCTTATTCCTTTCTTGTTATATTCTTTTAAAACCTTCTCTCGGAATTCTTCTGGTGTACATTTTCTGTCTGATATCAACGCTGTACCATCTTTATATCTTGTTAAAATTAACGCAATCAATAATGAATAAGGGTTTCTTTATTTCTATTAGAATATCTTAAAACTTTCCATACTTTCTAGATGGAGGCTTTTACTATTCACGTACGATTTGGGATCTCTGTCACAATTTCTGAAAAATTTATGAAATTCATAGCTCACTCATTTTGCTGCTGATAGTAAAGCATGTTGGGACCTTTTTGTCACAGTTTCCATCGCCTGTCATCACACTTTGTCTGCAGAAGTAGCTAGCCCAGTTGCATAGTTAATATCGTTTTACTTTTTTGCAGGAAACTTTTTATCCATATCGATATAATGTTAAAACTTTTTATATGTAAGTTTTTTAACGAGAAGCTTTTTAAACAATACGTAATATCACAGCCAATTTTTTGGCCTATTGTACCTTGACCTCAGCTGAATGCAGTGCCAAATTTTATCAAAATTGGATTACGGGCTCCTGCTGTTTTTATGCTTTTATGGCATTTTAAATAAGAAATTCAATATTTGTTTTCCATTCGTTTTTCTATATTAATCCGTGTATATAAATATACGCTTGTATATTATATTCAAACTATTTTGAGAGAAAAACTAATAAATATTCACATATATTATAGCAGATTCTATCTATCTATCTATCTATCTCAGCCTGTTCATATCTATCTACCTATCTCAGCCTGTTCATATCTATCTATCTATCTATCTATCTATCTATCTATCTATCTATCTATCTCAGTCTGTCTATCTATCTATCTATCTATCTATCTATCTATCTATCTATCTCTCAATCTATCTATCTATCTATCTATCTATCTATCTATCTATCTCAGTCTGTTAATATCTATCTATCTATCTATCTATCTATCTATCTATCTATCTATCTATCTATCTAAGTAATACTAAAACTCTTATCTGTTATGTATGTATGTATGTATGTATGCATATATGCATGTATATATGGGCGTGTAACAGAGTGGTTAGAACGTTCATTTTTTTGACCATGAAGCCTGGGTTCGAATCTCACCGTGGTCAATTTATAAAGAAGGTAACTTCTTGATATTATCGGCCTGGACGAGGCTTAGAAAGTGCCTGAAATCTATCCCACATAGTTGAGCTTGCGAGTGAAATTAGATAGACGGCTTTCTTGAGGGGCCGTCAATGGTTGGGCGACCTCGATGTCAGAAGTCATCATGACCGAAGGTTTGAGCGTCCTGACTTTGTTTATACTGTTGTTCATGGTAGATAACGCTCTCTCTCTCTCTCTCTCTCTCTCTCTCTCTCTCTCCCAAAAATGTAACTAAAGTTTGTTCAGCATAGTTGCAGTATAAACAACAGGTGTGTTCTGTTGGTTTTGAACAAAAACAAGTATGCCTGAAAAGACGTCTGCAATGGGGATTTGCTAGCCACCCCTGCAGACGGATATCCTCGAGTACAAGTGGCTTATCATTATGTTTGTATGTATATTTGTTCCTGGGATACAGCTTTAAACAATGCATAATACCTCAACAAATTTAGGAGCATATTGTACCTTAAATATCTGTAGTGTCAATTTCCGTTAATATATTTTTTTATTTCTAGAGAAGTTTTCTTTTCTGTTAACGGTATTTTAAAAAGGAAATTCAGTGTTTGTTTTTGATTCGCATTTTATTATCAATCCGCATATATATAAACAAACACTTACATATACTGGGTCCTGGGCATGACGGTAAACTGCATGCGGCAGCAAATCCTCTGATTGGGAGGTTGTTAGGAGCATGGAATCACCTCTTGATTGCTGTTGTTTCCAGGTCCACCCTGACCCGGAGTATGAGCAAATAGTTAACCCCTAAACTGGGGTCAAAACACTATGAAAGTATAAAAATACACTTTTATAGAAATATATACAGAATGTGCTTTGCAGGACACTGACGAGAAAAACGAGAATTAGCCGCTGCTCTGGACACCTAACCTTGGAGCAAGACGGGCTGGCCAGCCATTAATCTCCTACATTGACCATCTATACTTTGACTACCGGATAGAATTCATATGAACTACCGTGATGTTGCGTAATAGACTCATGAATGTCTGAACTAGCTTAACCGAGTATTAATAATTATATAAATTTCGGTAAAATTATTAACTATTTAAAACCCTTATGATAAATCTAACAAACCAAAAAATCTAATTAAGTTTTTCTACTATATATTATGTTCCTGGGCATGACTGTAAACTGCATCCGGCAGCAAGGCCTCTGATTGCCTCTTATATATATATATATTATCGATTTTCTGCACTATTGTAAGAACTGCAAACTTGAAACTTCTGAATATCGTTTCTTATGTCTTTGTCTATGAGTGCATCAAATTCAATAACCCGATTTTTTTGATTATCGATTTTCGATATTTATCGGGGGTACCTCGACACAAAAACCTAGCTAAAAACACTCGCAGACGCTTATAGTACAACTGTGTAAATTTTCAAGAAAATCAGCTCAGCCGTTTCAGAGTCTATAGGTAACGGACACACACACACACACACACACACACACACACACACACACACACACACACACACAGACAAAGTTCCATCTATAAATAAGTTTAGATAAACAAAATAGTGTTAGTAATAAAACGCCAGCAATTCTTATCTTCGGAAATGGCTTTAAATAATCTGGATATATTGGTGGGCATGTTTATAATAAATATAAGTGACGTTTGCAACATTTAATTTTTAAACATTTTTGGAAGCATATTTTAATAAATTTATCATCTGTATTATTTATTTTCTCATTAAAACTTATAAATCATGTTTTGACTGATAAATTATTTGTTATACGTCTCCGTGTTTATATTGAAAGAAGTATATCTGCTGTGTCGATAGACAGTCAGCAGCTTGAAAATAAAATATAGTTTAAATGAAAAGCAAAATAAATCTAATCAGTATTGTATAATGCGATTCATAATCATTATTATAATAACCTTTATGACATATACAAATTATAATATTATGTTGTTACAAAAATAACGACCAATTACAAAAACGTGTAGCCGGGCATACTCTTTGGGTAGATTTGGACTACGTCGATTTACCAAATGTCATTTTTAGAGGCCTATTTGCACTTTAGCATTTTGATTGCAGTAAAGCTCTGCATTAATGCTCTGATTGGCTTACAGAAATCTAAAGTGGATAAAACCAATTGCAGGCCACCAGATCGTTAACATAATCTTTTGTTCATGCAATTTTGGTTTTAGAAAATTTGAAGAAATAATTCACTGACCTGATTGTTTACGGTTATTATAGAGGATCTACTTTTCATTACAAGTGACTATACAATCAAGAAAGGGATCATTGATGGTATGCAAAAAGATCATCCAGCACACTTCAAAACGCTTAAGTTTTTTATTTTTATGAGAAACTCATTTATCGTGCTTTTTCAATTTGCCAATACTCCCAGAAAGTCGTGTGAAAATGTTCAGTGCTGACCCCAAGAATCTGACACATTTCTCTAACACTCTGACGTGGTTTTGCTCAACAACTCCTTGCAAATGTTCGTTTCAAGCCTGCATGACCATCCACTTCTTTCTTCATCTTCAAGTCTCTCATCCCCAGCACGGAATTTCTGAAACCTCCTTTGTAATGTCCTATCATTTATATACCCCTCTTCTTATGCTCTGTTGATATTGGCAGAAGTTTGAGAGGCACTTTGTCCAGGTTTGAACTTATGCAAGAAAAGTAAACTAAGATCATATTTTGTCAAGTTCATAAAAGTTTCTATGCTTCAAGAATATTTAAGTTAAAAAATTAATAAAGAGCATTTATTAATTATTATCTATATCAAATTTTTTGAAACTTTTCACCCCAAGCAAGGTGGTACCGCCACTTTTCCGCAAGGGACTACATAAGAGTAAAAGTTTAGACAGGAAGAGAGTGAAGAGAATGAGGAACCGGTTACAGGGGGTACCAGAAAAATTGCAAGAGAAGGATGAGAACACAGTTGTGAGGACAGTTGCGAGGAAAAGAGTGAAAGGTAAAGAACAAGCTATACAGGGTGATGTAGATAGAAGCCGTTTGGAAAACAAATATGCGGAAGGGAATTCCACATGCGGAAAGTGCGAGAAAAGAAGCTGTTGGAACAGAATTGTCGGCTGCATTTGATAGATCTAACTGTAGATGGGTAGGATCTTGTTGCCAGTCTGGTTGCAGGAGTAAAGTTATGTGGAGGGGGCACCAGTAACTTAAGTTCGTCGGAGCAGAAGCAGTGAAAATATTTGTAGGACAGAGAGAAACCACATCCCGCCGGTGAGAAAATGGCTGGAGTCGAGCTGCCAAGTCGGGACCTATCACATTAGAAATTCTCCCTACCGTGAAAACTATTTTAAATGGATTTTCAAAATAGCAAACTTTTGTAGCAACCTAATATGTGTAAATAATAAGATTGATAATATTGTTACCTTATCATTTTGTATCAAGTCAGTCAGTTAAGTGCCATACGTGATAAACGCTTTGTGCAATTATGTCTCTTTCAAGACATGACTGACTGGGCAGAAGATTGCCAGCTGCTGTAGACTGGTTGCCAGCTATAGAACCCAATATGTCCTGTTATTTGACTCATAGCTAGAGGGGGAAGACATGTATTATATTATTAAGTAGTAATTAGTGAAGGAACAGTTTATTACTTCATAACAATATAAAAATGATCCCCCAATTTATATCCAATAGTAGCCTTAACCATGTTTTCATCTATTATATTCAGTCAGGCAGTTAAGTGCCACACGTGATACACGCTTTGGGCGATTATGTCTCGAAAGAGACATGATTGACTTGGCAGAAAATTTCCCCACAATTGGTTGTCATTGCTTTCTGCAGTAAGCTGGTTGCCAGCCAAGGCTATAGAACTTAATCTTTCCTGTTATTAGAGGTCTAAATTAAGTGCCATGAGAAAACAGTGCTGTACTGGGTCAAGAAGTGGCTGCTGAAGCATCCATTGTCAGGTAACAGGACTCTGCACCATGCTACATAAGCAAGATAACCCAGTCATAGTTGCAATACTATTTCAGCAAGCACATCACTCCTTAAATCTGGTTTGGTTTGTTTTATGGCATATCAACCTCAATGGATTATTTAATGCCGACAAAATTTTACTAAAGATTTGTATAAATAGAATATACTTTCTTTTAAATGGGTTTCGTTGAAAGTCAGATGTATTGCTGGTAAAAATGTTTTCCTTCACATATTTTTGTTGGTAATATTTTCCTTCAAAAACGTATTTTTATTGATAACATTTTTCCTTCAAAAACATTTTGTTGGTAATAGTTTTCATTCAAAAATGTTTTTCTGGTAATATTTTTAATTGAAAGAAGTTTTGTTGGTAAATACTTTCATAGCAGTTTGACCCTTTTCCTTCAGAAACGTATTTTTGTTGAGAACATTTTCCCTTCAAAAACGTTTTGCTGGTAATATTTTTCATTCAAAAATGTTTTGCTGGTAATATTTTTAATTGAAAAATGTTTTGTTGGTAAATACTTTCATAGCATTTTAACCATGGTTTGGGGGTTAACCACTTTCCCATAGCTGGGACCCTAACAGCTGCTACCACTCCGGTTCAGGGTGGACCTGGGAACAACAGCAATTAAGAGGCTCGTCACAAATTCCCAATCAGAGGCCTTACTGCCGGAGCATTTTACGGTCATACCTAGGACCCCATCTTTACATCTGGCCACCTATGGATATGAATGACTCCCAGAATTCTAAATGAAAATGAAGTTAACAAAAATAAATCATTTTCAGTATTTCAGAATGAATAATTCTCGATTAGAAACGGACTAGCTTCCAGCCCTTCACACTTGCTTTAGTTTCATGGAGAAAGTATTCTTCTTCCTTAATATGAAATGTCTCTTCAGGACGTAGCGATTATGGACTGCCATTTACCTGTGTCTCCTGTCGCTTTTAATATTTTTCCACTTGGTATCTCTCCAAAACCGCATTCCGCTATCCAATTGCTCAAGCCTGTCACCCTTTTCCTTTTCCTTTTATGTTTGTTTTTAGATACTCCAGACTCTCATTCATTACGTTTCCGAGAAACCTCCTCTGTCTCTTCCTGATGTTAAGTATAGGCTTTCTTTTCATTTGCATCCTTTCGAACACCTTGTCGTTGTTCACGTGCGCGGTTCATGGTATCCTCAGCGTCCATTTTGAACCACATTTCTGCTGCCTCAATCCTCTCTTTCATTCTTGTATAGCTCGTCCTACATTCACTGCAATACAGAAGAAGAGATATTACATAGCATTTCATCACATTCTTATTTGTGTCCAATTAGATTTTCCTGTTTCTCAATACTATGGTGAGGTTTTGAAATTCGTCCTTGGCCCTGCCGATGCGTCTTTGGATCTCGACATCGCACTTTCCGTCTGGATGCTTACCAGATATTTAAACTTCTTTCCTTTTTTCATTTTAATTTCTCTGACCTGTAGTTGGCATTTCGGGGTCTTCTTTTTGCTAACTTTTAAAAGAGAATAATATTTGGAAATTCGTCCTTGGCCTGCCGATCCGTTTTTGGATCTCGACATCGCACTTTCCGTCTGGACGCTTACCAGATATTTAAATTTCTTTTATTGTTTTATTTTAATTTCTCTGACCTGTAGTTGGTATTTCGGTGTCTTCTTTTTGCTAACTTTTATAAGAGAATAATATTTTGAAATTCGTCCTTGGCCCTGCCGATGCCTCTTTGGATCTCGACATCGCACTTTCCGTTTGGACGATTACCAGATATTTAAATTTCTTTCTTTGTTTTATTTTAATTTCTCTGACCTGTATTTGGCATTTCGGGGTCTTCTTTTTGCAAACTTTTATAAGAGAATAATATTTTGAAATTCGTCCGTGGCCCACCGATGCGTCTTTGGATCTCGACATCGCACTTTACGTCTGGACGCTTTCCAGATATTTAAATTTCTGTCCTTGTTTTATTTTAATTTCTCTGACCTGAAGTTGGCATTTCGGTGTCTTCTTTTTGCTAACTTTTATAAGAGAATAATATTTTGAAATTCGTCGTTGGCCCACCGATGCGTCTTTGGATCTCGACATCGCACTTTCCGGCTGCATGCTTACCAGATATTTAAATTTATTTCCTTGTTTCATTTTAATTTCTCTGACCTGTAGTTGGCATTTCGGGGTCTTCTTTTTGCTAACTTTTATAAGAGAATAATATTTTGAAATTCGTCCTTGGCCCAGCCGATGCGTCTCTGGATCTCGACATCACACTTTCCGTCTAGGCGCTTACCAGATATTTAAATTTATTTCCTTGTTTCATTTTAATTTCTCTGATCTGTAGTTGGCATTTCGGGGTCTTCTTTTTGGTAACTTTTATAAGAGAATAATATTTTGAAATTCGTCCTTGGCCCACCGATGCGTCTTTGGATCTCGACATCGCACTTTACGTCTGGACGCTTACCAGATATTTAAATTTATTTCCTTGTTTCATTTTAATTTCTCTGAGCTGTAGTTGGCATTTCGGGATCTTCTTATTGCTAACTTTTATAAGAGAATAATATTTTGAAATTCGTCCATTGCCCACCGATGCGTCTTTGGATCTCGACATCGCACGTTACGTCTGATCGCTTACAGATATTTAAATTTATGTCCTTGTTTTATTTTAATTTCTCTGACCTGTATTTGGCATTTCGGTGTCTTCTTTTTGCTAACTTTTATAAGAGAATAATATTTTGAAATTCGTCCTTGGCCCTGCCGATGCGTCTTTGGATCTCGACATCGCGCTTTCCGTCTGGACGCCTACCAGATATTTAAATTTATTTCCTTGTTTTGTTTTAATTTCTCTGACCTGTAGTTGGCATTTCGCGGTCTTCCTTTTGCTAATTTGAGAATAATATTTTGAAATTCGTCTTAGGCCCTGCCGATGCGTCTTTGGATCTCGACATCGCACTTTCCGTCTGGACACCTACCAGATATTTAAATTTATTTCCTTGTTTTATTTTAATTTCTCTGACCTGTAGTTGGCATTTCGCGGTCTTCCTTTTGCTAATTTGAGAATAATATTTTGAAATTCGTCGTTGGCCCACCGATGCGTCTTTGGATCTCGACATCGCACTTTCCGGCTGCATGCTTACCAGATATTTAAATTTATTTCCTTGTTTCATTTTAATTTCTCTGACCTGTAGTTGGCATTTCGGGGTCTTCTTTTTGCTAACTTTTATAAGAGAATAATATTTTGAAATTCGTCCTTGGCCCAGCCGATGCGTCTCTGGATCTCGACATCACACTTTCCGTCTAGGCGCTTACCAGATATTTAAATTTATTTCCTTGTTTCATTTTAATTTCTCTGATCTGTAGTTGGCATTTCGGGGTCTTCTTTTTGGTAACTTTTATAAGAAGAAGAATAATTTTGAAATTCGTCCTTTGCCCTGCCGATGCGTCTTTTGATCTTGACATAGCACTTTCCGTCTGGGCGCTTACCAGATATTTAAATTACTTTCCTTGTTTTATTTTAATTTCTCTGAGCTGTAGTTGGCATTTCGGGGTCTTCTTTTTGCTAACTTTTATAAGAGAATAATATTTTGAAATTCGTCCTTGGCCCTGCCGATGCGTCTTTGGATCTCGACATCGCACTTTCCGTCTGGACGCTTAACAGATATTTAAATTTCTGTCCTTGTTTCATTTTAATTTCTCTGACCTGTAGTTGGCGTTTCGGGGTCTTCTTTTTGCTAACTTTTATAAGAGAATAATATTTTGAAATTCTTCCTTTGCCCTGCCGATGTGTCTTTTGATCTCGACATCACACTTTCCGTCTAGGCGCTTACCAGATATTTAAACTTCTTTCCTTTTTTCATTTTAATTTCTCTGACCTGTAGTTGGCATTTCGGGGTCTTCTTTTTGCTAACTTTTAAAAGAGAATAATATTTGGAAATTCGTCCTTGGCCTGCCGATCCGTTTTTGGATCTCGACATCGCACTTTCCGTCTGGACGCTTACCAGATATTTAAATTTCTTTTATTGTTTTATTTTAATTTCTCTGACCTGTAGTTGGTATTTCGGTGTCTTCTTTTTGCTAACTTTTATAAGAGAATAATATTTTGAAATTCGTCCTTGGCCCTGCCGATGCCTCTTTGGATCTCGACATCGCACTTTCCGTTTGGACGATTACCAGATATTTAAATTTCTTTCTTTGTTTTATTTTAATTTCTCTGACCTGTATTTGGCATTTCGGGGTCTTCTTTTTGCAAACTTTTATAAGAGAATAATATTTTGAAATTCGTCCGTGGCCCACCGATGCGTCTTTGGATCTCGACATCGCACTTTACGTCTGGACGCTTTCCAGATATTTAAATTTCTGTCCTTGTTTTATTTTAATTTCTCTGACCTGAAGTTGGCATTTCGGTGTCTTCTTTTTGCTAACTTTTATAAGAGAATAATATTTTGAAATTCGTCGTTGGCCCACCGATGCGTCTTTGGATCTCGACATCGCACTTTCCGGCTGCATGCTTACCAGATATTTAAATTTATTTCCTTGTTTCATTTTAATTTCTCTGACCTGTAGTTGGCATTTCGGGGTCTTCTTTTTGCTAACTTTTATAAGAGAATAATATTTTGAAATTCGTCCTTGGCCCAGCCGATGCGTCTCTGGATCTCGACATCACACTTTCCGTCTAGGCGCTTACCAGATATTTAAATTTATTTCCTTGTTTCATTTTAATTTCTCTGATCTGTAGTTGGCATTTCGGGGTCTTCTTTTTGGTAACTTTTATAAGAGAATAATATTTTGAAATTCGTCCTTGGCCCACCGATGCGTCTTTGGATCTCGACATCGCACTTTACGTCTGGACGCTTACCAGATATTTAAATTTATTTCCTTGTTTCATTTTAATTTCTCTGAGCTGTAGTTGGCATTTCGGGATCTTCTTATTGCTAACTTTTATAAGAGAATAATATTTTGAAATTCGTCCATTGCCCACCGATGCGTCTTTGGATCTCGACATCGCACGTTACGTCTGATCGCTTACAGATATTTAAATTTATGTCCTTGTTTTATTTTAATTTCTCTGACCTGTATTTGGCATTTCGGTGTCTTCTTTTTGCTAACTTTTATAAGAGAATAATATTTTGAAATTCGTCCTTGGCCCTGCCGATGCGTCTTTGGATCTCGACATCGCGCTTTCCGTCTGGACGCCTACCAGATATTTAAATTTATTTCCTTGTTTTGTTTTAATTTCTCTGACCTGTAGTTGGCATTTCGCGGTCTTCCTTTTGCTAATTTGAGAATAATATTTTGAAATTCGTCTTAGGCCCTGCCGATGCGTCTTTGGATCTCGACATCGCACTTTCCGTCTGGACACCTACCAGATATTTAAATTTATTTCCTTGTTTTATTTTAATTTCTCTGACCTGTAGTTGGCATTTCGCGGTCTTCCTTTTGCTAATTTGAGAATAATATTTTGAAATTCGTCGTTGGCCCACCGATGCGTCTTTGGATCTCGACATCGCACTTTCCGGCTGCATGCTTACCAGATATTTAAATTTATTTCCTTGTTTCATTTTAATTTCTCTGACCTGTAGTTGGCATTTCGGGGTCTTCTTTTTGCTAACTTTTATAAGAGAATAATATTTTGAAATTCGTCCTTGGCCCAGCCGATGCGTCTCTGGATCTCGACATCACACTTTCCGTCTAGGCGCTTACCAGATATTTAAATTTATTTCCTTGTTTCATTTTAATTTCTCTGATCTGTAGTTGGCATTTCGGGGTCTTCTTTTTGGTAACTTTTATAAGAGAATAATATTTTGAAATTCGTCCTTTGCCCTGCCGATGCGTCTTTTGATCTTGACATAGCACTTTCCGTCTGGGCGCTTACCAGATATTTAAATTACTTTCCTTGTTTTATTTTAATTTCTCTGAGCTGTAGTTGGCATTTCGGGGTCTTCTTTTTGCTAACTTTTATAAGAGAATAATATTTTGAAATTCGTCCTTGGCCCTGCCGATGCGTCTTTGGATCTCGACATCGCACTTTCCGTCTGGACGCTTAACAGATATTTAAATTTCTGTCCTTGTTTCATTTTAATTTCTCTGACCTGTAGTTGGCGTTTCGGGGTCTTCTTTTTGCTAACTTTTATAAGAGAATAATATTTTGAAATTCTTCCTTTGCCCTGCCGATGTGTCTTTTGATCTTGACATAGCACTTTCCGTCTGGGCGCTTACCAGATATTTAAATTACTTTCCTTGTTTTATTTTAATTTCTCTGACCTGTAGTTGGCATTTCGGGGTCTTCTTTTTGCTAACTTTTATAAGAGAATATTATTTTGAAATTCGTCCATGGCCCACCGATGCGTCTTTGGATTTCGACATCGCACTTTACGTCTGGACGCTTACAGATATTTAAATTTCTGTCCTTGTTTTATTTGAATTTCTCTGACCTGTATTTGGCATTTCGGTGTCTTCTTTTTGGTAACTTTTATATGAGAATAATATTTTGAAATTCGTCTTAGGCCCTGCCGATGCGTCTTTGGATCTCGACATCGCACTTTACGTCTGGACGCTTACCAGATATTTAAATTTCTGTCCTTGTTTTATTTTAATTTCTCTGACCTGTAGTTAGCATTTCGGTGTCTTCTTTTTGCTAACTTTTATAAGAGAATACTATTTTGAAAGTCGTCTTAGGCCCTGCCGATGCGTCTTTGGATCTCGACATCGCACTTTCCGGCTGCATGCTTACCAGATATTAAAATTTCTTACCTTGTTTCATTTTAATTTCTCTGACCTCTAGTTGGCATTTCGGGGTCTTCTTTTTGCTAACTTTTATAAGAGAATAATATTTTGAAATTCGTCGTTGGCCCACCGATGCGTCTTTGGATCTCGACATCGCACTTTCCGGCTGCATGCTTACCAGATATTTAAATTTATTTCCTTGTTTCATTTTAATTTCTCTGACCTGTAGTTGGCATTTCGGGGTCTTCTTTTTGCTAACTTTTATAAGAGAATAATATTTTGAAATTCGTCCTTGGCCCAGCCGATGCGTCTCTGGATCTCGACATCACACTTTCCGTCTAGGCGCTTACCAGATATTTAAATTTATTTCCCTGTTTCATTTTAATTTCTCTGATCTGTAGTTGGCATTTCGGGGTCTTCTTTTTGGTAACTTTTATAAGAGAATAATATTTTGAAATTCGTCGTTGGCCCACCGATGCGTCTTTGGATCTCGACATCGCACTTTCCGGCTGCATGCTTACCAGATATTTAAATTTATTTCCTTGTTTCATTTTAATTTCTCTGACCTGTAGTTGGCATTTCGGGGTCTTCTTTTTGCTAACTTTTATAAGAGAATAATATTTTGAAATTCGTCCTTGGCCCAGCCGATGCGTCTCTGGATCTCGACATCACACTTTCCGTCTAGGCGCTTACCAGATATTTAAATTTATTTCCCTGTTTCATTTTAATTTCTCTGATCTGTAGTTGGCATTTCGGGGTCTTCTTTTTGGTAACTTTTATAAGAGAATAATATTTTGAAATTCGTCCTTGGCCCACCGATGCGTCTTTGGATCTCGACATCGCACTTTACGTCTGGACGCTTACCAGATATTTAAATTTATTTCCTTGTTTCATTTTAATTTCTCTGAGCTGTAGTTGGCATTTCGGGATCTTCTTATTGCTAACTTTTATAAGAGAATAATATTTTGAAATTCGTCCATTGCCCACCGATGCGTCTTTGGATCTCGACATCGCACGTTACGTCTGATCGCTTACAGATATTTAAATTTATGTCCTTGTTTTATTTTAATTTCTCTGACCTGTATTTGGCATTTCGGTGTCTTCTTTTTGCTAACTTTTATAAGAGAATAATATTTTGAAATTCTTCCTTTGCCCTGCCGATGTGTCTTTTGATCTTGACATAGCACTTTCCGTCTGGGCGCTTACCAGATATTTAAATTACTTTCCTTGTTTTATTTTAATTTCTCTGACCTGTAGTTGGCATTTCGGGGTCTTCTTTTTGCTAACTTTTATAAGAGAATAATATTTTGAAATTCGTCCTTTGCCCTGCCGATGCGTTTTTGGATCTCGACATCGCACTTCCCGTCTGGACGCTTACCAGATATTTAAATTTATTTCCTTGTTTCATTTTAATTTCTCTGAGCTGTAGTTGGCATTTCGGGATCTTCTTTTTGCTAACTTTTATAAGAGTATAATATTTTGAAATTCGTCCTTGGCCCACCGATGCGTCTTTGGATCTCGACATCGCACTTTACGTCTGGACGCTTGCAGATATTTAAATTTCTGTCCTTGTTTTATTTTAATTTCTCTGACCTGTATTTGGCATTTCGGTGTCTTCTTTTTGGTAACTTTTATATGAGAATAATATTTTGAAATTCGTCTTAGGCCCTGCCGATGCGTCTTTGGATCTCGACATCGCACTTTCCGTCTGGACGCTTACCAGATATTTAAATTTCTGTCCTTGTTTCATTTTAATTTCTCTGACCTGTAGTTGGCGTTTCGGGGTCTTCTTTTTGCTAACTTTTATAAGAGAATAATATTTTGAAATTCGTCCTTTGCCTGCCGATGCGTCTTTGGATCTCGACATCGCACTTTACGCCTGGACGCTTACCAGATATTTAAATTTCTGTCCTTGTTTTATTTTAATTTCTCTGACCTGTAGTTGGCATTTCGGGGTCTTCTTTTTGCTAACTTTTATAAGAGAATAATATTTTGAAATTCGTCCATGGCCCCCGATGCGTCTTTGGATCTCGTCATCGCACTTTACGCCTGGACGCTTACAGATATTTAAATTTCTGTCCTTGTTTTATTTTAAATTCTCTGACCTGTAGTTGGCATTTCGGGGTCTTATTTTTGCAAACTTTTATATGAGAATAATATTTTGAAATTCGTCATAGGCCCTGCCAATGCGTCTTTGGATCTCGACATCGCACCTTACGTCTGGACGCTTACCAGATATTTAAATTTCTGTCCTTGTTTCATTTTAATTTCTCTGACCTGTAGTTGGCATTTCGGTGTCTTCTTTTAGCTAAATTTTATATGAGAATAATATTTTAAAATTCGTCCTTGGCCCTGCCGATGCGTCTTTGGATCTCGAAATCGCACTTTCCGTCTGGGCTCTTACCAGATATTTAAATTTATTTCCTTGTTTCATTTTAATTTCTCTGACCTGTAGTTGGCATTTCGGAGTTTTCTTTTTGTTAACTTTTATAAGAGAATAATATTTTGAAAATCGTCCTTGGCCCTGCCGATGCGTCTTTGGATCTCGACATAGCACTTTCCGTCTGGATGCTTACCAGATATTTAAATTTCTGTCCTTGTTTCATTTTAATTTCTCTGACCTGTAGTTAGCATTTCGGCGTCTTCTTTTTGCTAAGTTTTATAAGAGAATAATATTTTGAAATTCGTCCTTGGCCCTGCCGATGTGTCTTTAGATCTCGACATCGCACTTTCCGTCTGCATGCTTACCAGATATTTAAATTTCTGTCCTTGTTTCATTTTAATTTCTCTGACCTGTAGTTGGCATTTCGGGGTTTTCTTCTTGTTAACTTTTATAAGAGAATAATATTTTGAAATTCGTCCTTTGCCCTGCCGATACGTCTTTGGATCTCGACATCGCAATTTACGTCTTCATGCTTACCAGATATTTAAATTTCTTTCCTTGTTTCATTTTAATTTCTCTGACCTGTAGTTGGCATTTCGGGGTCTTCTTTTTGCTAACTTTTATAAGAGAATAATATTTTGAAATTCGTCCTTGGCCCACCGATGCGTCTTTGGATCTCGACATCGCACTTTACGTCTGGACGCTTACCAGATATTTAAATTTCTGTCCTTGTTTCATTTTAATTTCTCTGACCTGTAGTTGGCATTTCGGGGTCTTCTTTTTGCTAACTTTTATAAGAGAATAATATTTTGAAATTCGTTCTTTGCCCTGCCGATGCGTCTTTGGATCTCGACATAGCACTTTCCGTCTGGGCGCTTAACAGATGTTTAAATTTATTTCCTTATTTCATTTTAATTTCTCTGAGCTGTAGTTGGCATTTCGGGGTCTTCTTTTTGCTAACTTTTATAAGAGAATAATATTTTGAAATTCGTCCTTTGCCCTGCCGATTCGTCTTTGGATCTCAACATCGCACTTTCCGTCTTCATGCTTACCAGATATTTAAATTTCTTTCCTTCTTTCATTTTAATTTCTCTGAGCTGTAGTTGGCATTTCGGGGTCTTCTTTTTGCTACCTTTTATAAGAGAATAATATTTTGAAATTCGTTCTTGGCCCACCGATGCGTCTTTGGATCTCGATATCGCACTTTACGTCTGGACGCTTACCAGATTTTAAATTTCTGTCCTTGTTTTATTTTAATTTCTCTGACCTGTAGTTGGCATTTCGCGGTCTTCTTTTTGTTAACTTTTATATGATAATAATATTTTGAAATTCGTCCTTGGCCCTGCCGATGCGTCTTTGGATCTCGACATCGCACTTTCCGTCTGGACGCTTACCAGATATTTAAATTTATTTCCTTGTTTCATTTTAATTTCTCTGACATGTAGTTGGCGTTTCGGGGTCTTCTTTTTGCTAACTTTTATAAGAGAATAATATTTTGAAATTCGTTCTTTTCCCTGCCGATGCGTCTTTGGATCTCGACATAGCACTTTCCGTCTGGGCGCTTACCAGATATTTAAATTTATTTCCTTGTTTCATTTTAACTTCTCTGACCTGTAGTTGGCATTTCGGGGTCTTCTTTTTGCTAACTTTAATAAGAGAATAATATTTTGAAATTCGTCCTTGACCCTGCCGATGCGTCTCTGGATCTCGACACCGCATATTCCATCCCCTGTCTTGATGCTTCCCGGATATTTAAATATTTTTTGCTACAGTCTATAAGAGAATACTGGTCCTGAAATTCTTTTATAAATATATCAGTTAAAATAAGATGTCAGCATTATTTTCACCTGTGTGTCGTTGTGACAACAATTTTTCCATCGCACCAAATAAAACTGCGGATGCGAATAGACATGTTTTCATGCCTTTCCCATAGTATTATTATACGTAACCAAAAATGCAGAAATTTAACATCAATTCGCCGAATTTATTTTCAAAACAGATTTAATTATTTTTTTAATCCTTTCACCCAAAGCAAGACGGTACCAACACTGTTGTGCAGGGGGGATATGTAGGCGAGTTAAAGTTTTAGGAAGGAGGAGAGTGAAGAGAAAGACGAACCAGTTATAGGGGATGACAGAGAAAGGGCAAGAGAAGGATGTGAACACAGGAGTGAAGACTGTTGCGAAGGTAGAGCAAAGGAAAAGAACATGATACACGGGGTGATGGATAAATGACGGAAGTCAAGTGGATAAGATAAATCTAATCTTCCAGACAACCCTTCGTGCTATAGATACTTTTGTACTACTCTAAAAGTGGTTTTAATATATGGTGACACTGCTAGGACATTAACTAAGTCCCTTGTTGGAACCTACACTCGGATGCCAGGAGCTATACTTAAAACCTCCTCAAGACAGCATCCAACTAAATCACAGTTCCATGGACCCATCCCTGATATTTCAACAATCTTACGTAAACGCAGAATGTGTCTTGCTGGATACTCTGACGAGCAAAACTAGAATAAGCGTGTGATCTGCTGCTCTGGACACCTAACCATGGAGCAAGAAGGTCTGGTCACCCAGTATTTCCTTATATTGATCATCTATACCTGACTACCGGACAGCGCTCATATGAACTACTGTGTTTTTTGGCGTGATAGACTCATGAATGTTTGAACTTGCTTAACCGACTACTAATAACAATATAAATTTAGGTAAAATTATTTACTATTTAAAACGCTTATGATAAATCCAACAAACCAAAATTATCTAATTAATTTTTTAATGACTGTAAATTGCATCCAGCAGCAAGTCCTCTGGTTTGGAGGTTGGGAGGAGCAATGAACAACCTCTTAATTGCCGTTTTTCCCAGTTACACCCTGACACGGGTGGTAGCACCTGTTAGGGTCCCAGCTATGAGCAAATATTTAACCCCTAAACTGGGTCAAAACACTATGAAAGTATAAAAATACACTTTTATAATAATATATACATAAAATATATATGTTTTTGAAGGAAAAATATTACCAAGAATACATTTTTAAGAAAAAATTATTACCATAACACATTTTTGAAAAAAAAATTATTTTATTTTCAGCGAAACATTTTTAATACAAAATTAGAAGACATTTTCAGTTTTCTAAAATAAAAAAAAGAATAAAAACAATTTTTATTAAAATATGACTAAATAAACCTTACTATAATCTAACATTCAAATATACCTTAAAACCCCACCTTTTTGGCATTAACAAACCCACAGAGGTTGATATGCCGTTAAACAAAACTCGAAACTCTACCATATATTGGTAGCGGAACTCTAGATCCTGATTGGTCATCAATTCTCAAAATTCAAAATACATCAGAGAATTGGTTTTTCCACAGCTAAAGAAAAAATCGTTCTTTGAGCCACCCCACACGACTGGATTAAATATTTAAGGATGGCCTCTAAACGGTCACGGTGGTTAGTCAGAGGATGCGGATTGCTGACACACATTTAAATGTATCGGCAACTTCAAATCGACCGGATATAAGGTCAGTTCTTGCCTTGTTCTCTTTCTCCATATCACTCTCGACAATTACTGCTACAATCATTTTTCACGAACTTTTAATACCTCAAATTTATCATTGAATACAAACACTACTCATAACTTCTGAATGTTTCTAATTGTACATTAACTCCTACAAATTCTGCTAGTCTTTAATAAATTTCCATTTTAACATTCAAAATGTATATTTTATTAATCCCCTCTTCTACACTAATACACACATTCCAACCTACTGAAAACTAACCTTCTGATGAAAAACTTCTGATAATAATTCAACATAAAATTTTTATGCTGTAAGGAGTTCGGTTAAGTCTGTCACAAGGCCGAACAAAAGAAACATTAACCAGCTCCCTACACTTCATATTAAATAGATCAATAGAATTAGACTAAAGGTCTGTGTACCAACACTAAGTTCAATCGCAGCTCCGGTGTGAACAGTCTAGCAGGTAACACATAAAAATAAAATTAAATCTAAACCCAACTTTCCTCTCGCAACAGCGAAAATGGCACTTTCGGTCACCAAGCTAAAACACGTATTTTCTCTCTTAAATCTAAAAAAGTCTTCCCCACTAAGCCAAAAAAAAATGGGCCTTTATTAACTGAGTGATGTTTCTGATTAGTCAAGCCAGACAGAGAGGAAAGAAAATTAGCATAGCATTTTATATTCATAGCCGCTCTTTTTGTGCTAACAGCTTTTCGTAATTTTTCTTTGGCAGAACACGCACAAAACACGAAATCTTTTTCGAGGTAGGTGATTTTCTCTTTCGATACACAGATTTATAACAGGCTGTGTGCAAATGGCTAAAAAGACTTTCTTGAAGACTATTTCTATTTTCGGAGTTGAATCCGCAGGCTGCAGCCAGAAGCTTGTTAACTTTTCTAAAAACCAAGAATAAAATTCTCCACCCGTTTTATTTATATATTTTGTTTTTCTTTGGGAATTATTTTGTGCTCAATGTCCTTTGTGCTCCCACATAGTCCTTTTCAGAGACGATCCTTCTCTTTCAACTTAATTTGCTTGCTACAAATTGGTTTCACAAATTTTCCTTGCATGCATTATTGCCTTCTGCATCACTGACATGTTCTACAACAGATACTGAACCATAGCAATGTCTATCTACTATATATATATATATATATATATATATATATATATATTGGGTGGATAGACATTGCTATTTACATATGGAAATCTAATTTTGGAGACTGTATCCTGCTGTTAAAATTAAGGCTGCATAAATAAAGTTTACTTGGCGGCCATTTTGTTTTAAGAATCAACATATAAAAGGGTAAAAGTAAATTGTTCAGTGTATATATATATATATATATATATATATATATATGCATCTGTTTCGCTGTATTACAGCTTATCAATATGGTTAGACTCTGATTGCTTTTTAACCCAGGATTGGAATCCGACCGAACTGGCGTCAGTCGGCGGTTGTACCTCTGAGCTATGGGCGCTCGGGAGAAGGTGGCAGACGTTTTAGCGTGTATATTATCAATAGCTGAGAGTGTTCTGCTTCATTGCTCAATGAACGATGCGTATATGTTAAAGTAGCTACTGTTATTCTATTTGCCGTTTCGCCTTAGGAAATACGTGATCATGGCCCTCCACATCTCCCTATACCTAGTAGTTCTTAATAAGCTTTCTCCTGTTACTTCCACTGTTACCATCCACTTTTTCAAGTCCATCAAGTATGTCACGCGTTGCTTTCCCCTGATTCTCTTCACTCTATCCCGTCATATGAGTAATAGATTCTCCAGGCCCTCCTTCCTTTTCATTTCTATCCTAACTAAAACCTCGTTGTGGCTCACATGTTAGGCGTATACTAAGCCTCAATCTGTAGAACCACATTTTGGTTGCTTCATGGATTTATTTCATTTTTTTATGAGATTGACTAACATTCGCTGCCATATAGGATAACCGATATCGCATAACATTCGCTGCCATATAGGATAACAGATATCGCATAACACTCCAGTATTTATTAACTTTTATTTTTCCGTTTTTCTTCAGGTTCTTCTTGCTACCAAAAAGATCAAATTTGGATTCAACTGTCTACAATACATTTTTCCAAATTATAAATATTTTGGAAAAGAAAAATTATATTTCGTTTCATCATTCATGTCCCAGTAGGCTTTTTGGATTATCGAAGAGACTGGTTTTTAATTCAGGTCAAGTGAATTGTGAAAAAAGAACAACATTTTTCGATTATGCAAAGACATGCCTCTACCATCTTGTTTACGCATATTTAGAAAAATCACTTTTTAACAAATCAAAATTATGTCAAAATTTTCTTCAGTCACAGAAAGGAAAATAGTAACTGAAAACTTTGACTTGGCCGATTCAGTCTCCTGACCTCACGCCAATTGAATTAGTAGAGAATGAATTGGATAAGAGAATTCGAAGAGAATCCGCAAAGAGTGAAAGTGAGCTTTATCAGTGCTTAAAGAATGTTTGATAAGACTTGAAGTTATATCTCTGTGGGATTTCAATTCTCCGAGCACTCTTTCCTCAGTCTTCTCTTTCTTATTCTGAGTACAAGTGCTCTTTTCGGTTCGATTTTCCTTTAAATTTCGTTGTGACGTACACTACCGGCAATAATTATTAGGGCAGATCAGTGTTTAAAAAATTATGTGTTTCATACTATATTTTAATATTTATTGCGAAGTGAATAATTGTAAATGAAAATAGAATGGTTCTTTTGTTAATACTGCACAATAACACGTGCTTCAAATGTGCTGAATTGATAAATATTTAATAATTACCTATATTGTATTTCCTCAAAGAAAGAATGAAGAAAATTTAGGGTGATTCGGACGAAGTCATTTTTGCTTCCTTGCTTTGCAAAATTTTGCAAAGTAATAATAACAAACGAACCATTCGATTTTCATTTACAATTATTCACTTGGCAATAAATCCTAAAAATATTATAAAATACATAATTTCTTTTAAAAAACCGGAGTGGCCTAATAATTACGGCTTATCGTGTATATATATATACTACCGGCTATAATTATTAGGCCACCCCAGATTTTTAAAAAAATGATATCTTTCATACTATTTTTTCAGTTTTCCCTGACGATCCGTTTAGGTGAAACCTAGGCAGGTTTGTCTGGCTCACTAGGTATACTTTATTTATTAG
Organism: Ascarosepion bandense; assembly: GCA_037127315.1. Taxonomy (NCBI): domain Eukaryota; kingdom Metazoa; phylum Mollusca; class Cephalopoda; order Sepiida; family Sepiidae; genus Ascarosepion; species Ascarosepion bandense. The sequence continues at coordinate 8,009,004 of JBBBDQ010001215.1, forward strand.
GCTCTACGTAAGTATTGAGCGCTGTTTTGTTAGTTGATTACTCGTGTCGGGTGTTTTTCTTTGGACTACTTGCTGACTCGGTCCTAACTCTTTTGACTGATATTCATGTCTGAGCTCTTTCTCTTTTTTTTAAACCCTTTTTCCCCTTCTTCGTAGATTCGTTGAATGTTTTTTCGACACGGGTATAGTTATTATCCCTTATATATATATATATATATATATATATATATATCCACTACCGGCTATAATTTTTAGGCCACTCCAGTATTTAACAAATGGTTCATTTCATACTATTGTTTAGTATTTATTGTCAAATGAATAATAGTAAATGAAAATAGAATGGTTTTTTTTGTTAATACTGCACAATGACATGTGCATCAAATAAATTTATAAATATTTTATAATTAACTATTTTAATAATTAGCTATATTGCTGTTTCATCAATGAAAGAATGAAGAAAATTTAGGGTGATTCAGATGTGTTCATTTTTGCTTTCTTGCTTTGTAACATTTTACGAAGTAATAACAAAAGAACGTTTCTGTTTTCATTTAGAATTATCCACTTGGCAATAAATACTAAAACTAGTTTGAAATACATCATTTCTTTTAAAAGAACTGTGGTTGCCTAATAAATATGGCCGGTAGTGTACGTGATCTATTCATCGTATTCTCAGCATCCTTCCGTCGAACAACACCTGTTTTGCAGCATGTTTTTATTTTGTAAGTGAGGAAATTGTCTTTCATTAATTGCCGTATTGGACGATCTATGCTACATTATATTTCAGCACGTTTCTTTGTGTCCAAAACAAATTTCTTGTTTCCCAAAATTCTTTGTCATTTTGATTAATTCTACGATTCTCTATCATATCCACTATAAAAAGGCAAACTATATTCTTCTATCTGCCTCGTCCTTTCAGGGCGATGAGGATCATAATCTTCCACGTCTCCCTATCCATTTTGGCTCTTAGCACGTTTTTTCCTGTAACATCTCGCAATACCCCTTCTGTCATTCACCTGATCAGGCCCTTCCGATATGTTATCCACTGCTTTTCTCTTTCTCTTTTTACCTCTATCTGGCCTGTTAGTATCAAGTTCTCCAAGCCCTATCCCAGAAACTTCCTGATGCTCACTATGAATTTTCTTTTCGTTTCCATTCTTTCCAACATCATCATTGCTCACATCCTCGGTCCATGATATTCGCAGCATCCTTCTGTAAAACCACATTTCAGCTGCTTCAAGTTTTTCCTTTATCTTTGATGATACTGTCCAACATTCACTGCCATATTGAAGAACTGACATCACATAGCAATCCTGTACTTTCTTCTTTGTTTCTAGTGAAAGTTTCCTGTGTTTTAATACTTTACTCAGCTTCTGGAACGTGTCCTTCGCCATGCCTATTCGCCTTTGGATCTCTGAGTCACACTTTTCATCTCCTGTTAGAAACCTTCCCATTTAAATAATTTTTTGTTCCTGCTTGATTTTAGTATCCCCCACCTGTATTTGGTATTTTGGAATGTGATTTTTGCTAATGACCATGCATTCGTTTTTTTTTTTTTTTTTGCAGTTTATTTGTAGCCCTTTTTTGTCACTCTCTTCAGCTACCTTCTGTAGGAGGTCTTGTAGTTTCCTTTCCGTGTCTGTAATCAGAATTGTATCATCTGCGTACCTTATGCTGTTCAAATTGCGGCTTCCGATAACAAATCCTGGCATAACATCTAGGATTTGTTTTATAAAGAAACAAATACCATTGCCTTGATCATTTTAGCCTCTTGCAATATTTTAGAAAGGAATGAATTAATGCATTTTGGAGACTATTCTAAGGATCCTAGATGTTATGCCAGGATTTGTTATCGGAAGCCGCAATTTAGTCTCCAAAATGCATTAATTCATGCCTTTCTAAAATATTGCAAGGGGCTAAAATGATCAAGGCAATGGTATTTGTTTCTTTATAAAAAGAAAATTCGGTATTTATTGCTTAGGTAGCCATTGCTTGTTTTTAGTTGTAATTTTTGCAATCTTTCTCTTAAGAATTTTTTCTGGAAAATATCTTTCTCAAGTACTGTAGCTGTTACCAGAATCCCAGTTCTGACAGAGGTTTTTTATCTAACCATATGTTTCAAGTAGAACTGTGAAATATTAACAATTTCATTGTCACTGTCTTCTCTTTAATTTACTGTTGTGACGTAGCTCGAACACGTGACATACGGTTCACAATATATAAATGACTAATATCGAGTAGTGACAGGGGAGTCGGCAGCTGACGGCTAGCACGGTCGTTGTCTTCTCAGTTCACTAGTTGTTGCCACCCTACACGGACGTGTACTACTGTATCTACCGAGAATAAACGTATTACTTATATTTGTGTATTGTCATTTCTCTACGATACAACAGATATGGCGACGAGATGATGTATATAACTAAACATCCGATGTGGAAGGTCAGGAGACACATCAACCAATATCTATGTGTTGTCATTCCTCCACGGTACAACTGTTACATAATTATAATATTAACCGTCAAGGAAACAATCTGAATTTAGTTACTGAACAATCAGTGAAACAGTAGGTTGAAATTTATAAAAGTTTTCTCTTAAAAGTTTCGGAAAATGGATTTCTAAAATCCGGTAAATGTTATCGCTTTTTTCAGTACTAATGCTTTTGTGTGTACTACATCCTCAGCTTTTGTTTGAAGTAGTGTGGAATGTCAACATCGTTATCTTTTCATTATTTTCTCTTCAAATATATGTTCTGTTTGTTTTTGTTTTTGTTTTTGATGGTACCGTTGTTCAAGATCCTCAATTAATGGAGGTTCAGCTCATATTTTGCGTTTCTTGCATTCCCCCTATTCTCAGTCTTCTCTTTCAATTTCGCTAGCTCTAACTTTCAAAATTAAAGCAACATTTTTATCTGGCTAAAATGAGTATAAAAATACTGTTTTAACTTGAGAAAATTTCAAGGTTTTATTGTAATATTTTGATGAATTTTAATGCTTCAATTCAGGATTGAATAACACTTGGCAGGTTCTATGAGAATAAAGTATCCGTAGAAATTCCCCTATTGCATCATTAAATATTTGAACAACTTTAACAAAACATTGCAATAACAATCATAAATATAAAGTTCTCTCTTTTTTTCGTTCATATCATTTCTCCTTGCTTGGATTTGTTGCGTTATGTTTAGGGATTGCTTGTTTATTTCTCTCTTCTGCTCGAAATCGTTGTCGTCTGTTTCTCTTCTATTCTCTTGCTGCTTTTCTTTGTTGTCTTATTCTTTCTTATTTTATTACAGCAAAAGCGTGATACACGTAGGTACCTAGGTAGGTATTACAGTAATATCATATAAAGACTGCGATTTACTACATTGTTCAAAACGAGAACTGAACGTCTGATTATATAAATAAAAATTAAACGAATGAAAAGTAGTTTTTCTTGTTAATGGAGGATCAATATAAAGACAGCAAGGAAAGACTTGGAAATATTATTTAAATCACAAAAATGCTATATAAACGCTATTCTCTCTTTTTTTTGTATAATAGATGATAAATATATATATATGTATATTAATCATTTCAGTCTGGTTAGATATAGGAAATGTCAGATGGAGGGTGATAGACGGGTAAAGATGTAGATGGGAAGAGTGTTTGAGAGAATGGATGCGAGTTAGTGTGTTAGGAGGTGTCTATTGACCTTACATTTAAACTCCTGGAGATTGTAGTTGTCGGGTAAGCAAGTATGTGGAAAAGAATTCCACAGGCGGGAAGTGCAAGAAAAGAAGCTGTTGGAGTAAAAATTGCGGTTACATTTTATCGGTTTCACTGTAAAAAGGTGGGACCTAGTTGCAAATCTAGTATCTCGTACAAATTTGTACCTAGGGGCCACCAGTGATCGAAGTTCATCGGAGCAGAAGCCGTGAAAGTATTTGTAGAAGAAGCCACGTCACGCCGGTGAGAGAGTGACTGCATCCGGTCTGGCAAGTCGGTATCGATCACATTACAGATTCTCCGTTGTATTTTGTCAAGAACCCCGAGGAGAATAGCAGGGGAACCCGACTAGATGTGGCAACAGTATTCAATACACGGGCGGATGGTAGATTTATATATGTACAGGATAGATTCAGGGAAAAAACCTCCGGGCCCTGCACAGAGAACCGACTTTCATAGCAGCGGATTTAGCAATGGATTCGATTTAGTCATTCCACCTGAGGTTCACTGAGAGTGTGAGGCCAAGGAGGCGTATTGTTTTACTCTCTGGGAGGCACGCCTGTTCCATGCCAATGGGAGGTAGGTGCAATTGTCTCTTATGGTTAATAGAGAGCAGCTTCGTTTTGGAAGCATTAAAATTTACGAGCCATATATATTACAGTAATTATTTTTTCGTTTTATACTTTCTGATGTGTGTGGTAAGGCAACCACACTCTACACACCGCCCTTCCAAGTATGCTAAAAACCATGAAATTGCTTGAGAAATTTATAAGTTTCATTTTTATCTTCTTCGATGTCTCATGCCTATGTCTCAGTTAAAATATTTGCATACTTTTCAAAAAATACTTTTGCAATGTAAAATTTCTCAGTGCCGGCATAGTATGTAGCGCATATTTTTTATTCTGGCATAGTTACTCTTTCATCTGCTTAAGTATTTTATGCTCATGCGTTGATTTCCTTTGTCTTTTTTTCCCTCTATCCGTCCTCTGAGCGTCAGGTTCTCACAGCCCTCTTTCCTCGTTGCATGTTCCAAAATCATCAGCCGTCTTTTTCTGATATTAATTATCAGTTTCTTTCTTGTGTTCATACTCTCTAAAACCTCGTCGTTACTCGCGTGTTCAGTCCATGGTATTCTCAGTATCTTTCTGCAGAAACACGTATCGTTTGCTTCTTCGACTTTTATGAGATTGTAGCAGCACTAGCTCCCATATTGAAGGACAAAGATCGGGGTAGTGAGTTTATATTTACGACAAAATATGTCGGTCTCTTCATTTTAGCTTGATTTGTATCTCTTTATTTACGAATAAAACCACTGGACAGGCCATGCCCTTGACTTGGCGAACAACCAGTCGAGAAGCAAAACACTGAAATTTTTAAATTGCTAATATCATGCTAAGCTTTGGTCGGCAATCATTTGTAAGGTGCGGATCAGACAGCTATGCAATGTCTCGGAGAAAGGGCAATGATATCAAATGTACTACAATAAACTGACTCGACCTCATACTGCTCCGTTTAGAAGGCTGCCTTGGTTTTGAGATTTAAAGAAAGAAACAAATGTTTTATTATTTAAACAAGGTTCTTTATTTTACTGCATAGATAACACTATAACAACCAACGCAATCAACGAAAAATAAAAATTCTTTACTACCGTTTAACTGTCGGGCTGGATGTGACCCGGGATCCAGTAGTCATCGACCCTTGTGCTAAAGAATCCCCAAAACAAACATAATTAGAAGAGAAACGAATTCAATATTAGTGTGGCTGAAGGTCAGGATTTTGCAAGGAAGAGGCAGTCATTAGGAAAGCCGAATGAGTATATATGTGTTTAAGAAGACTAGAAAATTATTACAGGTGCAATACTCTCCAAAGATAATGGAACAGCAGTACAATTTCTTTTTTTTTTTTTTTTTGGTTGTTCACTGAAAACATTTGTGTTTGAAATCAAAATATAAATATGAAACAAAAATTCATCTTTTATTTCCTGTATTAAACATATGTGATGTCTGTCATTCTGTATGCCAATAGATGTTTCACGATCGCCTGAAGGATGTGGGAGAGACTCAAGGCAGCCGAAATGTGCTGAGGATACTATGGACCGAACAACTGAACAACGATGAGATGTTGGAGAAGATGCAAACGAGAAGAAAACTCATACTTAACATCAGCAAGACATATTTGAGGTTCCTGGGACGTATAATGACAAAGGAGTATCTGATGCCCACAGGACGGATAGAGAGACAGCGGAAAACAACGTGAGACCTATTTGATAGGCTTGAGCAAAAGGATCTCGGAGCGGGTTTTGGGAGAGTTAGTGGGTGGAAAACTATAGTGAGTGACAAGTGGAAGTTCATGATCGCCTACGTCCTGAGGGGACATGGCACAGAAAAATGAGCAAACATCTTAGGACATACCGGTTTTTGAAATGTGAAAAGCAGCTAAAACAACAAATGTTGTGTTGCTATGTTTTGCTTTTCAAATCGATTGTTTAAATATTAAAAAGATTTCAATAACTACTCTTGATTTTACTTTTGAGTTCACATGTCAGACAGCATTTATTGTTCAAAACGATGAACAGACGTGGAGAAGAGAGATGTCTTTGGAAAAAAAACAAGGTGAAAAGAGACAGAAAATCGATCAGAGCCATATTAGAACATAGCCAACACAATAATTTGGAATGCCCTAAAAAAGACAGAAACTGCTGGTGTATTGGGTAAAAGAAATACAACTGGCCGGTCAGAGAAAACAACAACAGCTGAAAACAAATATTTTGAGAGTTGTGAATAAAGAAAAGTCAATGACATCATCAACAACAGCTACAGTGCAGGGCTGGAGTTTCCCAATCCACCGTTCGTAAAAGAATTCTTAGAGCAGAAATATAGCGGTCATACCACAAAATTTAAACCATTCATCAACAGCAAAAATTCAAAGGCCTGGTTGGAATTTACAAAGAAAATACAAAGAAGAGCGTAGAAATTCTGGGAGGTTTACGAACCAATGAGGCTAAGTAAATTGATGGAATAGCTTAAGTGCGGCGAAAGAACGGATCTGCTTATGATTCAAAGCATACAAGCTCATCTGTGAAGCATAGTCGGCGCGGTGACTTGGCTTAGGCCTGCATGGCGGCTTTTGGAACAAGCTCATTTATATTTATTGATAATCTAATACATGATGGTCTACGACTATATCGTGTTGAATACACGGGTTCTCGTCCGATCACCGAAGTTAAGCAACATCGAGCCTGATCAGTACTTAGATTGGTGACCATTTGGGAATACCAGTTGCTGTAAACGTAAGAACCAAGAATGGTCAACCGGTTCTCCAGGTTTGGGGTTTGGGCACAGGGCTAACAACCCGGCCCCATAAAAAACAGTTTGTTACGGAAACAGTAACAAAAAGTTGCTGCCCTACACACCATTGGGTGTAAAAGGGTGGGATGATAAATACATGATGGTAGCAGCAGAATGAGTACAGAATTCTACAGAATAATTTTGTCTACTAATTTACATAGAATTGCATCCAAACTATACGGATGGAGGTTTACCATGCAGCAGGACAATGACCTAAAGCTTACTGCCAACATCAATTTTCGAGTGGGCATGTCAGTCAGTTCACGCTTGGGTGATCATGTCTCAAATAAACATGACTGATTGCGCAGAAGAATATCCCGCAGTAGGTTGCCAATACTTTCTGCAGTAGACTGGTTGCCAGCCAAAATTGCAGAACCCAGTCTGTCCTATAATTTGAGTCATAGCTAGAGGGGGAAAAGATGTATTATATCATTGAGTAATAATTAGTGGGTTATCAGTTTATTCTTTCATAACAATATAAAACCGATCCCCCACTTAATGATCAGTAGAAGCCTTAATCATGTTTTCAACTATTATCCAGTCAGTCAGTTAAGTGCCATACTTGATAAACCTTTGAACGATCAAGTTTCGAAAAAGATATGACTGCCTGGGCAGAAGACTATCCTGCAGTAGGTTGCCATTACTTTCTGCAGTAGACTGGTTGCCAGCCAAAATTGCAGAACCCAGTCTGTCCTATAATTTGAGTCATAGCTATGGTGGAAAAGATGTATTATATCATTGAGTAATAATTAGTGTGTCATCAGTTTATTCTTTCATAACAATATAAAACCGATACCCCACTTTATGACCAGTAGAAGCCTTAATCATGTTTTCAACTATTATCCAGTTAGTCAGTTAAGTGCCATACTTGATAAACCTTTGAACGATCAAGTCTCGAAAAAGAAATGACTGCCTGAGCAGAAGATTATCCTGCAGTAGGTTGCCATTACTTTCTGCGGTAGACTGGTTACCAGCCGAGATTTTAGAAACCAATATGTCTTATTATTAAACCCATAACTGGAAGAAAAGATGGATTAATACCTTCCCCAAGGGTATTTGCGTGTAAGTGTAATGCAAGGAATATCAAGTAGAATTCGAACTCGGCTCCTCGATTTATCGTTCCGAACCGATATCCACTGCACCACAATGCAAATCATCGGGCCATCTCATAGAGCAGGCATATTTGTGTGAACAGTTATTTTTTTCATAAAATCAACAAAAACATCTCAGTGAACAAGACTGACTGATCAACATTTTTCATCCCTCATCAAACTCAGCACTACACAGAAATTTCAACCACACATACAAGAAATTGTCAACAAAAACAGATGTCAAGCTTTGGGGCAAAACAGTGAAAGTCTTTGAATTCTTGTTGATGAATATCAGTTTTGAATTTATGTCTAATGCATTTTTTGCTATTGTATTGAAATAGATGAAGATCATCAAAATTTTCGTTATATTATTTTGTTGAAGTACATGTACACTATTACTTGAATTTGTCCGTATGTTTCTAAATTAAAAAAATAGCAAAAATATTTTATTTAACGTGTTCAACGTGTGCGGCCCTCATGACAATACAAATCGACTCCTATGGCCCTGAGGGGACATTGAGTTTGACATGCCTGTAATAGAGCATACATTTTATGAAGAGGTGATTAAAGGATCTCCCCATCCGAAACAAACAAGAACTGAAAGATGATGCGCTAACTAAAAGTCTGGAAAAGCGTCACAAACGATGAATGAAAGTCTAATGGTGCCACTGAGTCACAGGCTTGATGTAGTTATTGCAAGCAAGGGTTATGCAAATAACTGCTAAATGTTATTCTATTCAAGACCATCTGATATTTTATTTTGCTCAACTACATATGTGATGATCTGATACAATATGTTGTATGGCTTTAACTGTTTAACACATATCAATGTAAGCACCAAGAAATAAAAGCTAAAAGTTTGAACACTTGTCTCATATTCATTTTTTGATCTTAAACTCTGATGTCTTTACTAAACAACAAAAGTAAAAAAATTATCCTTGACGTTACCATTTGGAGAGAACTGTATATTAAATGAATACAAAAAATACTATCAGTTTCAGTAAATATTATGGTCAAGTAAATGGCAAAAATTAATACTGATAATAAAATTATTAAAACTACGGTTATATTCACACACACACACACACACACACACACACACACACACATATATATATATATATATATATATATATATATATATATATATATATATATATTGTTGCGGAAATTACAGAATGTTCTAGAGATTAACGAAACTGAAATAACAATTGATACATTTAATTTATTTGTTTGAAGATTACTTTTAATCGATGTTTGAGCAGATATTTTGCTTTTAATTATGCAGTATATATATATATATATATATATATATATATATATATATATATATATACCAGCCTGAATATTTATGAGAATAACACACATTTTCCTTACAAAATTCCTCATAAATATTCAAGCCGGTAGAGTTATATCAATATACTGTTTAATTAAAAACAGAATATCTAAACAAAGACGAGTATCGTTTAAAAATAAACTTGAAACAAATAAAAAATATGTATATACATACTACCGGCCATAATGGTTAGGCCACCCTGTGTTTTACAAAAATTTTGTATTTCATACTATTTTTTAGTATTCATTGCCAAATGAATAATTGTAAATGAAAATAGAATGGTTCTTTTGTTAATACTGCACATAAACACAAATGGGTAAATATAAGAATATTTTTATTATTCTATGTGCAATATCTATTTACAACGTACGTGATCATGGTCTTCTACATCTTCCTATTCATAGTGAATCTTAACACGCTTTCTTCTGTTCAGTCAGTTAAGTGCCATACGTGATACACGCTTTTAGTGATCATGTCTCGAAAGAGACATGACTGACTTGGCAGAAGATTATCCCGCAATAGGTTGCCATTGCATCCTGAGGCAGACTGGTTACCAGCCAAGGCTATAGAACCAAATCTGTTCTATTATTTAACCCATAATTGGAGAGAAGATACGGATTAATACCTTTCCCAAGCGTATTTGTGCCTAAGTGAATGCAAGCAATTAAACTGGAATTCAAACTCGGCACCCGATCTCACGTTACGAGTCGATATCCACTGCACCACAATGCACATCTTTTCTTCTCGTATCCAACCCAAACCCGTTCTGCCATCCACTTACTGAAGCCTGTCACGTATGTTACGTACTGATTTATGCTGACTTTCTTTCTCTTTGTCTGACCTGTGAGTGTCAGATTCTCCAATCCCTCTTTCCTCATAAATTTTCGAGTAACTTTAGCTGTCTTTTCGTGATGTTAAATATTATTTTCCTTTCAGTTTTCATTCTCTCCAAAACCTTCCTCACATGCTTAATCTGTGGTATCCTCAGCTTCCTTCTGTAGAACCACATTTAGGTTACTTTAAGTCTCTCCATCCTCTGGAATTACTGTGTGTAAGAAGTTATAAGAAAACACTATTAAGTAAAAAAACAATAAAAGAACAGGAATTTATAAGACAGAAAATAGCAATTAACATATATTTAATATAAGTACATGTATATACATATATATTTAAATCTACATATATTTACATACAGCCTTTGAGATTTCACTAGCTCGATCGACTCAGTCGATTAAATCTTAATTAGGTGATTAAATTTTATTACTTTAGTCGCCCGGGGTCGATTAAAAATAAAAGGAAATCTGATTCCTTTTACAACCCAAAAGTATGCCATTGAAGATTCACAAGTTACTTTGAATGATCTACAATAACATTATTGAACTCTTGGATTTTATTGTCCCGGGCAGTGTAAACATTCGTTTAATTAACGCTTCCAGAGTGTAGCCAAAATGTCTCTGTCGCCCAGGCGCTCACAGATTTTTAGAAACTCATTTGGAAAAATATTATCCTATATTTCCTCCCCGCTTACGAAAAGTAAAAACGAACATTTGAAAGAAAGAAAAAATACACCGAAAAACAAATTATACAAGTAAGTATTGTTTTTTTACATAAAATCGTTGAGAAAATCAGATTTGTTATTTTTTTTTTTTCATCTATGAGCTGGAGTTTGTAGTCAAAAAGAAGAAAGAAACTACGAATTTCGGTACCTCCACTCAATTGCCAAAACAAAAAAAAGAACAGCATATGATGATGTTAAAAGAGCTCAAACTTAATAAAAATAAAGTTTTATTATCAAAATATTTCTGCTATTATTAAGATGAAAGATCAAATGTTGATACTACTTTTTTAAATTTTTAAATCCTTTCTAACACGTTCGAAATTTTAATGAAAATTACATTTTTTGTTTTCCGTCAGCGATTCACATTATGTTTACGTAAGGCGACCATTAAGAAAATGGAGTCGGTCCTGTAAAATGATTCTGAGTAGAGTAAATTTTACCTCTCTCTCGACCGCCGGTCGAGTGATTTCTTTTTCAAAGGCTGGTTACATATATAAATCTAGCATCCGCCCGTAAATTTTATACTGCTGTCACACCTGGTAGAGAACCCCAGCTATTCATCTCGGGCTTGGCAAAATCTAACGGAGGATTTGCAATGAAACTGATCTCGACTTGGTAGCTCGACTCCAGTCACTTTCTCACCGACGTCATGTAGCTTCCTTCTGTCTCTTCTACAAATACTTTTACGGCTTCTGCTCCAATGAGCTTAGCTCCTTCGTGACCCGTCTGCGTGAATTTAGTCGAGCTAATAGACTAGCGGCTAGGTCCTACACTTTTACAGTGAACCAATCAAACACAACAGCCGCTTCTACTCCAGCTGCTTCTTTTCTCTCACTTCCTGTCTGTGGAATTCCTTTTCGTATACTTGCTTCTCTGACAGCTACATCCTCCAAGAATTTAAATGTAATGCCAATTGCTATCTCTTTATCTCCTTGACTCGCATCCTTTCCCTGACAATCCTTAACCATGTTCTTCTTTCTTTCCATTCTACTCTCATGCAGCTCTCTTCACGTCAGTGTTCTCTTTCTTCTCTTTCCGATTTTCTGACACCCCCGTAACTTGTTCAACTTTCTCATCACATCTTACGTAACCCCCGGCGCATCAGTGGCAGTTGCTTGGGGTGAAATGATAAAAAAATAAAACCTTAAAGTTTTGAATTTCAAAGTCGACTCGGAAGGAAAAAACCTCGAAAGAAGTCTGCAAGTTAGAAGTGCGAGAAAATATACTTTTAGTCTATCATTTACGCTTATATCCATATATTTCAACTGAAAAAGGCGAGACTTAGCCGTTACTGCGGCTAAATTCATGAATTCCTCATGCCACAGAGGAACGTTCATGTGAACTATCACCATGAAATCATTTATAGAACTTTTAGGTAAAAGGAAGCTATGTTACAACTATGAGTAAGTGAATATAAATGTGGACACTTGACTTAAGATCAAGCGGAAACAAACTACTTCATGTGTGACATCAATCTTTAGGCCCAGAGCTTGCGTTCAATCGAAAGGCAGACTGTCGTCGTGCAGTGTTGACCCCAGTGTCCATTTTTATAGTTACATAGAATAATCCCTGATATTTAAAGCTCTTAACGATAAATTAATTAAAGAAAGAAATAATGGATTATTTTATTTTTCTAATCCAACGTATATTCATCATTTTAAACGTTATTTTTCATGGATATATGTATTTGAGTAGACGATTTGATTGTTATTTAAACAGTATATTTATTTTCGACTACTGGCCTGAATATTTGCGAAAAAAATACTAAATAAAGGCACATATTCTTTTAATAAGGCCGGTAAATGAAAAAAATTAATGTTTAAAATAAACAATTCGTTTACTCAATTGCATGGTTAGGTCTTGAATGCTGTCACAATGCGTTTATTAAAATAAAGGAAGGTAAAGAAGTTTTTGGTTATTACTTATTTATTATACATTAATATTTCGAGATCAAAATCTCATCTTCAGAATGGCAGGTGAGGGTGTGTCTGTCCTGGTGAGTCCATGCCTTTCAAGGAATGGCTATTCCTGGCTGTATGCTGCTGTTGTCATTAATTTTACTGTGTGTTTGTGTGTGTGTGTAAGTGTGTTATAGCGTGTGTGTGTGTGTTTGTGTGTGTGTGTATGTGTGTGTGTGCGACTGTGTTTTTATGGTATATGTGTGATTTACAGTTGGGACTTTTTTCTGGTTTGATGATATCAGTTTTCTTTAATGTGTGATTTATCTAAGTGTGACCTGACCGTTAGTTTGACTTTTGACCTAGTTGAAGGGGATCTTTTTTATTACTTTTGTTTTATCTATCTGCTTTATCTGCTGGTGTGTGCGTGTCCGTGACTGTGTCATGTGTACGTGTCTATGTGCGTGTAGTTCTTGCAATTTATTCTACTTTATTTTGTATGTGTGTGTGTGTATGTATTTCTGTGTGCGGTGTGTTAATGGCACCTCCACTACTTTGCAGGGGTGGGGAAATGCAAATGGCCACAAACTTAATGAAAACAAAGTACTATCGTTGATGGCATTATTAAGATGAAAGACCAAATTAGTTGTTTAGTCTTTTCCTATTGAATTTTTATTATAACCCATACAATTATTATTATTTCGTTTTTTTTTTCACTAATTTCTTAAACCCTCTCTAACAAACGGTATAGCGTTATGAAAAAGGCCACAGACTTAATGAAAATTGATTATTTATTATCAAATTATTATTATTATTTAAATTTACTTTTTTCATTTTTTTCATTTTTATTAATATGTTTCGCTTTTTTTAATTCTTTCTAATAAACAGCGTAGCGTAATGAAAAAGGCCACAAACCTAATGGAAATGAAGTTTAACCGCCAACACGTTGATTTTATTATTACGATGAAAGACCAAAATATTTTTTTTAATTTTTCTTTAATTACTTCTTGAAATTTTCTCTCCCTTTCTTTCGTCTTCCTTCCTCTTTCCTTAAAGCCTTTCTAACAAATAGCATAGCGTAATGAAAAAGTCCGCAAACTTAATGAAAACATTTGAATGTTAATTTTTTTTTTTTACCCTTTTTGTTTAAAGGAAATAATAAATTTAATCATCAAGCTTTTACATAAATCTGAACTGAAATCTTCAAGAATGTTTTTTCATTTTAAAAGGTTGTAAATTTTCAGCGTAGGCATCAAATCTCTATGCCGAAATATTGGAGGTACCCATATGCGTGCATGTGTTTAGTGTACACACACACACACACACACACACACACACACACACACACATATATATATATATATATATATATATATATATATATATATATATATATATATACACACATACGCGCGCACATATGCGCGTACGTGTTCTGTCTACGGATAACTACGTAATTAGTAATTAGCATGAGGCGAATTGGGGTATGGGTAAGTGTGTTGGGTTATGAGTAAAAGTGATGTGCGTTTATACGCATGTCTATTGTACGTATGTTTATTTGTGTGCGTTAAACTGAGATAGCATGTTTTTGTGTATGCGCTTTATTGTCGTGGTCAGTGTGTGTCATGTGCATGTTAGTGTTGTCTACTCTGTTATGTAGTCTAGATTGAGCTCTTGTCGATTTTTAATCTGTGGGTGTAGTTTAGTTCTGATTAAGGACTCTTTTACGCACAGGTTCCTTAGGTTCCGGTTTCTAGCCTCAATATTGACGATTATGTTTTTGTCTGTATTTTTACATTTTTAAGAGTTTATGGAAAGAAGACGTTTGTGAGTGTATGTGTTCTTTTATTCTAATATGTAACGGTCTGGTGGTGCTGCCAACATAGAATTCCTCGCATTTGGCGCATTGTATGCAGTACACGACATATACCTGGTGACATATGCTGGTGTCCGCAACAAGGCAATTGGCCAGTGTACATGTGGTGATGTTGCTGGTTTTGTGGTTGGAGTTGAGGTGTCTGTGAAGAGTGGAACCATAGTATATATATATATATATATATATATATATATATACCTGGGAAGCAAACTTTCTTTCAAATAACTTTCGTTGAGTCTGGCCAACATGGAATATTTAATTAATTTTACGATATTCTCATAATTTTTAGAAATATATATATATATATATAGAGAGAGAGAGAGAGAGCGAGAGAGAGAGAGAGAGAGAGAGAGAGAGAGAATGTCAAAAAATTCCGAAATTTACATTCGTTGAATGGCCATTTTAGCATGAAAATTAACGCTTCATCAGCAACGATCGAAAACAAAAATGTATTAATTCGAATATGTTACAAAATTTCTATACCGGAAGAAGTCATAAAACATATCCATAAGCAAGAATTCAAAAATAAACGGGGTAGGATAAAGACAGAAAAATTATTATCTATATAATCATCTGCAGACAGATCTTTTTCGCTGTATCATAACTCATCAGATAGGTTCGACATTCGATTGCTTTTTACCCAGGATTGAAACCCGATCAAATTGACGTGAGTCGACGATTCTAGCTCTGAGCTATTGGCTCTTGGTAGAAGGAGGAAGACTTTTTTTCGCATATTATGTATCATGCACCAGTACTTAGAGCGCTTTAATAAATTACTGAATGAGCGATGTGTAGATGCTCAAGTAGCTACTGTTTTTTTTTCAAATTCTACCATTCTTCCAGTGTACTCAATGTCTGAGAGTTTAAATAGTCATCCGCAGATAGATCTGTTTCGCCTTATCACTGATATCGATGAAAGTTCAACAATATTCGGCTTTTTTATTGTTTCTACAAGATTAATAATATGAGGATATAATAACAGAATGTCATTTACTTCTTTATATAATATTCATATATAGTTTTAATAGAACATGAGTTTTTTTAAGTATGTCTCTGAAGTTGTAGGAATGTTTAAATTTCCGAACAGATTTTTCAGATTATCGATTATTTTTTATATTTTTTTTACATGCAATATATATATATATATATATTGAAAATAATGGAAAAAATATTGAAAATAATGGAAAAAAATATTGAAAATAATGGAAATAGCATAGCGGGATGTGTCAGATATTTTCCGGAGCTTTATAAACAACCGACATTTTGTCTCGCATTACGGAAAACTGGAGGAAGTCACGAAGTTTTTGCCTACGCTAAAGTGTGACCTTTTATGGCTCGCCTAGATTCGAAATCCATAATTCTCGTGAACTTAGTGATGACTGCATAAATCTATAAATTCATAATTGTGTTGTACATAATGAGGACTGCATGCAATAATCATTATTAAAATTAATTCAGATTAAGACGCTCGCTGACAATTATTTCACGTCAAGGCCCATCTACTCTAGCATCTACGCATCGTTCATTCAGCATTGAATTAGAACACTCACAGCTATTGGCCGTGTATAATGATAACATACACGCTTAAATGTCTGCCTCCGTCTACCGGGCGCCCATAGCTCAAAGGTAGAATCGCCGACTGATGCCAATTGGGTCGAGTTTCAATCCTGGGTAAAAGGCAATCGGCTGTCTAACCGTACTGATGAGCTGTGATTCAGCGAGACAGATCTGCCTGCGGATGACTATATATATATATATATATATATATATATATATATATATATATATATTCCATTTGTAAACGAGTTATAATGCAACCTAGGTTTCTATCAGGAGTGGTGTCTTCAGGCGATTTTATTGCAAATCGCCTGAAGATGGTAGAGCCCTAGATCGCGTTATAACTCCTTTACAAATAGAAAATATTCAAAAGCTCTACAACATAATTGTATTGAACACTTTTTAATACTAATGTGCACTGGTCTAATCTTATCATGACCAAAAACTAAGTAATTAAAGATTATATATATATATATATATATATACATATATATATATATATATATATATATATATATATATACATAGTAAACTCAATCTAAAAATGTGCCAACACCGACCGCGGACGATCAGTTGTGTGAAACCGGGGTCGCTGTTGGCTCATTTTTAGATTTAGTGTACTGTATTTTTTGCTCTACTTTCGTTCTTTCGTACTTTCGTATAGAGCACTTTACTGATAATGCTTTCGTCTTGGGGTTGTTTTTCTTTCAAACAAGCTCTTGACGCATTGTTCTTGTAGTTGGTTTGTTTCTTTTTTTTCTTTCCTTTTATTTAACCGTTTTTTTTAAAAATCATATCACCCTGAGCAAGGTGGTAACGCCACTGAAACGCAGGGGGCTACGTAGGAGTGAAAAGATTAGAAAAGAGAAAGCCGGAGACCACATCCTAAACAAGGAACAAGGGATGAGCCTCTTCACCTGTTCAATAGACGTGGGTGGAGTGTGAACCGGGCGATAGTTTAGTCTATCTACTCCAATTGAAAAAAAGAAAAGAAAAGAGTGAAAAGATTGGAAAAGAGAAAGCCGGAAACCACATCCTAAACAAGGAACAAGGGATGAGCCCCTTCACCTGTTCAATAAACGTGGGTGGAGTGTGAACCGGACACGAAGTAGTCCTCGTTGGGTTATTTGACAAGTTAGCATCGGTTTTTCGGACATTAGTCTATAATAATTAGTGCTGCTTTATTGTAATTACGTATATATATATATATATATATATATATATATATATATTATGGCGTTAAAGGCAAGAAGTTTTTTACTATGATCGACCATGGCAAATTTTAAAGCAAAAAAATTACAGTTGACCGGTTTCGTCCCCTCTCATCAGAACTGTAAACGGGGAAAATCAAGAAAAGCAAGTCTGATATGGGTGAAATTGACTGAACGGAAGGGTGAAAAAATTTGATTTTACTAAGAGTTATTACATCTGAAAAAGCTAGAGACTCAGAAAAGCCAGACAAACAAACACTCCGTTTGTTTGCAAAGAGAGGATCGCCAGACCTGATAAACGGCGTCTCTAACACTGTCAGATGGAAGAACGAGGGTGATCTGGCCAAAACAAAAAATTCAAAAATCCGCAGCACAAGTCGGATTATTTATCAAATAATTGGCAATAAAAGACCCGTATGTATTTCGAATGGTATCTTCTTCTTCTATGTATCCTGTCCCTTCAGGACGTTGGCGATCATGGTTCTCCACGTCTCCCCATCCCTTGTGGCTCTTAGTATGTTTGCTCGTGTTACACCTCGCAAACCCCGTTCCGTCATCCACCTGATTAGGCCCTGCAAATATGTTATCTTCTGCCTTCCTCTGTCTCTTTTTCCTTCTATCTGGTCTGTCAGTATCAGGTTCTCTAAGCCCTCCTTCCTCATTGCATGTACCAGGAACTTCAATACATGCTCAGTATTAATTTCCTTTTTGTTGCCATTATTTCCAACACCTCATCGTTGCTTGCATGCTCAGTCCACGATATCCGCAGCATCCTTCTGTAGAACCACATTTCAGCTGCTTTAAGTTTTGTCCTCATTTTCAATTATATTGTCCAGCATTCACTGCTGTATTGAAGAACTGACATCAAATAGCAATCCAGCACTCTTTTCTTTGATTCTAGTAAAATTTTCCTGTGTGTTAGTACTTTACTCAGCTTCTGAAACGCATCCTTTAACATGCCAATTCGCCTTCGGATCTCTGTGTCGCACTTTCCATCTTCTGTTAGAACACTTCCTAGGTATTTAAATTTTTGTACTTGTTTAATTCTGGTATCCGCTACATGTATTTGGCCTTTTGGGTTTCACCTTTTGCTGATGACCATGCATTCAGTTTTCTTAAAGTTTATTTGTAGTCCTTTTTTGTTACTCTCCATCAATACCTTCTGTAAGAGGTCTTGTAGTTTCCTTTCCGTGTCTGCAACCAGCACTGTATTATCTCGAATGGTATCACCAAACGAAAAATTTCTTATTGAGTATTTTAGCAGACATATATTTAATCCTAACATCGAAACGCTTCGTCGTTCTATCTATGTAGTCGATACCACAACTTCATTCAAAATGGTAAATAACTGAATATCTATGGTGGCTGGTGGTAGAACGTATTTACGCGTAGATAGAAGGACAGATCTGCTTTTAAGCAGAACTCTTACGCGAGCTGCACAATAATACTCACATGAACTTAATGAAATCCGCTTGAGAAAAGACTCACTAACTATACCCAAACATGGTATACGGAGATAAACTGGACTTTTTCTAATCATTACAATCTTAATTTTGTTAAACTCGGTAATCTTACCTCGAATAACCGATTGAGTAATGTCAGACGGGTAATCATTTTCATAAAGATAGTAGTTCTACGACTAATTTCACCTTTCAAAGTGTCAGCTGAACAAATAATTAGGGCCCGATGGGTCAGAGTTTTAATTAAAGTAATCTTTTGTTGTTCAAAACAAAAAGAATCCCAACAAGTATAAATCCCCGAAAAGGTAGGCTTCCTATAAACTGAAGTAATAAAAGAGGAAGGTGTTCTATGAACCAGAACATCTAAGAAAGGCAATGAACAAAAAGAATACCAACAATTATAGGGACCCAAAAGGTAGACTTCCTATAAACTTAAGTAATAAAAGAGGAAGGTGTTCTATGAACCAGAACATCTAAGAAAGGCAATGAACAAAAAGAATACCAACAATTATAGGGACCCAAAAGGTAGACTTCCTATAAACTGAAGTAATAAAAGAGGAAGGTGTTCTATGAACCAGAACATCTAAGAAAGGCAATGAACAAAAAGAATACCAACAATTATAGGGACCCAAAAGGTAGACTTCCTATAAACTGAAGTAATAAAAGAGGAAGGTGTTCTATGAACCAGAACATCAAAGAAGAACAAAAAAAAATATTGACTTCATTATGTAGTTTAAATTTAAGGATAGGATGAACACCATTAAACGGGGAGAAGAATTAGTCAACCTCCGATTCATTTAAAGGTGCTTTTATTTCATGCATATTTGATATATGCTCATGGTAATAGTTTCAGTCAATCAGTTAAGTATCATACGTGATACACGCTTGGGCGATCATGTCTTGATAGAGACATTACTGCCTAGGCAGAAAATATTGCCGCAGTGGGTTGCCATTGTTTTCTGCGGTAGACTGGTTGCTAACCAAGGCTAGATTACCAAATATGTCCTGCTATTTAACCTATAGATAGAGGAAAGAGTCGGATTAATACCATTTCCAAGAACATTTTCCTTAAGTGAATGCAATGATTTCAACTGGAATTCGAACGTGGCTCTCTGATTTCTCGATTCGAGCCGATCTCCACTGTACCCCAACACACATAGAAAACCTAAAATGCTTGCAATTTTGCTAAATTGATTAGAGCGGGCATGTCTTTAATTGCGCTTTATCGGTAGGATCTCGTCGTTGCTCCTATCCTTGAATAATTTGTCTTAGTTATTTTACTCTGCACATAAATCGTTCACATTTTGTTTGACTGATTTTGAACCCATATACTTTTTTCCTTTCAAATACTATTTTTACGTCTCCAGCAAGTTGATGTCTGGTTTTGCTTTTAAGCAGTATGTAATCCAGATATGGTTGTGCGTAATCTAACCCAGTAATTCGGACTATTGTCCTTATCTTTGTTGCTATTTTTACGACGTTTCAGCCGTTGTACGCTCCGGCCTTCTTCAGATGCTAGGAATTTCGAACTGAACCCCTTATCACAATCACTGGAGTATATAATTCTCATCCTTTGCATAGTAATGCCTGTTTTGGAAGCCATGTGTTATCTCCTTCTAACCCTGCAAGTTACTTGTTAACCACTGCTGTAGCCTGGTATTGAACTCACAATTCTTTGGGTCAAGTCACAGAAACTACCCAACGTTTATATACACTGAGCCATGTTTCCTTAAGGAAATTCTTAGCACCGGAAGAAGGCTGAAGCTTATAACCGTCAAAACATCGTACAAATGGCAACGAAGATGAAAACAATAGTCCGAATAATGTAAATACTGTAAATACTAACTTATCTCAGAAATATAAACAAATACTAACCCAGCGAGAATTGTATCCTTAATTTGTTGAAAAATACTCAGATCTAACTTTATCCCGAAAGAAAGTCGGTTGGATTTATATAGACTTTTATGAGTGTTGATAATAATTTCAAACACTCTTTTTCAACCAGTATTTGTAGGTAGACAAGTTCAACTTGGAAGAAAAAACTTTCAATATTTAGTTTGGCGAGGATTTCTTCTCAAATTGATAACGGGTAATCATAATTCTGTAAACTTTCCCCGTTGAGAAAACAAAGCATACGCTTATTTTAGAATTCTTTTCTTCGCGTAAACAGTCGGCGATGCCCATTCGGAGTAAATGTTCCGTAGTTCTTCTAGCCGTTCTAATAACTTGCTGATTCGTGCATGGAATACTGTTGTCATATATGGTCAGGTGACCCCGCTGTTCATCGACAAGCTCCAAAGTAGAATCAGTAATATGATAGGTACAGACTTGGCGGCTGGACTTCAACCAATTTCTCATGCGCGGGATGTAGCTTCCCTCTGTCTATTTTACATATGTAACCCCTGCAAAACAGTGGTAGTAGCATGCCTTATGATTATGAAACAAAATAGAATATCCTAGAATTTCTTCAGTCAATCTGTATTCCAAAATAAACATTTAACAAAACTACAGCGTAAAAAACACAAAACCCCTCACTCTAGTAAATATGTCCACACGAACAAGCATATGCAAAAAAGAAGAGTGTCCGTCCGTGCATAGAATACTGCCATCATATATGGTCAGGCGCCCCTGCTGTTCATCTCAGTGTTCCCGACAGTCTCCATAGGAGAATGTGTAATGTTATAGATCCAGACTTGGCGGCTCGACTCTAGCCACATTCCCACCGGTGAGATGTGGCTTTCCTCTGTCTATTCTACAAATATTTTCAAAGCTTCTGCTCCGACGAACATAAGTCACTGGTGCCCTTGCCACAGGAGTTTACTCGTGCAACCAGACTGACAACTGGGTCCCACCCATTCACAGTTAGATCAACCAAATGCAGCTGACAATTCTACTCCAACAGTTTCTTTTCTCACACTTCTCGCCTGTGGATCTCTTCCATATTCTTGCTTTCCTGACGGCTACAACCTCCAGGAATTTAAATGCAACGTCAATACCCATCTCTTAACCACTTGAGTCTAGTTCTTTCTACATCACCCTGCATATATTTTCGTTTCTCTCTATCTTTGCAACTGTCATCACACATGTCTACCCATCATTCTCTTGCTCCCTTCTCTGACCCCCCTGTAACTGGTTCGTCTTTCTCTTTACTCTCATCTTATCTAATCTTTTACTCTTATGTAGCCCCCTGCCATCAGTGGCGGTACTGCCATGCTTGAAGTGAAACCAATAAATATATATATATATCCGCAGATAGATCTGTTTCGCTGTATCACAGCTCATCAGTACGGTTAGACATCCGATTGCTTTTTACCCAGAATTGAAACCCGACCGATTTGGCGTCAGTCGGCGCTCGGTAGAAGGAGGCAGACTTTTTAGCGTATACATTATAATTATATACACGTCCAATAGCTGAGAGTGTTCTAATTCTTTGCTGAATAAACGATGCGTAGATGCTAGAGTAGCTACTGTTTTTCAAAGTCTACCATTTTTCCAGAGTGCTCAATCAGGGTGTGAGAGCGTAAATAGTCATCCGCAGACAGATCAGTTTCGCTGTATCAAAGCTCATCAGTACGATTAGAATTCCGATTACTTTTTACCCAGGATTGAAACTCGACCGAATTGGCGTCAGTCGGCGATTCTACCTTTGAGCTACGGGCGCTCGGTAGAAGGAAGAAGGCTTTTTAGCGTGTAAATTATCATTATACACGTCCAATAGCTGAGAGTGTTCTAAGTCATTGCTGAGTGAACGATGCGTAGATGCCAGAGTAGCTACTGTTTTTCAATGTCTACCATTCTTCCAGAGCGCTCAATCAGGGTGTGAGAACGTAAATAGTCATCCGCAGACAGATCTGTTTCGCTGTATCACAATGCCACAAAAGGTGCACTCTTTTCGGTTTGAAATTTGGTGTTGCATTTTCGTTAACTCCAAAATACGATTTTGCTTTCGTGTATGTACCAAGTCATTCTGAAAAAAAAATTCTAGGAGCTTCCTTTTTAATTCACGTTTGAATTTTTCCTTTGCTCTACTAGTACTTGTGGGGGCAATATTTACTTGGTTGCATAAAGAATTGATCGGCAGGTTCTAATCTTTAAACAGAGAAATGTCATCCGTTCCCAAAACATTAGTATTTTTTAACATGATAACAATGCTCTCTTTGGTCTTTCCAACGAACGAAATATTACAGGTGAACTCACTTAAAAATTTAACTTCTTCCCTGAAACACAACGAGCAACTTTCCTCAATGTCTATAAACTAGACTTACCAGTTTTCTTCAAGTCTGTTCATTAGTTATAGTAATATCCCATCCAATTGTAATTTTATTTTCATGTAAGTTAATCGTGAAAAAAAAAAACAAATTGTCTCTCTGAAAATATGTCGTCCGACTTTGTTTGCAATTTTTTTCTTTCTGCTTGTCGACTTTAACCAATGTACAGAGTTTGGACAAAGTAATGTGAACACCTTCAAAATGCAGAAAAATGAATTTTAAGAGAAGGTAACAGTATTAACTGCTTTAATCTTACGAGTTATGGACTTGTACAAATTTTGAATGGTTTCTAAAGGGATTTTTGTCCATTCTTCTGTCCAAACTGCTTCCAGTTCCTTTAGCGATGTCGGTGGTGTATATCGACGTCTCACTTTATTTTCTATTGTGCACCACAAATGCTCAATAATATTCTGGTGTAGGAACTGTGATGGCCTGAAAAGGTGCTCTACTAAATCAGAATGTTCCTCGTACCATTCAGAGTCCACTTTAGCTGTGTGGATTGAGGAATTATCATCCTGGAATACTGCATTTCCTTCCAGTAACAGTTCCAAGATTATGGGATGCACCTGGTCAGATAAAATGCCTAAACAGTCCTGACTATTGATTCTGCCAAAGAGGGAAACCATTGGGCAGGCATATTTCCATGATATTGCCTTCCAGATCATCACATATCCTCCTCCATGTTTCACAGTAGGACGAAGGCAGTATCGTTCATGTGTTTTTTTAGACTGCCTCCAGAAGTAAACTCAGGCGGTGGTTTGAAATGAAGTGAATGATGATTTATCAGAGAATATCACATTTCATTTTTCCATTGCTTCATAGACCAGTTCTGATGGCTTTTACGCCACTCTAAACGCTTTGGAAGTTTGTTTTTGATAGCAAAGTTTTTTTGATGGCAACCCTTCCATGAAAACCTTATCTGTGAAGCTTCCATTGGATAGCTTTTGTAGAAACTGGATGCTCGAGATAGCCATTAAGTTCGTCAGTCACTTTAAGGGCTGTTGTTTTGCGGTCGTTCACGTCAGAGCCCTGTCAGAAATCTTTGATTTTTTTCCAAAATTGTGCATAGACGACGATATTTTGCTGTGTTTTAAATATGCAGTCATTACTTTAGAGACTGTAGCTCTTGAAACGTCCAGCATTCGGGCTGTTTCAGTAACGCTTGTGCCTGCCATATAGGCGCCAACAATTTGACATCTTTGGAAATAAGAGAAGTCTGAGATGTCGCCGGATTTCAGTAGTTTTTGGTGATTATATTGAAAGAAATTAATTTATTAGAAATATAGAAAAGCAGCAATAGAAATACTTTTAAATCTGCAAATCTTTGACGGTTTTACAAACAATTGAAAACCGGGTTGCTATTTTGAAGATGTTCACATTATTTTCTCCAACCTCTCTATTTACTTTGTAACATACTTTTGTTTTTCTTCCATTTTTTTTTGTTTGTTTTTTTTTTGATTTACAATAAGTTCTCTTATGTTTTAATCTAACAAACTGGTAAAATTTATTGTTTCTTAAGAAACAATCACTATTAAAATGCTTGCAACCACAACCGTGGCAGATATTAGGCATTTTATTGTCTTTTTCGCTTTGTGGTGAAAAACGTCTATTTTTTTCTTGTGCGGTTGGACGCTGTGTATTTGGAAAATATCTCCTCACTCCTTGCGTTATCTAGTTTTAAATTCACCATACGCTGACAGTTATCGGCTATTTTCGGAGAGTTAATTTTGAATCCATTTCTAGTTTAGTCAGATCCTAGATCTCATTTCCGCTTTCTTACTTGAAGTTAAGCCCTGAAATAATATCAGGCATTTATTGACTAAACATGCGTAGGTGACAAAATCGTTATCGTCACATTTTACTAAGTTTAGTCATTTTCATTCAGTAATGAGGTTCTATTTCCTAAATCTTTTGATTATATTCCTATTGTTTTCTCAAAATTTATCTCTCCTGATCGTTTCGATAAAAAAAAAATGTATTTTTCATGTTCCCCTGGGGACAATTTTCTCTGGGGACAATAATAGTCGGACATTTTTTTCGTTATTACAGTGCGAATAAACCTTGTTGAATATCCCTTCGTATCTTCTGCAATGCGTTTGTAATCTTACTCTTGTATAAAAACTCGCTAATGGAATTCGCAATAGTATCTGGAGTTAATTTTTTTGTTTTTGTTGTAACTGTAGTTATTTCAGCGCCAATATAATTGATTTCAGTCCGTCTATTCTCCTTGTATTTCACTAAATATTCCAATTATTACGTGTAAATTTTTTTCTCTGTAGACTTTGTGAAAGTTAGAACGATATCTTCGTCGCCACTTTTATAAGGTTATTTTTAGTAACATTATTCTGAAGGGAGCTTTTGGGTACTCGCTAGTCTTCTTCTTCTATGTGCCTTGTTCTTTCAGGACGTAGGCGATCATGGCCTTCCACGTCTCCCTATCCCTGGTGGCTCTTAGCCCGTTTTCTCCTGTTACAACACACAACATTCGTTCTATCATCAACCTGCTCAGTCCCTTCAAATATGTTATCCACTGATTTCCCCTGTCTCTTCTTCTCTCAATCTGGCCTGTCAGTATCAGGTTCTCCAAGCCTTCTTTCCTCATTGCATGTCCCAGGGACTTCAGCTGTCTTTTTTCGATGCTCAGTATTAATTTCCTTTTCGTTTCCATCCTTTCCAAACCCTCATCATTGCTCACATGTTCAATCCATGATATCTGCAGCATCCTCCTGTAGAAATACATTTCAGTTGCTTCAAGTTTTTCTTTCATATTTGATGTTATTGTCCAGCATTCACTGCCATATTGAAGAACCGACATCACATAGCGATCCATTACTCTTTTCTTTGTTTCTAGCAAAATTGTCCTATCCCTTAATACTTAACTCAGCGTCTGGAACGCGTCTTTCGCCATGACAATTCGCCATCGGATCTCTGTGTAACACTTTCTGTCTTCTGTTAGAACACTTCCCATGTAATTAAATTTTTGTACCTGCTTGATTTTAGTATCCCCCAACTGTAATTGGCATATTGGGCTGCCCTTTTTACTGATGACCTTGCATTCGGTTTTATCGGAGTTTTTCATTTTTGTAGTCCTTTCTTGTCACTTTCTTCGGTTACTTTCTGTAGGAGGTCTTATAATTTCCTTTTCGTGTCTGCTATCATCACTGTATCATCTGCGTATCTTATGTTGTTCAAATTGTGGCCTCCGATGACAAATCTTGGCATACAATCTAGGGTCCACTGAATAGTCTCGCTGTACAAGTTGAATAGATCCGGTGAAATGACACATTCTTGTCTTACGCCCCTTTCTATCTTTGTAGATCTGCTGAATTCGTTACCTACCCGCATGCAGGCGGTTTGCTGCCAGTAGAGATTCTTAATTACTCTTATGTCTTTCCTAAATATATCGAGGCTGCTGGGCATCTTTATCAATTCTTTGTGGCGTATTTTGTCGAACGCCTTTGCATAATCTATGAAACATAGATACAATACCTTCTTCGATCGTATTGCTCTTTCGGAGAGCATCCTAATATTTAATATGGCGTTCCTTGTTCCAGTGTCTTTGATGAACCCGCACTGTTCTTGTCCTATCTCTGGCCTAATTCTGCTTCTCGCTCTATTCATCAGGATTCGGACGATCATTAAACTGATTGTTCGGTGGAGTTCACACTCGTTTGCACCTGGCTTTTTAGCCATTATCCAGTTGTAATATTTCGGTATGTTCGCGTAAAGTCAACATACTAATCGAATCCTTCGAATTAATATACTATAATGGTCAAAGAATAATTATCTGGAGTAACTCACTCTGAAACATTCTGCTAAACGACGCACAACGCCGGGACGATGCAAAAATACAGATTTCTGTACGAGTGCTTATTATACTTAGTAGTTATTGTCGCGCAATCCCACTAGTGCAGTTCATTCAACGATTACGTTCGTTGTCCGTGTTCAACCACACTTGTCGGAATTGACGCTTTCTTCCTAGATGAAAGTCTGTCACTAATCGGTATTGTACTTAATGTCCGATTTTATATTTACATACGCTTTATTTCTGATATTGAGCTGTTTAACCCATAAACATAGAAGATCTTAAAGTTATATTTTTGTCATACATATATATATATATATATATATATATCCAGGTAAAGAGGACCCAAGGATTAAAGATTTTGAGTTCCCTGGCATTTACATTTAATAAAAAATGCTCAATACAATAAATATTTACGGCCCCGGGGCGGAGACGTCATCGTCCGTCGTTGACTTTGGTCGTCCGTGTGCAGCAATTTAATTTAAATTCATAATTATATATATATGTATATTACAGAAATTAACGAAGTTTAACGAAATGGTCTTTAAACAACCAACAATTTGAAATTATTTGTTTGGGCATTATTTGTGATCGATACTCCTATTTAAGGAGATATTCTGTTTTTAATCAAACAGTATATAAACCTGTTACGGAAATTAACGAAAATAAACGAAACTGGTTATAAACAACCAACAATTTGAAATTATTTGTTTGGACATTATTTTTGATCGATACTCATATTTAAGCAGATATTCTATTTTTTGTTATAATAAAATAGTATATATATATATATTTATTCCTACCGGCCTGGTTGTTTATGATGAATTTTTGTTACGAAAATATATGTCATTCGGCAGTGGAATATAACATATAAATTTATGTTGCACTTGTCGGATTTACACAATGTTTTTACTTCGTTGTCATGCTTTTTGCTTTGCTAGAATGCTTTTACGTTCTAATTGTCCACATTGGTAGAATTCATTGTTTCTAAAGAAACAATCACTATTAAAATGCTTACAACCACAAACATGGCAGGTACAAGGTATTCTATATTTTATACTAGCAATATAGCCCGGCGTTGCTCGAGTGCAATGAAAGCTGTAAAACTAATCCATGTTCCTGGAGCTCAGACACTTTGGACGTTGGCACGAAAGACTAAAATGCAATAGTTGTTTCCAGTTAAAGAGAAACTGTAGACTGAAAGAAAAATGAATGTAAATCAAATTTTGATTTCCTGGTATCGATATCAAATGAGTTTTTTTCGTCGTAAACTGAAAATTGAAGGCTAAATAAGCTCTCTGAGTAAATGGCATCATGGCTGAGACTAACAACTACAATTATACCTACTTAGAGCCAAACCCGAAGCAAAAATTTAAATAAAAGGGCTGAAAAAATTACAGACATACAGGCAGATAAACAGACACACACACAAACATCTTGGCTTATATATATATATATATATATTATCGATTTTCCTCACTATTGTAAGAACTGCAACCTTGAAACTTCTGAATATCGTTTCTCATATCTTTGTCTATGAGTGTATCAACTTTGATTAAAATCGGACTACTCCTTCTATAACCCGATTTTTTCGATTATCGATTTTCGATATTTATCGGGGTACCTCGACACAAAACCTAGCTGTAAAAACTAGCAGACGCTTATAGTACAACTGTAAATTTTGAAGAAAATCGGTTCAGCCATTTTCGAGTCTATAGGCAACGGACACACACACACACACACACGCACACATACATACACACACAGACAAAGTTCCATTTATAAATAAGTTTATATATGTAGTGTTGAATAACAAAGGTGCTTAGTACCAAAACTGCTATTTTTTTAGTAATGATAGGGAGGCATTTTTGGCGAGCAAGGTTTTATCACAAAGTGCTTGATATCAATATAGAGCGTTAATAAAATTTATGTGGCGGTCTTTTTCATTTAACTGAACGGTGTTGTTTCAGTCAGACAAACCTCAAATATCCGTGAAGGCATTATTAGGATACCATTGCGACGGAATTATTATGTTAATATCTTCTTCTTTTCTTCTATGTTCGTGTTCCTTTAGGATTTAGGTCATTATGGTCCTCCACATCTTCTGATCCCTAGTAGCTCTGAACAACATTTCTCCTTTTGCAATAATTATGTCGTCGAATAGTAAAGAATATAGATATATCCTATCTATTTGGCAAAGAATGTTGTATATATATATATATCGTGTTAATGTTTAGCGCCAAGGTTGTTGGATTTAAGTGGTCTTACTGATAAAATATATTTTAGCAAGCAGGTTTTTTTTTATTGAAAATCTTTCTTTAACTCTCACATCAGACCTCAAGTGAAATGACTATGTAGAATCCATAGCTAAATGCGCTGTTCAATAAGTCGGTTCTCTGTGTGGAGCCAGGAAGTTTTTTTCCGCCTGAAATCAATCCTGCACATATACAAATCTACCATCCGCCCGTACTTTGAATATTGCTGGTATATCTGGTCGGGTGCTCCTGCTATCCACCTAGGTGTCCTTGACCAAATCCAAAGGAGAATCTGTAATGTGATCGGTCCTGACATGGAAGCTTGGATACAATCGCTTTCTCACCGACGTAGTGTGGCTTTCTTGTGTCTCTTCTACAAATGCTTTCACGGCTTCTGTTCCGATGAACTTAGCTCACCGGTACCCTCTATATATGATTTTACTCGAGCTACAAAATAACCAACTAGGTCCCACCCTTTTACTGTGAAACCGATAAATTGTAAACGCAAATACTACTCTACCAGCTTCTTTTCTCGCACTTCCGGCCTGTGGAATTCCCTTCCGCATACTTGCTTTCTCGACAGGTACAATCTTCAAGAATTTAAATTTAAAGTCAATAGTCACCTCCTGTCTGACTAATTTACATCCTTTCTTTCATGCTTTTTCTCCGTCCGCCCCACTCACCAGTATCCTCTTCTTCATCATACTCTTTTCCTGACACTCTCTGTAGGCTCTCACTCTTTTTCATAACATTTCTCCCATGTAACGTCCTGCACAACAGTGGCAGTAAAACGACTTGCTTTGGGCCACACAATTATAAAGAAATACAGAGAAATTAAAGCTAACGTCATGTATCAACACAGTGTCTATAGCAACCCATTTGCTTTCATAGAAAAACATGACATGGAAATTTAACAATAAAATTTAGTTTTAAATATAATGGGATATATTTACGGCAAAAAATAAATTGTCAATCATAATTTTAATACAAATTAAAATATAACCATTATTGGTATTATTTTATAAATACAGTTAAAATAATTAAAACTTATAAAAGAAACAAAAATTACAGTTAAGTATAGAAAAAATAGAAAAATGATAAACGGAAAATAAAGAACGAAAAGAAAAGAAATAAGAGATGAACAGTATAGATAGAAATTAAGTTAAAATAAACGTCTTATATCGACACCAGCGTCTATTACCATTATCTGGTTTCTTAGAAAGACATGACATGTACATTTAACATTAAATTTAGTAATATCTACATTTATATATATATTTATATATATGTATGGTAAAAAATAAATTGTAAATCGTACTTTCTAATACAAATTAAAATATAACCACTAGTAGTAATATATTATAAATATAGTTAAAATAATTAACATTTAATAATAAGAAAAATATAATATTAAAATACAATCATAAAAATATCTTAAATAATAGTAATAAATAAAAATAATAATGATAAATATAAATATATATTAAAAAATTTAAACACTAATAATAGTAATAATAACAAAGAAAAAGTTCTTAAATAATATTAATGAAATAATACTAAAATAATAATAATAATAATAATAGTAATAATAATAATACTAAATACTTATATAAAAAATTTAGCACTAATAAAATAATAATGATATTATTCTTAGAAAAAAAAAACACATCCTAAATAATAGTAATAAAGTAATATTATCATAATAATATTAATAATAATAATAATAATAATAAAATGAAAATACAAAATATATATATAACAAAATAATAATAATAATAATAATAATAATAATAATAATAATAATAATAATAAACAGTAGCCAAAAACCAACTATTGCGGCAAAAAATATGAAAATGAAAGCCAAAGATAAAGCTCTTGAAAAGATGAAACAGCGCTGGCAAGACAAACCTCTGCATGGCCAATATCCAGTACGTGCCAATAAATCTAATGTTGACAAAGTTAATACTCATCGATGGTTACGTGCATCTGGATTAAAGTCTGAAACTGAAGGATTTATACTTGCAGCACAAGACCAAAGTCTTTTCACGAGAAACTTTCAGGCAAATATTATGCATAATAATATGGATCCAAAATGCAGGTTTTGTGATAAACACCAAGAAACAATAGACCACCTAATCTCAGGCTGTTCTGTGCTTGCCCCAAACGAATATAAAAATCGCCACGATAGAGTTGGGCAATATTTACATTGGGCAATGTGCAAACATTATGGAAAAGCTGTAAACAAACACTGGTATGAACATCATCCAGCACCGGTTACAGAAATAGAAGATGTAACCATTCTATCGGATTACACCATCTACACAGACAGAAAAATTGAAGCAAACAGGCCAGACATTATTGTTAAAAACCAGAAGGAGAAAACTTGTCTATTAATTGATATGGCTTGTCCAGCGGATTGTAACATAGCAACCAAGGAATTTGAAAAACTGTCAAAATATAAAGACCTGGAAATTGAAATAGAAAAAATGTGGAAATTGAAAACAAGAGTTGTACCAGTGATAGCCGGTGCACTTGGAATGATAAAAAATGGAACAAAACAACACATTGAAAGAATCCCTGGAAACCCCACCTTAAGAGATATACAAAAAATTGTCTTATTAAGTACAGCCCACACACTAAGGAAAACGTTATCTATGTAATGCTGGGGATGATAGGGAAGATAGAAATACATGAAATGGAGTCATAACAACACGCCACTACCTGCCTTAGGTCTCCCCGCAGACTTGGTTGGTAGTGAGACCAAAGCAGAAATCGAAATATGATGAAAAATGACATAATAATAATATTACTAAAAAAGAAATCTTCAATAACAGTAATAAAATAATAATCATAAACGTTAAAAATAAGCTACATCCGCATGTGACACTATTTCTCACGGTGCTGCTTTCCTTTCTCCCGCGGGGATACTTTCCTTTGGTTGGTTTAAAAAAACGGAGAGAGAAATTGATATTGGTGATATTATTAGTGTTTTATTGCGTCACGCGATGTGAGCATAGGAAAAAATAATTTTAGTACCATCAAGTGCTTCTAAAAGCACGGAAACATAAAATAAAGTTATTTTGGATAAATATAAATTTCTCGTCTTTCATGATTTTCGCCTGTTTTATGTTCAATATGGATTTTTCTAAGATCTGGAGTGTATTCCGCTAATCTGAAGACGCGTTGACAATACAAGTGTCAGAGTGATTTGATTAGGTCACCCGAACGTCAGGGCCGCAGGTGAGGACATCGGGTCTGTGCGAATCTAAAATAGAATCAAGCTCCGATATGAGTTGGCAAAATCTCATTCGTTGAGCTAAAGACATACGCAAATCGAGTGGGCGAAGACCGATTTTCATTGGCCGAAGACTGTGGGCCGGCCGGATCCCCCAGCGAGGATCGAAATTGGTTATAAAAATAGATGCTCGACGCGAAAATTTCAGTGTGAGAGCTAATTGTTCAGACTTTGGGCAGAGTGCCACCGCCGTACCCCTAAACACGCCGCCAGCAGCAGCTCCGATTCAGCACATTCTATCCCTGAAGCTATTGAGAGGGTTAGCGTATTTTATTATCATCCATTTGACCAGTGGGTAAATCCTCCAGACTTAATATCCCTCTAGTGTTTAGACAGGGCAATTTGATGTTTCAATTTGGCGTTAGCAAACTAGTGTCTGTGGTTGTAAAGTCTCTGTTTCCAACTACCTGAAGATATCCCTATATAAACACTTTCTCTGCGAATGTCCTCTTCTGGAAAAATAGTGGTTTCATGAACAGCTTTTTCAGAATTACACCTGCCATCAACGGGACAGTTGTTTTTATTGCTGCAATTGCAGGAAAGTTTATTTTCCAGAAGTTTATGGAAGTATTTGAGTAATTTATTATTATGAATGTTTTGCTTGTTATTGGTAGTTGAATAACTAAATTTAAGAATTTTTTTGTTGAATAATTTACATAGGGTGAGGTGCTGGGGGAAGTATTTGCTAACGAAAATTGAAAAAAAATTACCTATGTTTACATTGGACAACTTGCAGGAAGGAGGGTTGAACCGTATCTTTTTTCTTTTTCTAAATTTGCTTTTGTTTCCATTTCTAGTTTTATCTTTAACTTTTTCTTAGTATAATATTTCATCTTTAAAATTACTCTTCTTAAGGGCTTCATTGTATATTGTTTTATTCTCTTCGAACATTTCCTTATTAGATGATAATTTGTTTATTCTAATAATAACAATTTTATGCATTTGTTTCATGATAGATTTAGCATGACTAGCATTAACATTAATATATATATAGGGATTTGAATACTTTTTTGGTATGGACTAGATGTATTATTGGACAGGTTAACGCTAATGCCAAAAAATTAGCAATTTTGAGATTGGATGAAATTACAATTTTGAAGCCGAAAATTTTAAATGCTCTAATAACTTCTTCGAAATTCTAGATGTAAAAGGGACATTACTGTTAGGGATAAACATAAAGCCATCATCTCCGTACATACCTACTTGAATGGGAACAACAATTCTATCGAGAGTATATAATATATGTTTCCCTATCAGATCAGCGATTTACATGTATATATATAAACATATATATATATATATATATATGTACATATATATATATATGTACATATATATATGTACATATATACATATATGTACATATATATATATATATATATATGTACATATTTATATGTACATATATATATATATGTACATATATATATATGTACAAATATATATATATATATATGTGTGTGTGTGTGTGTGTGTGTGTGTGTGTGTGTACTTATATATGTATATATATATATATATATATATATATATATATAAAGCTTAGAAAAAAACCAATAAATAATTATCCAAATGTTGGAGAATTTTTGTCTCTATTTTCAACTGAAATTAAAGCAAAAATACGACGTTTAGAACGGCTCATGATTAAACATAATAGACATTCATTGCCTCTTATATTTAATAGCATATGTTTAGAAAATTACTTGCTGCCTCGATATACTATATATATATATATATATATATATATATATATATATATACGCACACACACACATATATATATATATATATATATAAATTAGAGAATATTTTCAAAATTCAAAGGTGTCGGATAATCTTCCTGAGTGTGAGTTATACTAACAAAAAGTGACTATTAAAACTAATATTATGTATACTGTATTAATGTTCTAAAATGCTTGTGGTAATGTTCTACAATGTTTGTAAAAATATCAGTTTTTTTCATGCTTTAACATGTGCCGGACCATGACATGAGAGCATATAAAATATTTCATTTTAGATAATTTTCACGTTCTGATGAACGCTAGCAATTTGTCAACCGTTATATTTGAAACAGAAAATATATACAGTAATTTTTAGCAACACAGGTTTTGCGGTTATTTTTTTGTTATTAAACGAGGAAAAGACAAGAACGCACATATATAAACTTACCAACATCCACACATGGAGAGATAGACGGGTATACACACATACACTGGCAAACAGATACATATTTTTTTTAATCATCTCACCCCGAGCAAGGGGGTAACGCCACTGATGTGCAGGGGGCTACGTAAAAGTGAAAAGATTGGAAAAGACAAAGCCAGAAACCACATCCTAAACAGGAAACAAGGGATGAGCCTCTTCACCTGTTCAATAGTTCGTGGGTGGAGTGTGAACCAGGCGATAGTTTAGTCCATCTACTCCAATTATACAGATTAATATACGCCCGCATATATACATACACAAGTTTCAAAATTTTGCTTTTATCAATGTAATATATGAATAACTTTTGTCATTTTAATATATGAATAACTTTCTAATTCTTATAATTTTTTGTTAAACATAGAATTTTAAATTCGCAATAAAAATATAGTGAATTTGATAGTCGATTAATAATACTGATTTCTATTTAATCAAATATTAATATTAATAACCCCCAAAATTATTGTTTGAGTCTGCTCTTATATTCTTCAAATTAGAAGATACTTTATTCTGATTAGTCCTCACTGTCTATGCAACAATGTCTCCCTGATTAAGGGGGTTTGGCTTGTTTTAAACCATTTAAAACCCTTCAACTTGAAATAAACTTCATCACTTGATAAGACACAAATAATGTCAAAACAAAATAGCTACTTTTGTAGTGATATTATAACACATTCATGTTATAATTCCTGAATAGATAGATAGATAGATAGATAGATAGATAGATAGATAGATAGATAGATAGATATGAAACGGGCTTAGATAGATAGATAGATAGATAGATAGATAGATAGATAGATAGATAGATAGATAGATAGATAGATATGAATAGACTAGATAGATAGATAGATAGATAGATAGATAGATAGATAGATAGATAGATATGAAACGAGCTAGATAGATAGATAGATAGATAGATAGATAGATAGATAGATAGATAGATAGATAGATAGATAGGGAAAATACTGAGATAGATAGATAGATAGATAGATAGATAGATAGATAGATAGATAGATAGATAGATAGGGAAAATACTGAGATAGATAGATAGATAGATAGATAGATAGATAGATAGATAGATAGATAGATAGATAGATAGATAGGGAAAAGACTGAGATAGATAGATAGATAGATAGATAGATAGATAGATAGATAGATAGATAGGGAAAATACTGAGATAGATAGATAGATAGATAGATAGATAGATAGATAGATAGATAGATAGATAGATAGGGAAAATACGAGATAGATGAGATAGATAGATAGATAGATAGATAGATATGAAACGGGCTGAGATAGATAGATAGATAGATAGATAGATAGATAGATAGATAGATAGATATGAAACGAGCTTAGATAGATAGATAGATAGATAGATAGATAGATAGATAGATAGATAGATAGATTATAGCAAGAAATAAGCACAACATGATATAACTAGCAAGGAATGTTTAGCTGAATTGAGTCTTATCCAAGTCGCACTCTTTATATCACATTATATCATTTAAATGCACTGGAGTCCATTTACATAAATTCTCGCAAACCATCTTGTTGGGTTTGAATGTGATTGGACTCTAGCTCATTTCATCATCCTTTTTCCCCCCTTTTATTTTCCCCTCTTATTAGATTTTTTTTTACTTTTAAGAATAAATTTCCCAAAATATTAAAACCTGCAGAGATCTGGGACGAAACCGGTTGTTTGTTTTAGTTCTTAGTGTTTAGTATGTCATGAAATTTCCGCATATTCCGTGCCATAATAAAATTTTGTACCACCAAGAATCTTTTCAATTATATATATATATATTAATTTTTTTTTTTTTTAATCATTTCACTCCGAGCAAGGCGGAAACGTCACCGATGTGCAGGGGGTTGCATAAATGGAAAAAGATTAATTAGAAAAGAGTGAGGAGTACAAACTAGTTAGAAAGGAGCAATAGAAAGCAGGTGCGATGACAGATACATAGGTGGAGAGAAAGGGAAGGTTATACAGGGGTGGGGAGAGAGCTAGTGTCCAGTGTTTAGTAGATGAGTCTTGACTTTGCATTTAAATTTCTAGAGGTTGTAGCCGTCAGGAAAGCAAGAATACGGGCGCGAGTTCCACAGGCGGGAAGTGCGAGAGAAGAAGCTGCAGGAGTAGAATTGTCGTCTGCATTTGGCTAACCTGACTGTGAATTGGTGGGACCCAGTTGCCAGTCTGGTTGCACGAGTAAACACCTGTTGAGGAGGCATCAGTGACTTAAGCTCGTCCGAGCAGAAGCCATGAAAGTATTTATAGAAGAGACAAAGGGAGGCCACATTTCGACGATGGGGAAGTGGCTGCAGTCGAGTCGCCAGATCAGTACCTATCACATTACAGACTCTTCTTTGGAGCTTGTCAAGAACACTGAGGAGAACGGCAGGGGCACCTGACCATAAATGGCAGCTGTACTCCATGCACGGACGGATGGTTGACTTGTATATATGCAGGATGGATTCAGGTGGAAAAAACATCCTGGATCGACATACTGACCCAACCTTCTTAGCAGTAGATTTTGCTATGGATTCAATATAGTGGTTCCATTTGAGGTCTGAGGACAGGGTAAGTCCGAAGAGGCGTAGTGTATTACTCTCAGGGAGAATCACTTGGTCCATGTAGAACGATCTTCATTTTGTGGTTATTTAAGAAAGATTGGATTAGGTCAAGCAGGCGACCGGTAATACTATAACCGCGTAGTTTGCCTAGGAGGCCAGAGTGCCAAACCCTGTCGAAAGCCTTGGAGATGTCCAGAGCAACCGCGCGAACCTCGTCAGACTCATCAAGGGCCTGTAGCATGCACTCCGTTACGGTTGTTAGCAGTTCGGCCGTGGACCTGGCAAAGCGGAATCCATATTGCCTGTCGGAGAACAGTTTGTGGGCGGTGAGATGATGAACTATTTCAGCATTGATTATAGACTCGAATACTTTCCCGAATATCGGTAGAAAACTGATAGGGCGATAGTTGGATGGGTCCGAGTGTTCACCACAATTCTTAAATACAGGAACGACTGAAGAGAATTTCCAGCATGCAGGAAAGCAGGAAGCAGAAAGGCAATAGTTAAATAGTTTAGAGAGGACAGGGGAAGTTCAGGAGCACACCTCTTACGGACTATCACCGGGATTCCATCGTCTCCACAGGCCTTATGGGGGTCGAGTTTTGAAATTACTCTGGATACTACTGTCGGGGTAATATATACGTCGTGCAGTTTGGCCTCAGTTCTAATAGGAAAGTCGGGTGGGTGTACTCCGGACGAGTGGAATGTGGAGTTGGATGAGAATCTGTGGGCAAAGCACTCAGCTTTGTCCGCAGATGACGTGAGAACCTCAAATCCATGGATTAAAGGAGGTATTGAGGATTTCCTATTGTTGAGCACTCGTTTACAAATCCTCCAATAGTCCTTGAAGCCGAACTTGCGGTCAGATATGTACTGTCGCATTCTCTCAGCAAACAACTGTTTTGCGTCATTAAGAATCCAAAACTTTTTTTCTCCTAAATGAAGCATGAACGCCAAAAAGAAAAAAAAACGTAAAATACAGATATAAGAAATAAATCGTAATATACCTCACAGTTTAACACAGGAAATTTGAATTAAGAAAGTTTCACTCTTCAATTCTTGCTTTTCCCAAAAATCAACATCAAGTTAAGCTGCTTGGTAAATTTCGATTCAAAGAACATACGATAGCGGGGAGGGGTAACAAGTGGCTGCTGATACCTTGGCCAGGATAGCTTTGCATAACAGAATAAATAAATAAATAAAAATCCAAAACTTTTTTTTCTCCTAAATGAAGCATGAACGCCAAAAAGAAAAAAAAAACCTAAAATACAGATATAAGAAATTATACCTCACAGTTTAACACAGGAAATTTGAATTAAGAAAGTTTTACTATGTATGTATATATAATTATTATTATTAGTCATCCACATACACGTCTGTTTCGCTGTATCACTGCTCATCAGTGTGAATACACATCGACTTGCTTCCAGCCGGGATCGAAATTTGACCGATTTGGTGTCAGTCGGAATGCCTACTATTTAAGCTATCGGTGCATGGAATGAGAGAGAGAGGAGGAGGAGGAGGAGGATGTATCTGTATTTATGTACATAGATCATTGAGTATTCTAATAATCAACTTGTTTCCATAGTTGTATGTTATGTCTTCGTATGTAGTCTGTGTGTGTGTGTGTGTGTGTGTGTGTGTGTGTGTGTGTGTGTGTGTTAATGCGTAGTGAAGGTTACAAGAAGTTTGTAGGCTTGCGCGCATGCGTGTGTAAGAACGTGTAATTCTTATCAAATTGTTTAACTGAATAAAAATTTATAACTGACAGGAAAAAGGATTGCGCATGTGTGGGACCGAAAATTCGATTTTCTGTTAAACCAATTCTGAATAGTTGTCAGTCATGAAAGACAAAATATGGAATTTCCTCTTTTCGAAAGATTGGCTTCTCTTTCAAATCAATAAACTCATAAAAAAATGTTGGCATCCAGAAGAACGTCTCGGGAGAAGAGAGCTCCCAGGGAAATCCGTGTTTCCAATTAGATTAACAGCGACTGAAAGCGTTTTGCAATTTGGGAATAAAACTATCTGTTGATACGAAAAAGGTTGTCGGTTAAAAGTGTGTTGGCGTTGAGAAATATTTTGTCTGTTTGATAACTCGATGTTTTGGGTAGGAAAATACTGATGGCGTTGCTTATCGACGGTTTAGAAAGGGTTAAAAATGCTTTAATTTAAAAAAAATTGTACATCTGTAGTAACTCTCTCGTCTTCTTTTATATGCCGTGTAGCTTCAGCTCGTAACCGATCATGGACCTCCATATCTTCCTCTATCATGTTAGCTTTTTATAAGCTTTATCTTTTTTCTTATGTTTCCCAAAAGATTTCTGTCATCCACTATTTCAAGCTCACTAAG
Source organism: Ascarosepion bandense (assembly GCA_037127315.1). NCBI lineage: Eukaryota > Metazoa > Mollusca > Cephalopoda > Sepiida > Sepiidae > Ascarosepion > Ascarosepion bandense. The sequence continues at coordinate 8,048,782 of JBBBDQ010001215.1, forward strand.
TTTGCCACCCACTTCTTTTCTTTGTCCCTCTTTCCATCAAGCTAAAACAGAGCCCGGCTATGGTTGAGATCAAAATAACTTTTTTTTTTAATCATTTCACCCCAAGCAAGTCATTCCACTGCCACTATTGCGCTTGGGGCTACATGGGGGAAGGTAAATAGAAAGAGTGGTTAGATATAGGAAATGTCAGAAGGGGGGTGATAGATAGTTGGGTGGGTGGGTTTGAAGAGTGTTTGAAAGAATGGAAGCGAGTTAGTTTGTTAGGAGGTGTCTATTGACCTTACATTTAAACTCCTAGAGATTGTAGCCGTCGGGGAAGCAGTCTTGTGGAAGGGAATTCCACAGTCGGGAAGTGCGAGGAAAGAAACTGTTGGAGTAGAAGCTGCGGTTGCATTTTATCGGTTTCACTGTAAAAGGGTGTGGGATCTAGTTGCTAATCTAGTATCTCGTGCGAATTCGAACCTAGGGGGCACCAGTGATCTAAGTTCATCGGAGCAGAAGCCGTGAAATTATTTATAGAAGAGACACAGGAAAGCCACGTCGCGCCGGTGAGAGAGTGACTGCAGACGGTCTGCTAAGTCGGTATCGATCACATTACAGACCCTCCGCTGTACCTTGTCGAGAAGCCCAAGGAGAATAGCAGGGACACCCGACCAGATATGGCAACAGTATTCAATGAACGGGTGGATGGTAGATTTATATATGTGCAGGATAGATTCAGACGGAAAAAAACTCCGGGCCCTGCACAGAGAACCGACTTTCATAGCAGCGGATTTAGCAATGGATTCGATATTGTCATTCCACTTGGGGTCCGCTGAAAGTGTGAGACCAAGGAGGCGTAGTGTTACTCTCTGGGAGGCAAGCCTGGTGCATGCTAATAGGAGGTAGGTGCGATTGTCTATGATGATTAATTGATAGTAGCTTCGTTTTAGAAGCATTAAAATTTACGAGCCATTTCTTACCCCAGTACACTTAAAATTTACTTAAAAAATAAAAAGCGGAAGTCCTAAAATGAATCTAGAATATAACTAAATAATTCACCTCAAGAGAAAAACAACTATTCAACAAAAATTAAAATTTAGAAAAATGTAAAAAAAATAAAAAATAAATTCAAGCTGACATCAACTCCGAAGTAACACTTGTGATATAAATAAATTAATGATTAAACAAATACAAGAAATTAATTTATAATATACAGCACTGTGCAAAAGAACTATTTTATCTTTTATGAGGCATATTGACAAAAAGTAAACAATTTCACAAAAATAATTTCATTTGATTTATTCAACAAATGCTTTAACAAAAACAAAAATTACTTGTTACAAAATAAATTTAATATTTAGCATAATAGTCTTTTGCTTTGATCACAGACATTGACATCACAAGCTTCTTCAATGTATATAATGATATCTCCTGCCAAGCAGCTTGTATTTTTTCCCAACGTGTGTCTTGTGAAGTAACATAAGATATATCAATTTTTTTATCCAAAATATCCCATAGATGTTCAATAGGATTGAGATCAGGGCTTTGTGTGGGCCAGTTCAAATTTTGAAGCCTTCCTTCCCCTTCCTTTTTAGTTAAATAATTCTTACAAAGATTTGGCTTTTCACCCTGTATTTGAATTTCAGTGAGGTTTTTCGGAAAATCACCCTGTCCTAATACTTTTGCACACTACCGGTAGTGTGCAAAAGTGTTTGGACAGGGGTGATTTTCAACTTTATTTTTATGCCTCATAAAAGATAAATTAGGTCTATTCATACTTTTGCAAAGTACTCTATATAAACTGAGTTTAAGTTTGAATTTTGTTTAACGGCATATCAACCTCTGTGGGTTATTTAATGCCAAAAAGTAGGGATTTAAGGTATTATTTAATGTTCAGTTATAGTAAAATGGTTGATTTTGTCAGATTTTGATTAAATTTGTTTTATTTTAGAAACTGAAAATGTCTTCTAATTTTGTATTCAACAATATATTGCTCGTAATCATTTTTTCCTTCAAAGATGTAATACGTCAATATTTCTTTTCCTTTCAAATGTGTTGTGGTAATTTTTTTTCTTCAAAAATGTATTGCTGGTAATATTTTTCATTCACAAATATATGTTTTTATATAAAAGTCTCTTTCTATACATTCATAGTGTTTGACCCCAGCTTGGGGGTTAACTATTTGCCATAGCTGGGACCCTAAGGTGTGCTACCACTCCGGGTCAGGATGGACATGGGAACAACAGCAATGAAGACGTGGTTCCAAGCTCTTTACAGCCTCCAAATGAGATTCTTTTGGGTATAAGGTCATACTCAGAACCCAATATAATCAATTATATATATATATATATATATATATATATATATATATATATATATCCAAGTGAAATAGGGGAAAGGAAAATATTTACAACGTTCAAAACATTAAGTTAAAACAGTGCTCAATAAAAAATAGAGCTATGAATATTTATTATAAATTATAGTTTAGAACATAGACAACTTATCATTTACTACAAAGTGTACATTTTGTTTCGACATTGAAAGGACAATATCTCATCAGGTAGTGACATGAATCACATTTATACACTCACGTGCCCATATCGAGAATAGATATTTGCATGTATGGGCACGTTAGCGTCTGTATGTGATTTTTTCTGGATCATTTTGAATATTAATTTTTGTATTTTTGGGGTTTGAAGAGCGGCAAGTTCTGGCTGCGAAATATGTATTACCCATGAAATTGTAGAATACCGAAAAAATTTTGCAATATATATATATATATATATATATATATATATATATATAACATCCAACATTAAAACTTCAACGCAAGTAAAAATATTTACAATAAGTCCTTTCAAAAAAGCAGATATAAGAACAAGTTAACATATAATAAACCTACAATAGACTCCGAATCATCAAAAAATAAAAATAAAGGAAACTGTAGAAAAAGAAAGATAATTTGGTTTAACCCCACTTATTGTAAACTAATTTTTAATAGGTACACCCTTAAAATTAGTTATTCTTGCACCCCGAATATGGACAGCCTTATTAGTTCCCATAATAGAAGTATTCTGGTGAACTTGCGCAATGATGAATCTAGGTCCGGAATTCTAAACGAATGCAGCTGTTATTCTGTGGACTCCTGCCCGGTGCAGGGAAAATGCAAATCCACCCAGGTGATTTATGAAGCCCGCATTTCTCCATCTAACAAAAAAAAGGGGCTTCCGGACCTATATCGGTATGTCCGCCGATCCTTTCAAACAAAGACTGTATAACCACATGTACTCCTTTTCGAACCCCGGTCAAAGGTACCAGACAGCCCTTTCGTGGGCATTCTGGAAAATGAAAGAGTAAGGGCTGGCTCCTGAAATTAGCTGGAAACTGATAGGTTCAGCCCGTATTCCGAAGAATTTTCGTGATAGGTGCTGTCTATGTTTACTGGAAAAAATTCAATATTAAAATACCCCCACCAACACCGGCTACTGAATCTTAGAAGGGAATTCATCAGTAAGTGCTGACACAAGGCAAATTTTTCGAATACTTAAATTTAGAATTTAAATCCCCGTTGACTAGATGTTAGAATATAAATTAAAAGGATTCAATTTAAGTTTTAATCCTAATTTTACCCTAACGTTAACCTTAAAAAGTATTTTAACCCCCCTACCTTCCTATCCCAAGCTCCTTTAATTGCCTTTTTTTTTACTAAACCCCTTTTTCCTTGGTTAACACATATATGTATATATATATATGTTTTTTCTCTAATATTTTTTTCTCTAATAATTTTTTAAACTGATAACTTCCTGTAATTGGTATTTAGCTCGCTTCTACTTAAAAGGTTTAATCAAATAAACTTAAATAAAAAAATTTTTTAGATCTTACATTGAAACCCATTCTTTCTCACCTACATACACCTCTTTAAACAGCCCAAAATCTTAACCTTAAAAAAGTACTTTAACTCATTTAGTTGTCTATCTTTATAAAATATGAAATCCTATTCCTCTCCTTCCTAAATATAACTTTTCAACACCCTTTGACCCCGCGACTACCAGCTCTGTCCTGTTCTACTTTGTGACCGTTGTTAACCTAAAACCCCTCCACACTCTACCCCAGGGCCTTCTCCATTTGGAAAAAAACAATGTCGCTGACGTGACGTAGAATCTCTATTAGAGATCCTATGTCGAAATGTACAACCGACACCTTTGAATTTTGAAAATTTTCTCTACTTTATATTGGCTCTTTATTCTTAATACATTGAGCTCTAATGTTAAAATTTTTAATATTGATTAGGATCAGGCTCTTGGAATTTACCTTCCTACTCTTCCACTTCGGATTAAAGAAAAACAATATATATATATATAAAATAAAGACAGGATGAAAACTGTATTTTAAATGTTTACGCGTTTTGTCCTATGATGGACTTTATCAAGGTAAAAAGACGAAAGGAGCTTTATTCTAAATTACGTATCTATAAACAAACAGTGTTGGCAACCACAAAAACGCTCACAAATCATTTCAAAAGATTAAGAGAATGCTTTATTTTTTAGAATTTCTTCATATGTAGTGCAAAGTCACAAGATATTAAAATGAAGGAAATTCAACCGTTTTCTTCGAATTTGTTTTAATGTATTTTAGTCTGTTTTAGAATTACTTCATGTGTAATGTACAGTCATGAGATGTCAAAATGAAGGGAACACAACCGTTTTCTTTGAACTTTCCATTATACATGTTAGTCTGTTTTAGTATAATTTCCATAAGTAAAGGTGAGACGTGCCGATATATATATATATATATATATATATATAGCTACGTAGTCTGGCGTTCCTATGTATTATTTTTTGTGCCAGTGTATGTATTTATATGTCTTTCTAGCGTGTTACACACGTAAGTTCTATGGTATTAATATGTAGATAATGAAATACACAAATTCGGAGCGAAGAAAAGGGTTGCTTTTATGCTGCTTTATTTCAATCTGTTCACTTTGGTATCTTTAAACCCTTCTAAAATCTGGGGTTAATGTAGAGTAAGGGATTGCTCGTGGGATCGAGGAATCGGAGAGAGGTGTTTGAATTTCAGATATGCTTATTACATTCATTTGTGTTCTGATACTCTTGATAAAGACATGATTCCCACTCTTCTCCCGCCCACCTGTGAGCAAATAGATTGACAGACATATTTTTGTATCTTCGGCTGGTAACCGCTTTAGGAGAATGAAATCCCTGAATTATAACACATACACATGCAACATACTATGCAACTAAAGAAAGTATCATCTTCATTGACCCAAAGGTCAAGACAAAGAGCGATTCCTAAATCTCTTTTTGAGTGAACTGATGTGGTTTTTGGGGAGTGCCTTTATTTTTATGGTGAGTTGTTTTGTTTTTATGGCTTATCAACCTTGACGGGTCATTTATTGCCAACTAAATTTTATTTATTTATTGCTGGTAATACCTTTTATTTCAAAAATTTATTGTTTTTTATATAAGTTTTGTGTTTAGTAATACTTTTTTCTTTTGGAGTATCAAGATTCATTGGGATTTGTTTTCAAGGGCTGTGTCCCCAAGTTCTATCATGTTATTTAACCCATAACTGGAGGAAAGGGACGGATTGATACCTTTCCCAAGAGTACCAGTGCTTAAAAGAATGCAGGGTATTCAACTGGAATTCGAACTCGGCTCACCGATTTCTCTTTCCGAGCCGATATCCACTGCACCACAACGCACATCCGCCACTATACACTTACAGCACCTGGTATTTCCAAGCGGTCACCCATCTAAGTACTGACCAGGCTCAACGTTACTTAACTTCGGTGATCGAGCGAGAACCGGTGTATTCAACGTGATATGGTCGTAAGCCGCTTTTATTTTTAACAGAATATCTCTACAAATGTGAAGTAAAGCGATGTTTTTATATTTTTAATCAATTCTTTTCTCTTTGATTTGTCATTCATTTAAACAAGATATTTTGGTAGTTTACCCACTGCTTTTCCCTGTTCTTCTACTCTTTAATACATCATGTGAATATCAAATTTTCGAAACCTTTCATTCTTATTAAGTGACCCAGAAATAAGAACTGTCTCCGTCTGATTTTATCTATAATTATCTCTTGTTTTTATATGCTCTGACCATAACATTCTCAGTATCCCTCTGAAGAACAACATCACCACTTGAGACAGCGGTGATGTTGTTCTTTGCATGTGAGGAAATTGTCCAGTAATGAGTGTACATTATCAGTTCATAACATTTCATCAACCTTTTCTTTGTTTTGTTCTAAGTTTTTCTGTTTGTTAATACTTTGAATAATCTTTGTCTCATTGGCTATTACAATTACTTGTCGGTGTCCCATATTCTCTCAACTATTAAAACATTTTCTAGTTATTTAAATTTCTTTGCTTATCTTGCTTTTAGATATTATCTATATCTATTGTTGTGGATTCTGGGTGAGGAACCGCACAAAATAATGAATAACAAAAACAGATATTGAGATAGAAAAGTAGTTTATATTGGACGAAATATACAAACTTGAACGCAGGTTAGTAAATCCAGGAATACTATTAGTAAGAAAATAAATATATACAAGTCTTGAAATGAAGCAGTTGGAAATTGTATATCCGTGTATATTATTCTAGCTGAGTGGAGCTCAGAGTTAATCTGACCTCTGATGCGGTAGTCTCTGTGTAAGTTTGATATCTCTCGGTAACTCACGTATCTGCTCCGGTACTGTCCAATAACACTAACGGATCTCTACGATAACTATCCACTCTATGTAAGCTAATGCTGTTCTCGATATGGCAGGAGTATATGTACACTCAGTCGAGTCCACTATTATATGCAAAAAAAAAAAGGTAGTTCCCACAACCCCCACTTCCTAGCTTCTTTTTTAGGGGTAGTTAATATTTTTTTCGCTTGGGATCTATGATTAGTGGCTCCGTAAATTTTCTTTTTCTGCTAGTTCTTTTAATTTCTGTATTTACATGAGGTCTCTGAATCTCAAAGGCTTTAAAAATTTCTTCCATTACGGATTGTTTTCTGAGGGTGACGAACTTGGCTCTTCACTTTATTTTTGTATTTGGTTTATGTGTCTTCTGTGGGTAAATCTTTCTCTCTGTATTGCGTACATAACGTTTCCTAATATGTTTACTATTCCTCCCGTTTCCCAGTACGCTATATTATTTTTAAACTTTCTGAAGTAAACTCGTTCACCTGGTTTGAATGATCGTTTCGTAATCATGGGTGTATTCCGGGTTTTAATTTTGCATAGTAGTGAAAGTCCAGATGGTGTGTTTCTATTTGGTGTAACTTGGTCTCCATATCGCCTCTAATAGTCTCCAAAATTTTCATCTTCATCAATAGAGTACTTAAAGGTTTCAATTGCATTCCACACGGCATTTTGCGCAAACGTCGCCTGTTTTTCCGTGTTCCTTTCTTGTGTGTTGTTTATCAATTTTTGTAATAGTTCTTGTCGTTATAATTGTCTTTCTTCGTTCAACCTTTGGTTTTCCCTTTGTCTTTCTTCATTTGACTTTTGAATTTCTATTTGTTTTTCTTCACTTGCCTTTTGAATTTCCATTTGTCTTTTCGCTAATTTAATTTGTGCTTCTTCGAATTTATGGTATCTTTCTTTACTTCTTTTTGTGATTTCTAGTATTCCTTTCCGAAAGTCATCCATGGTTTGCTACTTTGATTCCGAGAAGGGATTTCACTTTTTAACTATTGCTTTCTGGCAGTTAATCTCATAAAACAATTTGTGAAAATATTTTCCTGCTGAAGGGAAAAAATATTAACTTTCAATTCCCTTTTTACAGCTTTTTCATTCTATCTCTTTTCGTTCCAAATTTGTAATGCCAGCAGATTATCTGCGATAGTGTCGCCAAATTGTTTGCTGTCGACCTGTATGGCACTATGGTTTTTACGTTGTTTTGTATGAGTTCTGTTGTTGCGTGGTATACGTGTACGTGAGTTCGAGTCTTCGTCTCCAATTTATTGTAGCGACTTGTATACGAATCTTCGTCTCAAGTTGTTGTGACGACGTACGTGTACGAATCTTCGTCGCAAATTTGTTGTGAATTCCGGGTGAGGAACCGCACAAAAGAATGAACAACAAAAACAGATATGGAGAGAGAGATGTAGGTTATTGAACGTAATATACAAACTTGAACTCAGGTTAGCAAATCCAGGAATACTATTAGTAAGAAAATAAATATATACAAGTCTTGAAATGAAGTCGTTGGAAATAGTATATCCGTGTATATTATTCTAGCTGAGTGTAGCTCAGAGCTAGTCTGACTTCTGACGCGGTAGTCTCTGGGTATGTTTGGTATCTCTCGGTAACTTAGGCATTAGTTCCGGTACGCTTCGGTAACTCTAACAGATTTCTACTATAACTCTCCACTCTATGGCAGATACTGCTGTTCTCTTTATGGCAAGAGTGTATGTACACTCAGTCGACCCCATTATTATATACAAAAAGTGGAGATCCCGCAACATATATAAATGTGACGAGGATGGACATTGTGTAAACATTTGTTTGCTTGATAGATTTGTATTAGCGTCTGCATTTTCTGGTCTAGCTCGACGGTAGTTGCACTCAGATGTAGATCAAAAATTTTAGAACGCTAACGATACCTTGAAATTTTTCAGAAAGCCAAAATTAGGGGTAGAAAAATATATATTGTCACCCAACAAAGTCAGGGATAAGTTTATGTATTGATTATAATATAGAATCGAGCACCCACTTTATATTATCTACATCTATATATGTTGCCCCTCTCCCTCCCGCCCTAATCCAACCTAAACCTTCTACATTGGTATCTATATCTATAAAAGTGACGAGGGTGGACGTTATGTAAATATTTGCTATTCATCATATGCTTTTTATTCTAATTATTCCTTAAACTACCCGAGTGAAACCGGGCTAATCTATATCTATAAATGACGAGGGTGGAAGTTATGTAAGTATTTGCTATGTAAATTCATCATAATTTTTTTATTCTTATTATTTCTTAAACAACCCGAGTGAAACCGGATTAATTTATATCCATAAAAGTGACGAGGATGTGCTTTGTGGTGCAGTGGATATCTTCTCTGAACGACAAATTGGGCAGCAGAAACCGAATTCCATTTGAATTCCTTGCTTTCACATACGCACAAATAACCTTTGGAAAGGTATTAACCTTCTCTTCCCTCCAGTTATGGGTTAAACAATAGAACAGATTGGGTGCTATAGCTTTGTCTGGCAACCAGTCTGCTGCAGAAAGTAATGGCAACCTACTGCGGGATAATCTTCTGCCCATTCAGTCATGTCTCTTTCGAGACATGATTGCCAAAGCGTGTATCACGTATGGTACTTAACTGACCGACTGATTCCTTAAATTATCGAGTGAAACCGAGGTAATCTATATCTATTAAAGGGACCACACTGGTCATTGTGTAAATATTTTCTATGGAAATTCATCATATGTTCTTTATTCTTATTATTCCTTAAACTACCCGAGTAAAACCGGGATAATTCTACTGTAAAATGTATTATTAGTAATTTTACTATAGAAAATATTATTGGTAATTCTATTATAAAGTGTATTATCGGTTATTTTGCTTTGAAATATATTATTGGTAATCTATATCTAGAAAGGTGACAAGGGTGGACATTGTGTAAGTATTTGATATATAAATGCATCATATGTTTTTTATTCTTATTATTCCTTAAACTACCCTAGTGAAACTGGGCTAAACTGCTAGTTTTCTTTATAATCATTTCACCCCAAGCAAAGCACTGGTACGTATGAGTTACACTGAGAGAAAACAAAAAGGTACAGGAAGTGTCGGAAAAAGAATAAAAGATGGATGGGAACCAAAGAGATAGAAAATGACAATCGACTTGCATTTAAATTTTTATAGGTTGTAGTTATTAGGGAGGTAAATATATAGAAGGGAGTTCCATGAGCGGGAACTGAGAGAAAAGAAACTGGCATTTTGTTGAATTATTTAAAAACTCATGTGTTTCGTAGATTGTCCATGCTTAGCCACCGACTAAAAGAAAAATATTTCTGGTTTTCTAGCCTGCCAAAAGAAAGCAATTAAAAATTTTCTTCAGACAATTGAGAATCGGGAGCAGCTGTGGTGGTTAAACAAAAAACAAGAATTCGCAAATTGTAAATACAGAGGGGAGTAACACGTACAGCAGTCGGAAACATCTGGGACAATTCGGTTACCTGTAATGTAGTTACGGGTAACCGACTATTTGTTTGATGGCATACACAGTTTGGTTTTGTTTGTCTTCTATTAAGCGCTATAGCTGTTTAGAAGACTAGGAAGACTTAGGAAAACAGAGAATAATTTACGTAACGAATTTGTGTAAATGATTGGCAGAACGGAAATTATGTAAGGCAGCAAAAAAACCCAAACTTACTAAGGACGAGGTACTGTCAAGAGCCATGATCGGTCACGCCCTGTAGTGATACCGCATATAGGAAAAGGGTAATTGTACTTTCTTGATTAGGAAATAATAACATGGTTGTGATATGGTCGTGTTTATATACTCGACAGTTTCGTTTCTCATACATTTCGCCGGTGGAACTCCTTCCCTTTTATTTGCTTCCCTGATAGCTACAATCTCAAAAAATCTAAATGCAACGTTAATTGCCATCTTCTATCTACTTGAATCCCGTTCATTTTTTATCCTTTCTTCAATATCTCTTGTATCCAGTCTTTGCTCTTCCCTGATAGTTACAATCTCCAAAAATTTAAATGCAACATCAATTGCTATCTTCTATCTTCTTGAATCCCTTTCATTTTATCCTTTCTTCAATATCTCTTGTACCCAGTCTTTGCTCTTCCCTGATAGTTACAATCTCCAAAAATTTAAATGCAACATCAATTGCTATCTTCTATCTTCTTGAATCCCTTTCATTTTATCCTTTCTTCAATATCTCTTATACCCAGTCTTTGCTCTTCCCTGATAGCTACAATCTCAAAAAATCTAAATGCAACGTTAATTGCCATATCTATCTTCTTGAATCCCGTTCATTTTTTATCCTTTCTTCAACAACCCCTGTACCTAGTCTTTTCTCTTCCCTGATAGCTACATTCTCCAATAATTTAAATGCAACGTCAATTTCCATCTTCTATCTTCTTGAATTTTGTTAGTTTTTTATCCTTTCTTCAATAAACCCTGTACCCAGTTTTTCTCTTTCTGTAACCCTCTGTGAACAAATAGTTGTCCCGCCTTGTTCAAAGTGAAATAATTTTTAAAAAAAGCCACATGGATTTCGGCCTCATTATTTGTCATCTGCGTTTTGAAAAATGAAATTATTCTTCTTAACGGTTTTTATCAAAATCAATTCTATCCCAAGTACGACAATAAAGCAACTATTTGTTATGAAGTGATTTATTGATATTTTAATGAAATATTCAGCATTCAGGAATCTTGTGATGTAGTAACATTCATATCAGTACACAGTCTAGGTCTGAACTTTAATATATAAAGTGATGAAAGATTTCAAATTAAAATATTTAATGATATTTACCTGTTTTGTTATTTTTTTTTCTCTGTAAAAGGTTGGTCTTTTTTTCTCTGTAAAAAGATTAAGCCAAAACATTCAACACGTGTTGAATGTTTTGGCTTAATAGATGAAGGTCTCATATAATCATCTGAGAGGAATTTCTTAAAATGCTAATTAGTCAAATTTTTTTTTTTTTTTTTTTTGCTTTTGACTGATTTTTTTCAATCATCGTTTATTTCTTTGTCAACCATCATTATTCATTAATTTGACGACTTCAGCAAAATTGTCATTTCTTTCTCAGTGTTTTGATACCATCGAGCTGTTTAGTTATCAGCAAGTTTAAATCAATAATACTGAGATTATTACTGTTATTAATATTCTAGTATAGTGCAAGACCACAAGTATAGAGCAATGCCATTTAGCATGAATGAAAAGAACCTCATCAACAGCACGAGAGGACATCTTGTTAATAATTGCATTAGATAATTCTATAAATATATTCATGGTAATCATTCCAATGAGCTTTTTGCTAGCGGACCTGGATTTTATAAATTTAAGCGTTATACTAGATATATCTTTAATTTAACATTACATTGGCCATATATAACTGTATGCTAACAGTTTCTCGCAATTTTTAATTATGGAACTCTCTTCCGGCTCCATGCTTTCCAGCCAAATTTGATCTTCAGAAAATTAAATGCAATATCAATCGTTATCTACTATCTTCCTAATTCCGATCGAGTCAGTTAAGTGCCATACGTGATACGCGTTTGGGCGATCATGTCTCGAAAGAGACATGACTGACTGGTCAGAAGATTATCCCGCAGTGGGTTGCCATTGATTTTTGCGGTAGACAGTTGGCCAGCCAAGGCTATAGAATCCAATCTGTTCTTTTATTTAACCCATAACTGGAGGGAAGTAACGGATTAATACCTTTCCCGAGGGTATTTGAGGGTAAGTGAACGCAAGGAATTCAACTTGAATTCGAACTCGGCTCCCCGATTTGTCGTTCCGAGTCGATATCCATTGCACCACAACGCACGTCCGTCTTCCTAATTACTCTTTTATTATTGAGCTCCTTAATAGTGCTTTCATTTTCTAATTTTTTTACTTGAGTCTTAGTGACTTTATGTACTTGCTTGAGTTGAATTCGATTAATTGGCTTATTACAGAAGTACTGCTGGGTTCTACCTATGAACACAGTCGATTTCTGTGCCTCCTCAAACATATTGTTCAGTACGCGAATGATTTAAATACATCTAAAGAGAGTGATCCATATTGAGCTCCACCCTAATTACGCTTAATAGCATTATATTTCGGGGCAGATTTTGTATTATTCCGATGTTATAGCAAAATCATACATTACTTAAATTAAATTGACTAGGCTACATGCCCCCAAAATAATCTCGAAATTTAAAATATCAGAGTTCGAACATTTTCAGTATTTTCTGATTGTGCCTACTTTAAACCGACACTTACATTGTTATACTCGCTTTCCAATGCATATATAATTCTATCAAGTTCTTGCTTAAAAACTAAAAAAAAAACAGGAAGAAACACAAATTAAATATCAAATGTATAAATCTATGCACATTCGTTTGCTATGTGTCGTGTGTCTTCATACGGTTGACGATCACAGCTTTCAAAATTTCCTGTTCTTTGTAAACCTGAATAAATACTGTCCGTTTGTTATCTCTCCTAAACAGTGAAGAACCACCTTTTAATTGCAGTTATTCCTAGAGCCACTCTAACCCGTGGTGGAAGCACCTGTTACAATCCCAGCTATGAGCAAATAGTGAACTCCAAAATAAAAGAAAATTCTATGAAAATATGGAAATACATTTTTATACTAAAAATACCAATACTAAAATTGTTTTTACTATCCAGCAATAATACTAATTTCTTTTAGAATTACCAACAGTATATTTTATAATTGTCTATATTTCTGAGATGAGGAAGTATTTACAGTATTTACATTATTCGGACTATTGTCCTCATCTTTGTTGCCATTTATATGACGTTTAATAATAGATCATTCTATTTGACTATATTTCTGAGATGAGGTAGTATTTGCAGTATTTACATTATTCGGACTATTGTCCTCATCTTTGTTGACATTTGTACGACGTTTAATAATAGATCTTTCTATTTGTTTTTATTTCTGAGATGAGGTAGTATTTACAGTATTTACATTATTCGGACTATTGTCCTCATCATTGTTACCATTTGTACGACGTTTAATAACAGATCATTCTATTTGTCTATATTTCTCAGATGAGGTAGTATTTACATTATTCGGGCTGTTGTCCTCTCCTTTCTTGCCATTTGTACGACGTTTAATAATAGATCATTCTATTTGTCTATATTTCTGAGATGAAGTAGTATTTACATTATTCGGACTGTTGTCCTCATCTTTGTTGCCATTTGTACGACGTTTAATAATAGATCATTCTATTTGTCTATATTTCTGAAATGAAGTAGTATTTACAGTATTTACATTATTCGGACTATTGTCCTCATCTTTGTTGCCATTTGTATGATGTTTAATAATAGATCATTCTATTTGTCTATATTTCTCAGATGAGGTAGTATTTACATTATTCGGGCTGTTGTCCTCATCTTTGTTGCCATTTGTACGACGTTTAATAATAGATCATTCTATTTGTCTATATTTCTGAGATGAAGTAGTATTTACATTATTCTGACTGTTGTTCTCATCTTTGTTGCCATTTGTACGACGTTTAATAATAGATTATTCTATTTGTCTATATTTCTGAGATGAAGTAGTATTTACAGTATTTACATTATTTGGACTATTGTCCTCATCTTTGTTACCATTTGTATGATGTTTAATAATAGATTATTCTATTTGTCTATATTTCTGAGATGAAGTAGTATTTACAGTATTTACATTATTCGGACTATTGTCCTCATCTTTGTTGCCATTTGTACGACGTTTAATAATAGATCATTCTATTTGTCTATATTTCTGAGATGAGGTAGTATTTACATTATTCGGGCTGTTGTCCTCATCTTTGTTGCCATTTGTACGACGTTTAATAATAGATCATTCTATTTGTCTATATTTCTGAGATGAAGTATTATTTACATTATTCGGACTGTTGTCCTCATCTTTGTTTCCATTTGTACGGCGTTTAATAATAGATCACTCTATTTGTCTATATTTCTGAGATGAAGTAGTATTTACAGTATTTACATTATTCGGACTATTGTCCTCATCTTTGTTGCCATTTGTACGACGTTTAATAATAGATCATTCTATTTGTCTATATTTCTGAGATGAAGTAGTAATTACAGTATTTACATTATTCGGACTATTGTCCTTATCTTTGTTGCCATTTGTATTATGTTTAATATTAGATTATTCTATTTGTCTATATTTCTGAGATGATTAGTATTTACAGTATTTACATTATTCGGACTATTGTCCTCATCTTTGTTGCCATTTGTACGACGTTTAATAATAGATCATTCTATTTGTCTATATTTCACAGATGAGGTAGTATTTACATTATTCGGGCTGTTGTCCTCATCTTTGTTGCCATTTGTACGACGTTTAATAATAGATCATTCTATTTGTCTATATTTCTGAGATGAAGTAGTATTTACAGTATTTACATTATTCGGACTATTGTCCTCATCTTTGTTGCCATTTGTACGACGTTTAATAATGGATCATTCTATTTGTCTATATTTCTCAGATGAGGTAGGATTTACATTATTCGGACTGTTGTCATCATCTTTGTTGCCATTTGTTCGACGTTTAATAATATATCGTTCTATTTGTTTATATTTCTGAGATGAGGTAGTATTTACAGTATTTACATTATTCGGACTATTGTCCTCATCTTTGTTGCCATTTATATGACGTTTTATAATAGATCATTCTATTTGTCTATATTTCTGAGATGAGGTAGTATTTACAGTATTTACATTATTCAGACTATTGTCCTCATCTTTATTGCCATTTGTACGACGTTTAATAATAGATCATTCTATTTGTTTATATTTCTGAGATGAGGTAGTATTTACAGTATTTACATTATTCGGTCTATTGTCCTCATCCTTGCGGACAATAATCCGAATAATGTAAATGATGCAAGTATATTTTATCTGTAGGTGAAGCCATGTAGCTGCGTTCAAAATATTTAGATTTCATTGTTAAATAACTAATAGAGAAAAATATGCCGTTAAACAAATTAACCAACCGAACATCCAACATGAAATTACAGTAGGTTGCTTATCTCTTCTTTTCCGTTGTAGTGGGAGTCCGTTCTAGTGGAGAGTAATTGTATATTGTTGCAGGGAACGGAATTTGGCCTTG
This sequence comes from Ascarosepion bandense, assembly GCA_037127315.1. NCBI lineage: Eukaryota > Metazoa > Mollusca > Cephalopoda > Sepiida > Sepiidae > Ascarosepion > Ascarosepion bandense. Next base: position 8,064,609 of record JBBBDQ010001215.1, read on the forward strand.
TGGTAGATAGCCCACTATAAGTCATAAAATGATTATAAAATCAAGAAACGCAATTTGAGTATAAAATTAACATTTATGTAGATACATATCAATTAATGATTTACAATTAAATCAATACTTGAATATAGGTCCAACGGAGGTTAAATGTTCATGGCAAATACAATGCTGAAAAAGATAATTAGTGTTTAGGAATGTGAGGAGCGGAGGTATGTGAGGAATGTCTTTGAAGTCGTCGCTCCTAAGGTTAGTAAGTACTTCTGAGACAGGGGAGAAGGAAAGAGGCAAGCGTAGTAACCGCTCGACTTAAATCAAGGGGATATTAATTACACTCTTCTCCTTGGTCTCTGCCTGGTCTGACTGCTGGGGGCTTTTTGTCTCGGCTTTTTATATCTGCTTTATGGATCAAAACAGCTCGTTTTGGGATTTTACACTTGTATTTGATTCTGGGCTTCCCATTGGCTGCTAAATAAAATTCGCGAAGACTCGCGAAATGAAAATTTGGTGTTTGATTAATTTTTATATTTCAGCCGGAACATCTGCGCGAACTCGAATGCGCGACGGCGACTTTTGTTCATTTACTTTTTGGTCGGTATAGAGCAAACATCCGGTCCCTCGCTTTTGCTCGGTCGGTATACTACAAAATAATTCATTCGTAATATTAATCCATATCACAGTCTCCTCGGGTTAACTCTCACAACAGACCTCAATTATAATGACTATGTAGAATCCATGGTAAGAAATTTCCCGTTTAAAACAGTCCTGAACACATATAATTCTAGCAACCAACTGTGCACTGAATACTGCAGCCATATATGGTCGGGTGCTCCTGGTATCCACCTAGGGTCATTGACAAAATCCAACGGAGAATCTCTAATGTGATCAATCCCGACTTGACAGCACAGATACAGTCACTTTCTCACCGGCGTAAATTCTTCTATGCTCAAACTCAGTTTTTATGGTTTCGTTCAAATTTCTTTCATAAATTGTTTACGCATAAGTTTGATTGTTTAATTTTCTCTTCGGTTTTAATAAGGATCAATTTTTTTTTTAAATTTCAGCCCAAGCAAGTTTTACTGCCACTGTTTCACAGGGGGTTACATAGGAGGAAGTGATGAGAAAGAGGAACACGTTTTAGGGGTTGTCAAGAGGATGGTAATAGAAGGATGAGAATACCAGTGTGATGGGAAGGAGTGGATGGAGAAAAGAGCTTGAGAGAAAGAATGCCAGTTAGTGAGATAGGAGATGACTATTGACTTTACATTTAAATTCCTGGAGATTGTAGCTGTCGGAGAATCGAGTAGACGGAAGGGAATTCCACATGCAGGAAGTGCGAGAAAAGAAGCTATTAGAGTAAAAAATACGGTTACATTTTATCTATTTCACTGTAAAAGTGTGGGACCTAGCTGCTAGTTTAGTAGCTCGTGTAAATTCATACATAGGGTCACCAGTGAGCTAAGTTCATTAAGCCGTGAAAATATTTGTAGAAGAGGCACAGCCACGTCACGCTGGTGAGAGAGCGTCTTAAGTCGAGCTGCCAAGTCGGTATCGATCACATTACAGATTCTCCGTTGGATTTTATCAAGAACCCCTAGGTGAATAGCAGGAGCACTCGACTAGCTGTGGCACCAGTTTTCAATACACGGGCGGACGGTAGATTTATATATGTGCAAGATAGATTCAGAAGGGAAAACTTCCTGGCCCTTCACAGTAAACCAACCTTCTTACCAGCGGATTTAGCGATGGATCTGATATAGTCTTTCCACTTGAGGTCTGCTGAGAGTGTTAGGCCAAGGAGGTGTAGTGTTTTACTCTTTTGGCGTCTAGCCTGATCCCTGCTAATAGAGGTCAGGAGCGATTGTTTATGGTAGCATTAAAATTTACGAGCCATTTCTTACCCCAGTTCACCAGAGGTTAGAATTCCTTCTCAATCTCGGCAGCGAGGTTCGCTTTCTCAACCTCAAGAGATTTTTTATGGAGGCGCGAGAAAATGGTGGTGGTGTCAGCTTATATGACTGCTTGGGTTCTTATTACATCGGTGAGATCGTGACTGTAAATAAAGAAAAGTGTAGGACCTAGAATAGAGCCTTGACGAACACCCGTCTTCGTATGATAATATTGAGAGACATGTCCGTTCAGTACTACCTTCATTGTGCGATTTAAAAGTAATAAGTGGATAAGGTCAAACAATTGTCCAGTTATACCACAGCCTCACAGCTTACGTAGAAGGCCAGCATGCCAGAATCTGTCAAACACATTGGATATATACAGAGCAACCGTTAGAGCCTCGCCATTCTTGTCGAGAGCCTGGTATATATACTCAGCGATATATTGTTTATTCTTATGCAACACTTTGGTCTGTATTATCCACCCCTTAATGTCCAATTAAATTGTTAGAAAAGAGGAAGTTTATCAATGCTATACCAAAATCACAAAACACCATGTATCTTAGATCAGAAAATTGGGTTTCTTGGTGTCAGATAATAAATGTACAGAAAATTAATATTGTCTAGGTCAGAAAATAGAGACTAAAACTGCTGAAATTAACTTTAAGAGGTTATTAGGAGGCTTTTCCTTGTCTGATAAGTTATTTTAAATTATTACGATCTCTCAGAAGTTCGTAAACACCTGCGAAATTGGTCTATCTGGTCCAGCCCAATCGAGACAAGTGATGGGTTCAGAAAGGGCAAGAGACACCGTCGGTTCCAAAACAAGATCGATTCGGCAAGAAAGTCATGTTGTGCGTTTGGTGGAACTTTGAAGGAATCGTGCATTTTGAGTTGGTTCCGAATGGTCGTGCCATCAGTGCTGAACTTTACTGCCAGCAACTTGGGCGGATCCACGAAAAGTTGAAGCAAAGTACCCGGCGCTGATCAACCTAAAGCGCGCTTTGATGCAGAAGGACAATGCCAAGCTACACACTGCCAGGAAGACAAAAGACCAGTTTGAAGAGCTGGACGGCGTTGAGATTCTGCCACATCCAGCCTACAGTCCTGACTGTGTTCCATCAGATTACGGCCTCTTCCGCTCAATGCAACATTTTCTGAAGGGCCGCCGATTCGACTCGTTTGATGAAGTCGAGGAAGTGTGTCAAGAATTCTTTGATTCGAAGCCGGCTGAATGGTAATTTGACCAGATCCGAAAGCTTGCGGATCGATGGCAGAAAGTCTTGGAAAATGAGTGTCTTTTTTTAGCAATAATTTTTGTTGCTTTAGCGAGTACAATTTCACTTTTTTGCAAGTTTTTACGAACTTTTGGGACAACCTAATAAAATAGAAACGTTTCACGTGTCTTACTTGTTTTGGTATATCACGGCATATCACAGTGAAATTATACATTTTGGTCTGTTTTGAGTAAAACGGCATTAGCTGTACAGCGAAAACCTGATGTGATGGCGCAAAACAGACTTGATTTTCAGCATCAGCGTATAAAATAAACAAGAAACATGTGCTCATTGTCTAAAAACATTTGAGTAAAAACAAAACAAAATGTAAAAATAAAATAAATTTACTGATTGCAGAATCGCCTCACTATAAAGAAGCCATAAACGAGAATACAATGGGATCTTCAGAAAATGACAGCATAGTAGACTCTTTGCATCATTGCCGTTTATCGATTCTTTGTATCATAAAATTTGCACATTCTGGATTCAACACTGTATTTTATAAATCCCAGCCGTTACATGATTAATTCTCAAATCATAAATATGTTTAATTACGTTTAAATTAGAAGGCATAATCAGGAAGACAATGGAAGCTGAAGAAAATAGAAGTATAGTAGACTCTGAATTATTGCCGTTTTATCGCTACTTTGCATCATAAAATTTGCCCATTCTGGATCCAACTATTAATTATCAAACAATAAATATTTTTAATTACGTTTAAATTAGATCTTACTTTCTCAGTTATTTCAGGGTGGAGTTTATTAAATTTTCGATGAGCAGAAATTAAAAATAACTTGCCGAAGGTGTTTATTTATTTATTTATTTATTTATTTATTTTTGCTATTGGTGTAAACATAATTAATATTCTTCTGATAGAAAATGACCAGAATGCAATCAGATATTTTTCTTTCTTTCTCATAGAAATGAAAGCATCAAACATAAATAAAAATATTCAGAAAAGAGACATAGTCCAGAGAATAAGAATATGAAAGAAATATAGAAGAGAATTAAAAGGTTTGACGACATTTTTAATTTTGTCGTACAGCGAAGTGTAAATAGCAGGAGGAAAATCATTTCAAAATACTTGCCTTGTCAGATTTAAGATCAAGAAATTGCTGTCGGCAGATCTGACACAAAGCTAATTCCACTCGATTTCTGAATTAGACTTTTCAAAATACTACTTTTAAATCTTTCAGCCTCCAGTGTAAATTTATAAAAGACAAAATATTGAGGCATTTTCTTTAGCGATTAAAATCTCGTTTTGTCTTGGCTGACTTTCTACGCATGCGCATTGCAAGAGTTCATTTCTTCGCCACCTTCATGAAAGATTTTAATGTCATTAATTCAAGATAAAAGATTGTCATTGTAAATCAATTATCACGCGACGGAAAAAGATTTTTTTAAAATTAATTTGCGGTTTTTTGGCTTCAATAATATTTGTTCCTTTTATTGATGCTGAAAATGCCGAAATATTTTTTATACTAGTTAATCTTACTTATAATTGATAACAACGGTGCATATATAATTAATGTCACTTTGTATTAAAGCGATTTTAAATTAAAAAAAAACTGGAAATTTAAAACAGTCTGTTTTAAAATTAATTAGTATAATTTAATGAATCAAGCTGACGTCAGGCTCAAACTGAACTAGCTCTGATATATATATATATATATATATATATATATATAGCCCGGCGTTGATCGTGTGTCATGAAAGCTTTAAAACTAATCCATGATCCTGGAGCTCAGACTCTTTGGACGTTGGCACGAAAGACTAAAATGCAATAGTTGTTTCCAGTTAAAGCGAAACCGTAGACTGAAAGAAAAATGAATGGATGTAAGTCAAATTTTGATTTCCTGGTATCGATATCAAATAAGGTTTTTTCGTCGTAAACTGAATTTTGAAGGCTAAATAAGTTCTCTGAGTAAATGGTATCATGGCTGAGACTAAGAATTACAATTTTATCTACTTAGAGCCAAACCCGAAGCAAAAACTAAAATAAAAGGGCTGAAAAAATACAGACATACAGGTAGATAAACGGACAAACACACACAAACATCTTGACATATATATATATATATATATATATTATCGATTTTCTGCACTATTGTAAGAACTGCAACCTTGAAACTTCTAAATATCGTTTCTTATGTCTATCAGAGTATGAAATTTGACTAAAATCAGACCACTCCTTCTATAACCCAATTTTTTCGATTATCGATTTTCGATATTTATCGGGCGTACCTCGACACAAAACCTAGCTAAGAACACACGCAAGCGCTTATATTACAACTGTGTAAATTTTAAATAAAATCGGTTCAACCGTTTCGGAGTCTATAGGTAACGGACGCGCACATACACACACACACAGACAAAGTTCCATTTATAAATCCGTTTAGGTGTTACAATGACTTTTGTTGGTCTCTCGCTCAATTGTACCCCACATATAAAAATCACGGGGGTTTCACTCTTGGGTGTTAGGTTGTCAAATCTAAGAGGTAGTGTGGTGGCACAAATTATTTGACAGCCGAAACTGGGTTCTCATGCTTGTATGGCATGATTCAGACATAAGCTTTTCCAGCAGCCACCCTTTTGACCCCGGGCAGCACTAGCTTTAAAAGGCACTTGATATAGGCCCCCATGTTGAGTATGACGCGCTGTTGGGAAGACGAAGTGAGGAATAACGTCACCATCTATACACCTTCGTAATCACCATTAGACACATCGAACTGTTTTCTAATCCTATGCAATGTCCCCAGTTTAACCCCCAAACACTCTGTAATGATCATATTGAAGCTTTCGGTATGAACGCCAAACAGAACATGCCTTCCCAAATATCTGGCGGAGTAAATTTATGCCAGTCTTTTTTTGTACAGACGGTGCCCAACTGACCCTGTACTGTCGACAAAGTTTTAAAAAATATGAAGTAAGAAATAATGGAATATTTTTATTTTTTTAAATCCAACTTGTTTTCATTACTATAAACTTTTTTTTAGAGGATATCTCCTGCTCCAACGAACTTAAGTCACTGGTGCCTCTGCAACAGGTGTTTACTCGTGCAACCAGACTGGCAACTGGGTCTCACCCATTCGAAGTTAGATCAACCAAATGCAGACTACAATTCTGCTCCTTCAGCTTCTTTTCACGCACTTCCCACCTGTGGAACTCTCTTCCATATTCTTGCTTTCCTGACGGCTACAACCTTCTGGAATTTCAATGCAATGTCAATACTCATCTTTTAACCACTTGACTCTAGTTCTTTCCACACCACCCTGTATATCCTTTCCTTCTCTTCATCTTTGCAACTGTCATCACACCTGTATTCCCATCCTTCTCTTGCTCTTTTCTAACTTTTCTTGCTCTTTTCTAACTTTCTCTTCACTCTCTTCACTCTCTCATATATAATCTTTTTACTCTTATGTAGCCCTCTGCATATCAATAGCGTTACCGCCTTTCTCGGGGTGATGGGATTAAAAAAAAAGTTATTTTCGTCTACCGGCGTGTATATTAGCGAAAAATTACTATATAAAAACGCATTATTCTTTAACAAGATTTCTCAAATATTCAGGCCCAAGGATGAAATAAATTACTGTTAAAAATATATTTTTTTTTACTCAAATATGCGTATCCACTAAAAATTACACTTAAAATTATTTATATATTTCTATATATGTATGTCAAATTTCTAAATTTAGATTTCGTTCAATAGCTATTGCAGTGAGAAAATTCTTGCTTTATCAACAAGGATCAAAAAAATTATTTTTTTGATCGTTGCTGATGAAGCGAGAATTTTCTCGCTGAAACAGCTATTTAACGAAATGTAAATTTAGGAATGTATTAGTACAATATACATATTTGGCTCTTTAAATAGATGATAATATTTACATCGAGCCCTCCACCTGGATCATTTTTAATATTAAATTTATATTAATAGGACCTGGCTTCTGATATTTTCCTTAGATAAATTTCTTTTCTGGGATTTAATGCATACATATATATATATATATATATATATATATATATATATATATATATATACAGATAAGTACAAAGTGTTTGTCTCATTAGTTAAGCAGGTTCGTGCCGACTTCGAAGTTTTCAGAGGACGCCGTTATGATGCTCTGATTCGTCAACATAACGGCGTCCTAAAATACACACACGCACACACACACACTCAAATATATATATATATATATATATATATGTGTGTGTGTGTGTGTGTGTGTGTGTGTGTGTGTGTGTGTGTGTGTGTGTGTGTAGATTTTTTGTTGTATCCTATATTTCAAAAGGAAAACAAAAAAAGCATGAGTGTTTTTCTCTGGAGAATTTTTTTCTAAAAGTGTCCAACGTATTCTCCGAAGTGTTTTAATTTCCATGGTTTATGTTTTCAATTGCTAGTCGTTTGGGATAACATGTGTCATTGACTGGATCGCGTGTTTTTAAAACAATAAACAAGAAATTGGAAAGAGTTCACGAAGTAATCTAATTTAATTTTGCACACCACAACAATGGCACAATAGAAAGAAACAAAAAAATAAAATATCCGATAAAGATTACTCGTAATTTAACATATTCTGTTCGGCTAACCCTCGCCGATGTGCGTTGCAGGGCAGTGGATATCGACTTGAAAATCAAAGAGCCGGGTTCGAATTCCAGTTGACTGCTTTTGCTCACTCTTTGGAGTGGTATTAATCCGTCTCTTCCTTCCAGCTATTTGTTAAATAACAGGACAGATTTGGTTTATAGGCAACGAGTATACGGCAGAATCTAATTTCTATCTACTGTAGGAAAATCTTCTGTCCAGGAAGTCATATCTCTTTCTAGACATGATCGCCAAAGTGATTAAGAGACTGAACATCCGTTTAAACAGTTTTAATCAGTGAATGAAAAAGTTTCCGTCTTTCATGATTTAAACAGAAAACAAACTCAACAAGTCTGTACTTGTAACAGTAAGAATATATATATATATATATATATATATGTGTGTGTGTGTGTGTGTGTGTGTGTGTGTGTGTGTGTGTGTGTGTGTGTGATACACATACAAGGCTGTTTTGCTCTATAGCAGCTCATCAATGTGGCTACACATCTACTTACTTCCAGTCGAACTTGAAACTTGACCGATTTGGTATCAGTCAGTGTCCCTACTCACTAAGTCATAGGCTCATGGAATGAGAGAGAGGAGCGAAATTTAGCGTGTTATATATTTGTGGTGTATACACACACCAGTCACCGAGAGAATTCAATTCATTACTGTGGAGCAATGCGTAAATCCCAAAGTGGTAAATGTTATATATATATAGTTATGAATTAATTGTTCACTGCGACACGGAAATTTCTATGTTTCCAGATAGATTCTCATAGAAATTTCCGTGTCGTAATGTACAATTAATTAATAATTATATAATTATATTAAACTCTATAATAATGCACTGTCCATAATAAAATAAATGCCAGGGCACTCAAAATAATAAAACCTTCAGTCCTCTTCACCTGGAATTATATATATATATATATATATATATATATATATATAAGCAATCTTTCTTTTAAAAATGTCCCGTTAAAATCGAACTACTAAGAAGATTTCATTCATTTTTTTATTTCATGTTTCCATTATTCTTACATGTTTTTTTTTTTCGCTGAAGTTAAGAAATGTAAAAATGTTCAATAATTTTCAAATTTGTAAGCATTTTCAGCAAAGTCACTGGCCATTTTCAAGAATGTTATTTTTTCGGTGTTGTTATTTTGTCCTCATATTTTGACTGCAACGTAATTTTTGTTTTTGAACGAGAGCGTTATTTAAAGCTATCACGTGACATGCGCAGTTAGGCATCGCATGAGCGTCAGTCTATTTTTTAGAAACCTTTCAAAACTCTATTTCCACTGTTATATATATATATATATATATGTGTGTGTGTGTGTGTGTGTGTGTGTGTGTGTGTGTGTGTGTGTGTGTGTGTAATATATATATATATATATATATATATATATTGTATGTGTGTGCTAGTGTATTTTTGTGCGCACACGCATTTGTGTGTATTAGAATTAGGAAGACCAACCGATAAAGTTATGATTCTTTCAACCTTTCGTCATCGTCAGTTTGAAATAAGAGAAGCTAGTCGAATCTAACGAAGTACTATTTGTTGTGGATTCTAGGTTGAGAAACCACACAAAATGATAAAAAACCAACAAATATATGGAGATAAAAAATGTAAGTTATATTGAACAAAAATATACAGACTGGAATACGGTTAGTCAATTCAGGAATACTATTAGTAGAAATAATTATATTCAGTCTTGAAGTGAAATAGTATGTCCGGGTAATGAGTCTATATCTAAACAACTCTAACATACTCTACACCAGCTTACTGATCAACTAAGCGACTGCTTTACAACTACTCTCTCAACGGTATTTACCAACCTTCCTACGCAAGGTTATATATGACACAAGGTCATTTTATAGTGGATCTTCCCGGCAATATAGCCGGGACAAAAAATGTCTATTATTACCGAGTCATGATTCTACCCTTCGGCGGAAACACGACTGGGTTAGTGCTCTCTGCTCCGAAGAAAACATTTTGGGAAAACCCAGACCAAAGTTAATTTCACAAGTCGGTGTCAAAATTAAGATTCTGACTTCCGATTGGATAGGAAATAGGAAATTGATCTATGAACCCTGTCAAATTGTCTTAACACCTAAGAAAATGGGTATACGTTTTCGATCCAGTCACATGACTAGATCAAATTGGACACGCAACATGGAAGAAAGAAAACTTCAGCAAAACCCGGGCATACAAATCTCGCGTCACGCATTCATTTTACCTCTCCTTTCAATTTTCTTTACTCCATCTTCACTCACAGGCCGTCAAAGAAACAACAAGAAGATACTTGACTGACTACAAGAAACTAAATTCCGCTTAATGCAATTTCTTTTAGGGCTTTGCCTTCCTTTTTACTTTTTCTCCAGCCATAAAAAAGAAAATAACGATATTAGTAACTTTTTTAATCTTTCTGGCTTACGGCCATATCACGTTGAATACACCGGTTCTCGCTCGATCACCGAAGTTGAGCCTGGTCAGTACATAGATGGGTGACCGCTTGGGAATACCAGGTGCTGTAAGCGTTTAGTGACGGATGTGCGTGCTTACGGCGTATCTATCACGTTGAATACACCGGTTCTCGCTCGATCACCGAAGTTAAGCAACGTTGTGCCTAGTCAGTACATAGATGGGTGACCGCTTGGGAATATCAGGTGCTGTAAGCGTTTAGTGATGGATGTGCGTTGTCGTGCAGTGGATATCGGCTCGGAAAGAGAAATCGGTGAGCCGAGTTCGAATTCCAGTTGAATACCCTGCATTCACTTAAGCAATGGCACCGTTGGGAAAGGTATTAATCCGTTCCTTCCCTCCAGTTATGTGTTAAATAACAGGGTAGCACTTGGGGACCCTGCCCTTAAAAACAAATCCCAATGAATCTTGATACTCGAAAAGAAAATAGTGTTACTAGACACAAAAACTTGTATAAAAACAACAATAATTTGTTGAAAGAAAAAGGTGTTACTAGCAATAAATAAAAATTTAATTGGCATAAAATGACCTGCCGAGGTTGATATGCCATTAAACAATATAACTAACGAACATTAATTTTTCTACAATACATTCTGCTAATATCTTCTTTTTTTTTTTTTAATCATTTCACCCCGAGCAAGGCAGAAACGCCACTGATGTCCAGGGGGTTACATAAATGTAAAAAGATTAATTAGAAAAGAGTGAGGAGTACAAACTAGTTAGAAAGGAACAATAGAAAGCTGAGAAATCAGGTGCGATGACAGATACATAGGTGAAGAGAAAGGGAAGGTTATACAGGGGAGGGGAGAGAGCTAGAGTCCAGTGGTTAGTAGATGAGTATTGACTTTGCATTTAAATTTCTGGAGGTTGTAGCCGTCAGGAAAGCAAGAATACGGGAGTGAGTTCCACAGGCGGGAAGTGCGAGAGAGGAAGCTGCAGGAGTAGAATTGTCGTCTGCATTTGGCTAACCTGACTGTGAATGGGTGGGACCCAGTTGCCAGTCTGGTTGCACGAGTAAACACCTGTTGAGGAGGCATCAGTGACTTAAGCTCATCTGAGCAGAAACCATGAAAGTATTTATAGAAGAGACGATGGGGAAGTGGCTGCAGTCGAGTCGCCAGATCAGTACCTATCACATTACAGACACTTCTTTGGAGCTTGTCAAGAACACTGAGGAGAACGGCAGGGGAACCTGACCATAAATGGCAGCAGTACTCCATGCACAGACGGATGGTTGACTTGTATATATGCAGGATGGATTCAGGTGGAAAAAACATCCTGGATCGACATAGTGACCCAATCTTCTTAGCAGTAGATTTTGCTATGGATTCAATATAGTGGTTCCATTTGAGGTCTGAGGACAGGGTAAATCCGAGGAGGCGTAGTGTATTACTCTCCGGGAGAATCACCTGGTCCATGCTTGTGGGAGGCAGAAGAGATGGCTGTAATGGTTGACAGACAAGAGCTTGGTCTTTGAGGAATTGAATTTGACACGCCACTTCTTGCCCCAGTTCACCACATAGTGTAGATCCCGCTCAAGGTCAGCAGCGAGATTATGTCTGTCCGCCACGATAGGTTTCTTACTGGAGCGGGAGTATATTGTAGTGTCATCTGCGTGGATGCCTACTTGGGACTTGATCTCATCTGGGAGGTCGTTGATGCAAATAAGGAAAAGCGTCGGGCCCAGGATAGACCCTTGTGGGACACCAGCATTCGTGCTGTAGGACGAAGAGGCACGCCCATTCAGAACGACCTTCATTTTGCGGTTATTTAAGAAAGATTGGAACTATAAGCTCTGAATTTTATGGAACAGTTAATAACTTACATTTTCTCTTTTCAAAATTAACTTTTAGACATTCATGATATTCTGTTCAGTTAATAAAATTTCATTTATTTTACAAACAATGTTTTTCCAACCATTCATTCAACCTTCTGATATTTTAAATTGTCGGGACTTTGGTTGTTTGGCACAAGGACAATTTGACAAGCATAGCCGAGGCCACTGCAGCTGTAAGGCTTTGCTTTTCTTAATATGCTCCAATTTGCATTCGGATTTATTTTATACTAGCAGTATAGCCCGGCATTGCTCGGGTGTAATGAAAGCTTTAAAACTAATCCATAGTTCTGGAGCTCAGGTCCTTTGGACGTTGGCACGAAAGACTAAAAAGCAACAGTTGTTTCCAGTTAAATCGAAACCGTAGACTGAAAGAAAAATGAATGGATGTAAGTCAAATTTTGATATCCTGGTATCGATATCAAATTTTCTGCACTATTGTAAGAACTGTAACCTTGAAACTCCTGAATATTGTTTCTTATGTCTTTGTCTATGAGTGTATCAAATTTGATTAAAATCGGACCACTCCTTCTATAAACCGATTTTTTCGTTTATCAATTTTCGATATTTATCGGGGGTACCTCGACACAAAACCTAGCTAGAACACTCGCAGATGGTTATAGTACAACTGTGTAAATTTTCAAGAAAATCGGTTCAGCTGTTTCGGAGTCTATATAGGTAACAGACACACACACAGAGACAAAATGTGGCTAGTTTGGATAATTTCTCTAGTGTTCTAGCTTGAATGATCATTTATGATTATACCACCGTTTCTTTTTTAAATTACTTCCGGTACATTCTACGTATACGTGGTTCTTTCTATTTATTTCTTCTACGTCTGCTTTATAAATAACTGCTTCGGTTTTACAAGTTTTATCAAGTGGATATTTACTGTTATTTCTGAACTTACAAGTGTGAATTGCTGCTCCTCCCAGTGACAGCCTTGCCTACCCCAGTAACCTTGTCGCAACCATTAAAGCATGCCCTGCTGGCCACTTCTAGAAACACATTGCAAGTGATCCTCAATATTCTAGCAAAGTGGTTCAGCCACATATTGAATCGGTCTAAAAGTTTGCAAAACAGCTGCAGGCCTCGGGAGACACTTGTTTATACATCGATGTTGAGCGCCTCATCTTTCGTCCACGGTATACATATAATAATTTGAAAAAAATAGTATATATGATAGATAGATAGATAGATAGATAGATAGATAGATAGATAGATAGATAGATAGAAACAAGGGATGATAGATAGATAGATAGATAGATAGATAGATAGATAGATAGATAGATAGATAGAAACAAGGGATGGGATAGATAGATAGATAGATAGATAGATAGATATGAACAGACTGAGATAGATAGATAGATAGATAGATAGATAGATAAGAAGTGACTACAAATAAACTGAAAAAAAAACGAATGCATGATTATCAGTAAAAAGAGTAGCCCAAATTGTCAAATACAGGTGCGGGATGTTAAAATCAAGCAGGTACGAAAATTTAAATATCTGGGAACTGAAAACGGAAAATGCGACACAGAGATTCGAAGGCAAATTGGCATGGGGAAGGACGCATTCCAGAAGCTGAGTAAAGTATTAAGACACAAGAAACTTTCAATAGAAACAAAGAAGAGAGTGCTAGATTGCTACGTGATGTCAGTTCTTCAATATGGCAGTGAATGTTAGAAAATATCAACAAAGATGAAAAAAAAAATTGAACCAGCTGAAATGTGGTTCTACAGAAGGATGCTGCGGACACCGTGAACCGAGTATGTGAGCAATGACGAGGTGTTGGAAAAAATGGAACCGAAAAGGAAATTAATATTGAGCATCAGGAAGAGACAACTGAAAATCCTGGGACTTGCAATGAGGAAGAAGGGCTTGGAGAATCTGATATTAACAGGCTAGATAGAGGGAAAAAGAGACAGAGGAAAGCAGCGGATAATATATTTGAAGGGCCTGAGCAGGTGGATGACAGAACGGGGACTGCGAGACGTTACAAGAGAAAGCGTATTAAGAGCCACCAGTGATAGGGAGACGTGGAAAACGATGATCGCCTAAGTCCTGAAAGGACAAGGCACATAGAAGAAGAAGATCAATAAATATACATATCAGTCAGCCAAATGCCATACGTGATACACGCTTGGGCGATCATGTCTCGAAAGAGACATGAATGACTGGGCAGAAGATTATCCCACAGTAGGTTGCCATCGCTTTCTGCGGTAGACTGGATGCCAACCAATGCTATAGAACCCAGTCTGTTCTGATATTTAACCCATTATAGGAAGAAATAGACGGATTAATACCTTTCCCAATGATATTTGCGCGTAAGCGAATGCAGCGAATTCAACTGGAATTCGAACTCGGCTTCCAAAAATTGTCGTTCCGAGCGGATATCCAGTGCACCACACGCAAGTATATGCACAGATATGAATATGTTTCTTGTGTTAATAAAACAGTGCTCGATGTAATATATAATAAAGTAGATATTAATAACTACACATATTGCAGATATTCTCGAAATTCCTCACAAATATTTCTATTCTGAATTCGACATGACATGCAAAGAATGCTGGTTGCAGAATATAGGAAATGAAAACAACAGGACATTTGAAACAAGAAATAAAATATATATTAACTAGCAGTATAGCCCGGCGTTGCTTGGCGTTTCCAACGAAGTCATCCTATCTCAATACTCTGTCTTTTGAACTATGACTCCGAGATATTCCCGCCATCGCTAAAGTATTTTTCTTTATCTAAACTAACAGTATAGCCCGGCGTTGCTCGGGTGTAATGAAAGCTTTAAAACTAACCCATGGTCCTGGATCTCAGACTCTTTGGACGTTGGCACGAAAGATTAAAAAGCAATAGTTGTTTCCAGTTAAAGCGAAACCGTAGACTAAAAGAAAAATGAATAGATGTAAGTCAAATTTTGATTTCCTGGTATCGATATCAAATAAGTTATTTTCGTCGTAAACTGAATTTTGAAGGCTAAATAAGTCCTCTGAGTAAATGGTATCATGGCTGAAACTGAGAGTTACTTAGAGCCAACCCGAAGCAAAAACTAAAATAAAAAGGCTGAAATATACAGACATACAGGCAGATAAACAGCCACACACACAAACATCATGCCTTTTATATGTATATTATCGATTTTCTGCACTATTGTAAGAACTGCAACCTTGAAACTTCTGAATTTCGTTTCTTATGTTTTTGTCTATGAGTGTATCAAATTTGATTAAAATCGGACCACTCCTTCTATAACCCAATTTTTTCGATTATCGATATTTATCGGGGGTACTTCAACACAAAACCTAGCTAAGAACACTCGCAGACGCTTATAGTACAACTGTGTAAATTTTCAAGAAAATCGGTTCAGCCGTTTCGGAGTGTAAATGTAACGCACAGACACAGACACAGACACACATACACACACACACACATACACACAGAGACAAAGTTTAAATAAATAAGTTTAGATAACATACAGTTTGAAATTGATACGAAAGGTATGCAATACATTTAGCAGGGAATATTAAAGTAGGAGTTTCTTCCCTGTGATTGAGTAACACGCACTTTGTAGCTGATTGTAATAAAGTTGATAATAAGGTTTGCTTGTGTGTATTAATGTCCAAATGTTCTGTTGTCTTTGTTGTAATAGAATTCAGGTTTATGGAATAATTAACCTGTCAAAGTTCTAAGAGTTCAGAATAGTTACATTTGTAAGTTGGGCATATGTTCGTGTGTGCATATTTTATGTGTGAGCAGATTAGTCATATGATGTACTGTTGAAGCGAAATTCAACTAACCCAACTGTTTCTACTAATCTAATTGTCGGAACTTAAATTCCAGCCGTTTATATATGTATCAAAATTCTAAAACAACTTGGCGGGAAAATTCCAATTTACTTGCCTTGTTGTTGATTTGTCCCTATCAACTAATCAGTTATTTTTTCACACAAGAGATTGTCCGTGAAGATTCTAAGAAAAATATCTTATGCAAATTAATAATAATACAGAATACAGTGAGTAGTCGTGTATACGTTGGCGAGCGTGTGTGTGTTGAATTACAAATAAATGTATATATGTTGGTATGCAATTGAAAGATATGCAGATCCAACAATATTATCCTAAGTCTATAGCACATCTCCGAGTTTCATATATATATATATATATATATATATATATGTGGGGGGGTGTTTGTGTATGTTTGTGTAAAATAGGATAAAGAACGAATCGAGAAACCTTCATCAGAGTAACGTTTTTGTCTTTTATAAAAGCTTCAGAGAATGAGATATGAAGAAAAAGAAATAAGGTTATTTTTACTTTTCTGTTGTTTTATTTTCGTTGGTCATTTAAGGTCCATGTGCATTTGTCTTGTTAAACAGCGTTAGTATAATTTATAATTTATAGTTTTTGGAAGTTGGGGAGAGATGACGCCTTTTTTCAAAGAAATTTATTAGACACCCATGGTACCTAAAAAAAAAAAAGAAATCATTAAATATTATTTTTTGCATGCAAGTACATCATAACTCCTGTCTGTCTATGTAGGATTCTGATAGTTCTATATTCTTTAATTTATATCTACTTATTCTAATTTTTAAGAAGTTTTATTTAATGTAATTTTGTTAAGATATTAATTATCCTATTTTCCGACTTATAAGACGCTGCGGCTTGGAAGACTGTGGTGATACCGAGTAAACGAGGGACCTGATGTTTGCCCTCAGAGGTTCAGATAGCAAATGACCAAGACTGGTTTTTGCGCACCGAGGCTCAACGCATAAGTTCCGGTAGAAAACAAAAAAATAAAAAGAAGATAAAAAGCAATTTCCATCAATCAAAAGTCCCGCTCCATATCGAAAGATTCCTTTCAGCACACCCATTCAGAGCCCATTTGGGAACAGTTAAAAGAACGACGAATTCGACTTCACGCCAGAAAGCTTTGAAGTATACCGACAGTCAATGTCGCTATGTCTTTCTCATCAACTCCTTTGCGCCACCAATCCTTAATTGCTGTCAGTGTTTCATTCACTAAAGAAGATATCGGATTACACCTACAAATTATTGACCTCCTCTTTCATCTCCAGGGACCAGTACCGCAAAAACTTAAGTATTCACAAAGAGAAACTTTAATTCCTTTTATAAAATTATTTCTTTCCTTTCTTTCAAATGAACATTTTAAGAGCGGACTTTGTGCGTGTAAAATCAAGAGACATTATATTTGTTATTTTTGTGCCTTGTATAAAAGTATTTCAGCAAAAGCCTTCTCTTTTATATTTTGTTATGTTTTATGGTAACCGATTTCTTACAGAACTTTATTTCTTTCTCCACGAGGCCTAATTTGTAGCTGTCCATAAGTGACTGCCACTACCATTCCTTCTGATACTGAACGACAATTACCCAAGCTCATACCGGTACCCTCACCAGTGGATGTTGAGCCCATGGAAGTCATTTTCGACATATCTGGTGTCCCCATTCCTGGAAAAGCTCCTGAAACAAAAATGCTCTTTTTTCCCGTCCACTCCACTCTTATCAGTCTTCTCTTCCTTCTCATACCCGCTTCCTGACACCCCCTGTAACCTGTCACTCTTTCTCATAACATTCCTCCTATGTAACCCCCTGCACAACAGTGGCAGTAAAATGCCTTGCTTGCTGCTACACGATTATAAAAAAACAGTAAAAGTTTTCGCCGAAGGGTAGAATCTCGTCTGGGGAAAATAGACATTCAATTTTCGCCAGAGTTATATGGCTCGGATTATGCAGATTAAAAAGGCCTTGTGCCGAATTTTGTCTCATATGGGGAGGCAGCTAAATACTTATATAGCTGTCTAGCAGTTCACCACTAGCAGTGATTATCTACATCACACAGCTGGTGAGTACTGCATTTTGTTGATGTCACAAAAATTACTATTTCATTTTCAGTTAAACTTTCTCTTTCATATTTTGTTACGTTTTATGGTGACCGTAATTGATTGCTTACAGAACTTTATTTCTTTCTCTGTGAGGCCTAATTTGTAGCTGTTCATAAGTGACTGTTACTACTGTTCCTTCTGATACTGAACAACATTTACCCAAGCTCATACCGGTACCCCCACCATAAGACGCACCCTAATATTGGAAAGAATTTTCTAAGAAAAAAAGTCATACATATACAACACATTCACCATGCCTCTCTCACATACTGGCGCCACGTATTGATTACATTAATCACTCGTCCGATTTTGTTTCTATGGCAATGACATACTCGTTGCGGATTAGTAAATAGACAATTAATCTTTCATTGTCCAAGGGTGGTTTTATTTTTATAAAAATGAATTCGAAATTTTAAAAATACACTTGTAAAAATATAAAACAAAGAAATTTTATTCATCCTCAAACCCCCAAATTCGTTACTGCTGGAGTCATGTAAAATCTGTAATCATCTGCAGAGTCATCCATATTCTCAGTCATGTACAATCAATGATCCTCACTATTATCCATGTCATTGTAGTAACTGTAATGTTTGGTGATGGAGACAATCGATGCTTGCTAAACATCGACTACCACCATTGTGGGTCAACAGGATGGATGATGATTAATGAGAGAGCGAAGACGAACCCTGCTAGCGTGCTTGGCGTCCCTTTTTATTATATCGTTCCCTTCCGGATCCGCAGGGGCCGTAACCCCTGTGACACCAGGACATTACAGTAACCATGGTTGGAACTGATACATTCGTTTTGAAAGAAGCAGACGTATTTTCTGGGTATTTTTGGTTAATAAGTGTCTTGTATAACGGATAATACGGTATTTGATTTTTTTTTTGTTTTTAAAGGTTACGAGTTTCATTTAAATGCAAAAGCAAACGAATTTTTCAATAATAACACTTTTAAATTAGTGATTTAGCATGTATAAAACTTCACACTCACCTTGATAATGTTTCCCAGCAAGCGACAACGCAATAAAATTCTTCTCTTGTCGAATTTATTAATTTTATATTCGCTGTTTCTATACCAAGATATATATCTGAATTTTCACATTCCTTCCACACTGGCGTGCACACACACACACACACACACACACACACACACACACACACACACACACACATATATATATATATGGGTTATGTCTTGAAGGCTGTCACAATGCGTTGAGTAAAATAAAGGAAGGTAAAGAAGTGTTTGGGTATTACCTATTTATTAAACATTAATCTGCCATTCTGAAGATGAGATTTTGATCTCGAAATATTAACGTTTAATATATAACCATATACCTATTGTACACAATGGTTCAAGCAAATTACAAAACTTTACGATATATATATATATATATATATATATATATATATATAGGCGAGGTAAAAATAAAATAAATATTTCAGAACAACAAAATATGGATTTATTGTGTGATAGCCAATATTGTAATGTTACGGTTGTTATAACCATCATTGTATTTATTATTGTGAAGTTCTTTTGTTGTTACAGCTTGTGAATAGATTTCTAAATCTATGCACAGGCCGTAAAAACAAACAAAAATGACAGGAAAATCTCATTAGGAACAAAGAAAAAGTGTTGGAATGCTATGTGATATTTGTCCTTTTGTATGGACGGGAATGCTGGACGATCTCATCAAAGATTAAGGGAAGAAGAAAATGTGGTTTTACAGAAGGATTATGAGGACACTATGGATAGAGCACGTGTGCAACGATGAGGTGTTGGAATGTACGCAAACGAGATGAGAACTGGTGATAAATATCCGGAAGAGACAAATGAGGTTCCTGGGAAAAGTAATGAGGAAGGAGAGCCTGGAGAACTTGCTACTCACAGTTCGTATAAATGGAAGAAGAGACGGGGGAAAGGAGCGCCAGACGTACTTGTTATGTCTAAGCAAATGGTTGACAGAGCGGGTCTTTAAAGAGATGCCAAGAGAAAAATTATTAAGAGCGACAAGTGACAGAATCAATCGGAGGGTCATGATCGCCTTCGTCATAAAGGGACACGGAATATGCAGAAGAAGATTGTATTCTCTCAAGTTTTTCTATTTTTGTGTTTTTTTTTTTTTGTTTTTTGTTTTTTTTGTTTTTTTTGTTTTTGTTTTTGTCCCTCTGTCCGTGGACAAGATATCTCAAGATTCGCTGGATGGTTTCGGATGAAATTTTCAGGAATGATTAAGCTCATGCCTGACACGAACTGATTAGATGTTACGTTTGATGAGTTACGAGGTAAAGTTTATGGTTTAGTTTAGCTTTTCGTTAATTTTTTTTTTCTTGTCTTTTTACGACTTTTTTTTTTTTACTTTCATGGTTCATTTGAAGTGTACATTTAATTTTGAAAATAGTCCAGCTGATTTTTTTATATTTTTATTCTTGATAGCGGTCAAGTTCAATGCAATTATTCTAACTTTAATAATCATCTCTTGCTAATCGCTGAGATTTTTGTTTTGTTTTTAATCATTTCACCCCGAGCAAGGCGGAAACGCCACTGATGTGCAGGGGGTTACATAAATATAAAAAGATTAATTAGAAAAGAGTGAGGAGTACCAACTAGTTAGAAAGGAACAACAGAAAGCTGAGAAAGCAGGTGCGATGACAGATACATAGGTGGAGAGAAAGGAAAGGTTATACGGGGGTGGGGAGAGAGCTAGAGGCCAGTGGTTAGTAGATGAGTATTAATTTTGCATTTAAATTTCTGGAGGTTGTAGCCGTCAGGAAAGCAAGAATACGGGAGTGAGTTCCACAGGCGGGAAGTGCGAGAGAGGAAGCTGAAGGAGTAGAATTGTCGTCTGCATTTGGCTAACCTGACCGTGAATGGGTGGGACCCAGTTGCCAGTCTGGTGGCACGAGTAAACACCTGTTGAGGAGGCATCAGTGACTTCAGCTCATCCGAACAGAAACCATGAAAGTATTTATAGAAGAGACGATGGGGAAGTGGCTGCAGTCGAGTCGCCAGATCAGTACCTATCACATTACAGACTCTTCTTTGGAGCTTGTCAAGAACACTGAGGAGAACGGCAGGGGCATCTGACCATAAATGGCAGCAGTACTCCATGCACGGACGGATGGTTGACTTGCATATATGTAGGATGGATTCAGGTGGAAAAAACATCCTGGATCGACATAGTGTCCCAATCTTCTTAGCAGTAGATTTTGTTATGGATTCAATATAGTGGTTCCATTTGAGGTCTGAGGACAGGGTAAGTCCGAGGAGGCGTAGTGTATTATTCTCAGGGAGAATCACTTGGTCCATGCTTATGGGAGGCAGAAGAGGTTGGCTGTAATGGTTGAGAGACAACAGCTTGGTCTTAGATGAATTGAAGTTGACAAGCCACTTCTTGCCCCAGTTCACCACAGAGTGTAGATCCCGCTCAAGGTCAGCAGCGAGATTATGTGTGTCCGCCACGACAGGTTTCTTACTGGAGCGGGAGTATATTGTAGTGTCATCTGCGTAGATGCCTACTTGGGACTTGATCTCATCTGGGAGGTCGTTGATGAAAATAAGGAAGACCGTCGGGCCCAGGATAGAGCCCTGTGGGACACCAGCATTCGTGCTGTAGGACGAAGAGGCACGCCCATTCAGAACGACCTTCATTTTGCGGTTATTTAAGAAAGATTGGATTAGGTCAAGCAGGCGACCGGTAATACCATAACCGCGTAATTTTCATAGGAGGCCAGAGTGCCAAACCCTGTCGAAAGCCTTGGAGATGTCCAGAGCAACCGCGCGAGCCTCGTCAGACTCATCAAGGGCCTGTAGCATGTACACCGTTACGGTTGTTAGCAGGTCGGCCGTGGACCTGTCAAGGCGGAATCCATATTGCCTGTCGGAGAACAGTTTGTGGGCGGTGAGATGATGAACTATTTCAGCATTGTTTATAGCCCCGAATACTTTCCCGAATATCGGTAGAAGACTGATAGGGCGATAGTTGGATGGGTCTGAGGGTTCATCACAATTCTTAAAGACAGGAACGACTGAAGAGTATTTCCAGCCTGCAGGAAAGCAGGAAGCAGAAAGGCAGTCGTTAAATAGTTTAGAGAGGACAGGGGAAAGTTCAGGAGCACACCTCTTAAGGACTATCACCGGGATTCCATCGTCTCCACACGCCTTATGGGGGTCGAGTTTTGAAATTACTCTGGATACTACTGTCGGGGTAATATATACGTCGTGCAGTTTGGCCTCAGTTCTAATAGGGAAGTCGGGTGGGTGCACTCCGGACGAGTCGAATGTGGAGTTGGATGAGAATCTGTGGGCAAAGCACTCAGCTTTGTCCGCAGATGACGTGAGAACCTCAAATCCATGGATTAAAGGAGGTATTGAGGATTTCCTATTGTTGAGCACTCGTTTACAAATCCTCCAATAGTCCTTCCAGTTTAAGATGTTGAAACTATATTGGACAACTGGGATTGCAAGGCTATTAATGGCCATAACTCTGTTCTGAGAATTCAATTCAGTTTTTAATATCATTCGTAGCCTTCTATAGTACTCTTTATGCACTATTTCTTTCATTTTTTTACGGTGAATCTTTTCACTCTCATTTACACTCTTCTTTTATTGTTACAGCAGGGTCTAGGCTAATTGAGGATGTTTCTTGTATTGATCCACGTAGAACTGTAGCTTTAGTACATTTATTCAAATTAAATTTCATTCCAAAATCTTCGCTGAAGCATTTTACAGTTTGCAGAAGACCTTCCAGCTCATTATCATTCTTAGCATATAACTTTCAGTCATCCATGTAAAATAGTTGGCTTATTTTTTTTGGCCTATTTTATAACCACATTCTGTCTTATTAAGTTGACTGGTTAGTGCTATTAATGATATGCAGAATAGTAATGGAGACAAAGAATCACCTTGAAATATACCTCTTTTGATGTTTATTTAATCTTATTATTATTATTATTATTATTATTCCCACATTGTTAGTCCCACTCTTGGCAGCGGTCAAGTTCATTAGAGTTATTCTTAATTTTTTCTTTTTTTAATAATCATCTCTTGCTAATTGCTGAGTTGATGTCGGTATTGCCTTGGTGGAGGTTTGCGGTCTTTGACTTCTCTTGTTCTTAGAATATTTGTTTGTTCTTAAAGAAAACTCGTAAATTTACAGTAAATCTTATACTAGTCTTTCTTTAAATTATCGCAGTTGCTTTTTATTGCAATTACCAGATGTCCACAGCCTCTGAGAGTAAAGTGAGTCATGATAATCAGAATCAAAGAAAATGTCTATGGAGATACTTACAAATCTTGCCTCGTCCTGGGTATGACGATAAATGACATCTGGCAGCAAGGCCAATAATCGGAGATTTATAGGTTTTGTGGAAGTATTGTTCCCAGGTACATATCGACGGAGTAGTAGTAAATAGTGAACAACCCGCCAAATAACCAAAAATAAATGTTTTGTAGTAAAATTAATACAACACTAAAAAAGTATAAAAGTAGATTTCTGTAAAGAAATTACTATACACACACACACACACACACATACATACATACATACATACATACATACATACGTATATATATATTTTTTATAATCGTGTCTCCACAAGCAAGGCATTTTACTGACAATGTTGTGCAGATGGTTAAATAGAAGGAATGTTATGAGAAGTGAGATGTTTCAGGGCGTGTCAGGAAGAGTGTAGGAGAGGAAGACATTACTGATGAGAGCGGGGTAGACGAGTAGGAATGTTATGAGGAGTGAGAGGTTTCAGGGGGTGTCAGGAAGAGAGTACGATAGAGAAGAGATTACTGATGAGAGTGGGGTGGACGAGGAGGAATGTTATGAGGAGTGAGAGGATGCAGGGGGTGTCAGGAAGAGGAGTGGGGTGGGTGTAGAAAAGCATGAGAGAGAGAGGATGTAAGTCAGTGAGACAGGAGATGATTATTGACTTTACTTTTAAATTCTTGGAGATTGTAACTGTCAGGAAAGCAAGTATGCGGAGGAGAATTCTACAGGCGGGAAGTGCGAGAAACTGGACAATTTTACAAATCCATCGGTGATAATTTATTTCGTGAATATGTTTTTTTTTAATATTCAAATCCTCAAATCGAAATTCTTTAAAATAAAAAGAATTGTTGTAAAATTCTTTTCATAATAATCTTTTGTAAAAGATTTCGGTCTGAGGAGTTGAAGATATTCCCCCCAAATTTTTTTTTAAATATTCATAAAAGAAATTATCACTGATTGATTTGTAAGGTCGTCCAATTTGTTTTCATTATAAATCTCTGTTAAATTCTAACATTTTGTTCTCATCGGATTATGATCCCTGTGGAATTAAGAAAGGATATTGCATATATATATATATATGTATATATAATCTAGAATCTGGACGTTCGTTGTGGAGCAGTGGATATCGGCGTTCGAAACTAAAAATTGAAAAGCCTATTTCGAATCACAGTTGAATTCGAATTCGTTAAATACACTTACGCGAAAATCCCCATGGGAATGATTGCTTTTCCCCTCCATAGCCAGAGGGGAAAAGATTGGGTTTTATAGCCTTGATTGGCAACCAGTCTGCAACAGAAATTTATGCCACCCTACTGCTGGCAAATTTTCTATTTTGTCAGTTATTTTCCTTTCGAGACATGATTATCCAAGCGTGTATCGCGTATGGCACTTGAAACTATATAGTTAAAAATGTACGTTTACCCTGAAACTATAAAATTGCCTGTAAAATATTGAGAATTCCGCATTAAAAAAACCAATAGAGTTTGTGATATGCTGCTAGAAGTTAATTAATAAATAAATCTAATCTTGTTTGCAGCTTTAAATTTTTAATCTGTACGCTGTCGTAAAATGATTCAAAAATAAAGTACACAAAAATACAATTTAATGAATTCAAATGCATATCTTATTAAAACTTGCTCTTTTTTTTGTTTTTTGTCAGATTTAGATAATTTAATAGGCTTCTTATTTTGGATGTTCTGGTGACTTTTTGAAACCGAATGATAATAAATTCTGAATTTCGCAATTTCTGGTATTTTTTTTATTTTTTTTTTTTAGCTTTGCGAAGCTAAAATT
Source organism: Ascarosepion bandense (assembly GCA_037127315.1). NCBI lineage: Eukaryota > Metazoa > Mollusca > Cephalopoda > Sepiida > Sepiidae > Ascarosepion > Ascarosepion bandense. The sequence continues at coordinate 8,089,656 of JBBBDQ010001215.1, forward strand.
TGAATTTGCGATGATAAAAGCTGTTTTTGAAAGACCGGGATGACTAAATTTGCAATTTCGGTACATGAGAATTTGGTGGAGATGATTTTAAAATTCCCCGCCATAAGAAAAAAAAATGTCGTTCCTTGCCAATCACTGGAGTTATTTTGAAAGAATATCACTCATTGTGACATTCGGGTTTCATTTTGAAAAATTAGCCATTAACATTTAAGTTTAGCTTGTGACTTTTCAGCTTGATTCGCACTTTAACAGTTAATAAAATTTAAATCTCACTCCTGTCAAATTCAGTGGTTACATTTAAAAGACCAGAACAAGCAAATTTAGTATTTTTCTAATTGCGTCTCTTAAATTATTTTTGAAAGCCCCGAGTAAAAAAATATATATATACATTTAATTTATTGCGGTATTTAGAACTAATGTTTTTTAAGCTTAGGTAATATATTACTTTGAACGGCGTATGTAATTGATGTATACATAAGTCTGTAGACACACTCCATAACGTGACATACCGAAAGAGTCTAAAATTTCGGCTGAAATAGATTCTGCTGGTTCCCGACTGCCGACAGCTCCTTCGTGTTCGCGAACCCTCTCTGTTTCACACTATCATCGAAGAAATTAAAAATAGAAAATTTTATTTTCATATACACGTGTTCCTCATTGTTTTCCAGAGATAGTATAAAAAGCTTCAGTCAGTTAAGTGCCATATGTGATACATGTTTGGGCGATTATGTCTGGAAAGAGACATGACTGACTGGGCAGATTATCCCGCAGTAAGTTGTCATTACTTTCTCCGGTAGACTGGTTGCCGACCAAGGCTATAGAACCCAATCTGTTCTCTTATTTAACTCATAACTAGAGGGAAGGGACGGATTAGTACCTTTTCTAAGGGCATTTGAGCGTAAGTGAATGCAAGGAATTCAATTGGAATTCAAAGTCGGTTCCACGATTTCTCGTACCAAGCTGAACGCTCACAGTTATTAAAATTGAAATTTTGCTATAACTCAATGTTATGCCGCTAAACAAAAACAACTAGCCAGATTTGAGAAACTTATTTTATTGCAGTGCATATCGATTCGGAACGAGAATTCGGGGAGTCGAGTTCGAAATCCAGTTGTATTTCTTGCATTCACTTACTCACAAATATTCTTGTGAAAGGTATTAACGCGTTTCTTCCTTTCAGTTATGGGTTAAATAACATAAGAGATTGGATTCTATAGCCTTGGATGGCAACCAGTCTATCTCAGAATGTAATGGCAACCTACGCAGGGATAATCTTCTCTCCAGTCAGTCATGTCTCCTCCGAGACATAATCGCCCAAGCGTGTATCACGTATGGCACTTAACTGACTAACTTAATATAATAGTTGAAAACATGAATAAGGCTTCTACTGTGCAGAAAGTGTGGGATCAGTTTTATATTGTTATGAAGTAACAAACTGATCCCTCACTAATTAATAATATAATACTTCTCTTCCCACTACAGCTATTAGTCAAATAATAGGACAGATAGGGTTGTATAGCCTTAGCTGGCAACCAGTCTACGACAGAAAGCAGTGAGATATTCTTCTGCCCAGTTAGTCATGTCGCAAGCGTGTATCACGTATGGCACTTAACTGACTATTTCTCAGGGAGGTAGCTTCCAAATCTTATCTGGAAGAAGCGGCACATTTGGAAAGTGCCTGAAAAATCATACCACGTGTTGACCCAAGCGCTGTGAGTGAAATCCGGTAAATGATTACCTTTGAGTCGTCGATGTATTGTGCTAACTCGATGTGACTGCCGGTTTGGGCGTCCTGTCTTTGTTCAGGTTGTTGTTCACCCCAGAAAATGCTCTCTTGTCCAACTCTAACTAAGGTCAACTCTGCATAGTTAGAGTATTTGTGGTTGTTGAACAAGCACAAGTGTGCCTGAGCAAGCGTCTGCAATGGAGACTAGGTAGCCGTCCTTGTAAGGCAGGCATCATCGGATAAGAGTGCCCAGCCATACTTAGGTATTTTATAATACGAATGCCGATCTAGCAATCCAATCACACGATGATTTTCATTAATAAGAAATTATATTTTGTCAGATTAATGTGATATAGATGGTAGCCGCAGGATATGCTGGCCTTGCATGATGTGAAATAAAGAGAAAGAGTGAGGTCAAACGAGAGCGTCGGAAAAGTGACCAACTGCTTCCAGCTGTGAAGGCCGTAATGTTGCCCTCCCTTATCACTTCTGGAACATTTAATAAGATGAATAGCTTTGAATTTTTTTCTTTTCTTTTTCTCTACTTTCTTTGCCTTCATCGTACTGATGTAATTCTCACATTAGTAGGAGGTCGGTCAGCCGAAAGAAAAATGGTTTATTTCTAGTTCGTCTGTTCTTTCTTTCTTTCTTTCTTTCTTTATTTATTTATTTATTTATTTATTTCGTTCTTTCGTTCGTTCTTTCGTTCTTTCTTTCTTTCTTTCTTTCTTTCTTTTATACACATCCATAGCAAAGTCTACGGCTAAGAAGATTGGGTCACTATGTCGATCCAGGATGTTTTTTCCACCTGAATCCATCCTGCATATATACAAGTCAACCATCCGTCCGCTCATGGAGTACTGCTGCCATTTATGGTCAGGTGCCCCTGCCGTTCTCCTCAGTGTTCTTGACAAGCGCCAAAGGAGAGTCTGTAATGTGATAGGTACTGATCTGGCGACTCGACTGCAGCCACTTTCCCATCGTCGAAATGTGGCCTCCCTCTGTCTCTTCTATAAATATTTTCATGGCTTCTGCTCGGATAAGCTTAAGTCACTGATGCCTCCTCAACAGGTGTTTACCCGTGCAACCAGACTGGCAACTGGGTCCCACCCATTCACAGTCAGGTTAGCCAAATGCAGACGACAATTCTACTCCTGCAGCTTCCTCTCTCGCACTTCCCGCCTGTGGAACTCACTCCCGTATTCTTGCTTTCCTGACGGCTACAACCTCCAGAAATTTAAATGCAAAATTAATACTCATCTACTAACCACTGGACTCCAGCTCTCTCCCCTCCCCTGTATAACCTTCCCTTTCTCTCCACCTATGTATCTGTCATCGCACCTGCTTTCTCAGCTTTCTATTGTTCCTTTCTAACTAGCTTGTACCTCTCACTCTTTTCTAATTAATCTTTTTACATTTATGTAACCACCTGCACATCAGTGGCGTTTCTGCCTTGCTCGGGGTGAAATGATTAAAAAAAAAGATGTAATTTCTCTCTCTCGACCGCAGAGTCACTAGCAAAAAAACATCGGAACCATTTTTCGCAGGAAAATTCCCGACAACTCAGTCTACATAATCTTCTTCTTTCTTATTTTATGTGCCATGTCTTTTCAGAACGTAGGCGATCATGGCTTTCTACATCTCCCTATCCCTGGTGGCTCTTAGCACGCCTTCTGTTGCACCATGCAACCCTTGTTCCATCTTCCACCATATTAGGTCCTTCAAATATGTTATCCGATGCTTTCCCCCGTCTCTTTTCCCCTCTATCTGGCCTGTTAGTATCAGGTTCTCCAAGCCCTCTTTCCTCATTGCATGTCCCAGGAACTTCAGCTGTCTCTTCTTGATGCTCAGTATTAATTTCCTTTTCGTTTCCATTCTTTCCCAAAATTTTGTCATTGCTCACATGCTCGGTCCATGATATCCCCAGCATCCTTCTGTAGAACCACATTTCAGCTGCTTTAAGTTTTTCATTCATTTCCACCATTCACTGCTATATTGAAGAACTGACAATACATAGCAATCCAGTACGCTCTTCCTTGTTTTTAGAGAAATTGTTCTGTTTCTTAATACTTTACTCAACTTCTGGAATGCTTTCTTCGCCATGCCAATTCGCCTTCGGATCTTTGTGCCTCATATTCCGTCTTCTGTTAGAACACTTCCCATGTATTTTTTTTTTTTTTGCAGCTGCTTGATTTTAGTGTCTTTCTCCTGTATTTGGCTTTTAGGCTGCTCTTTTTGCTGATAACCATGCATTTGGTTTTCTTGCAGTTTATTTGTAGTCCTTTCTTGTCACTCTCTTCAGCTACCTTCTATAGAAGATCTTGTAGGTTCTTTCCGTGTCTGCTATCACCACTGTATCATCTGTGTACCTTATATTGTTTAAAATGTGGCCTCCGTGACGAATCCTGGCATAACTTCTCGGGTTCTCAGTATAGTCTCGCTGTACAAGTTGAATAGATCCTGTGAAAAACATCCTTGTCTTACGCCCATTTCAATCTTTGTATAAATGCTAAATTCGTTAACTATCCGTATGCAAGCGGTTTGCTGCCAGTAGAGATTCTTGATTACTTATATGTCTTTTCCAAATATGTCGAGGCTGCCTAGCATCTCTATTAATTCTTTGTGGCGTATTTTGTCAAACGCCTTTGCATAATCAATAAAACATAGGTACAAGTCCATCTTCAATTGTATTGCCCTTTCAGAGAGCATCCTAATCATAAATATGGCGTTCCTTGTTCCAGTGTCTTTGACGAAACCGCACTGTTCTTGTCCTATCTCTGGCCTGATTCTGCTTATCAATCTGTTTAAAAATACAACAAATAATTATTTTCTTTTAATCAAGCTCCTTAAATGAAAACGTCCATTTTCTTTCGTTTTTGTAAATACTATTTCTTTTTCAGTCCTGGTTGTTTTGCGTATGCAATCATATATCAGATTTCGGGGAAGAACAAATTTTCTGCTAGTTTAGAGAAAAATATATCATTAATGGTTTACGGACATAACATGTTGAAACACCAGTTCACGTACTATCACAGAAGTTAAGAATCTCCAATCCTGATCAATACCTAGATTGGTTTCTGCTTGGGAATGCCTGATGCTATCAATTTGGATGTGCCACTGATGTAATGGATAAAGGCTAGGAATTGATAATCAGACAACCAAGTTCAAATTCGAACCGGGTTCGTATTATTCACTTAAAAATTGGGAAAGGTATGAATTCATAGCATTGGATTAATTCTATCAGAAAATATTTTTACAAAAAATTCTAACCTAAAAATGTTTTTTTGGTTTTAAATAATCTGAAAGATGTTGATAAGCAAAAAGAAATTAGTTTTCAAATCGGATGATAGTACTGATTCTATCATAAAAATAATTTTATAGAGTGATTAATCTCAAAAGCTGATAAACAAAGTCTACTTAATTTATATCACATCTAATTACCGTTTAGAAATTTCCAGTTGATTCTATTCAATGATTATATAAGATAAAATCGTTATAAACTAAAAGAATGTGAATTTGTCATGAAGAAATTTAATTTCACAACGTAGGCGATCATGGTTTTCTACGTCTCTCTATCACTGGTGGCTCTTAGCACGCCTTCTCTTATTGCACCAGGAAACCCTCGTTTCATCATCCACCTGGTTAGGTCCTTCAAATATGTTATCCGTTGCTTTCCCCTGTCTCTTTTTCCATCTATTTGGCTTGTTAGTATCAGGTTCTCCAGGCCCTCCTTACTCATTGCATATCTCAGGAATTTCAGCTGTCTCTTCCTGATGCTCAATATTAATTTCCTTTTCGTTTCCATCTTTTCCAAAACCTCATCATTGCTCAAATGCTCGATCCATGATATCCGCAGCATCCTTCTGTAGAACCACCTTTCAGTTGCTTCAAGTATTTCCTTCATCTTTGATGTCCAGTATTCACCGCTATATTGAAGAACTGAAAACACATAGCACTCTAGTACTCTCCTCTTTGATTTTATCGAAATTGTCCTGTTTCTTAATACCTTACTCAACTTCTGGAATGCTTCTTTCGCCATACCAATTCGCTTTCGGATCTCTGTGTCGCACTTTCCGTCTTTTGTTATAGCACTTCGCAGGAATTTAAACTTTTGTACCTGCTTCATTCTAGTATCTCCAACCTGTATTTGGGTCGCCCTTTTTACTGATGACAAGGAATTCGGTTTTCTTGCAATTTATTTGTAGTCTTATTGTGTCACTCTCTTCAGCTACCTTTTGGAGGAGGTCTTGTAGTTTCCTTTCCGTGTCTGATATCAGCACTGTAGCAAGAAAAATGCTTTATTCATTATATCAATATCAAACTTCTCCAAAATATAAATATGTGGGAATTATCCTAAAAGATGACGACAAATGTGGCGCAGAAATCTGAAGCTGCATTGGAAAAAAGAATGATATCTCACAAAAATAAAGAAATAAACTGAAACACGAAAATTTCTTCACAACGATAAGTGTGTTTTAAACTGAAGTAACATTATTAGCTTTCGCAGAAATATACAGGGTAAAATGTCGCCATTTTATTTTCTAATTTTAATTGCGCGCATGGGCGTTTTATGGTATAATCGGGTCAGCTGGGCACCGTGAGAAAATGAGCACCTTGACGTAATTAAGAAACCTGGAAACTGCATGATGTTTTGCTTGGTATTCGCGCCGGAAAAGACAGTTAGTATGTACAGAAGTGATTAGTAATATTTACAATAGAAAAGATACAAGAGTCCAATCTGTTGTAAGACGTGTGTATACGTGATTACTTCCGGTACGCCACCGGAAGTGTGACTAACTCTTCACTGACTCGCACTGACTCTTCAGTAACTTATTAGAGACTCTCAAGTGACTCTCTACGACTCATTATTTAGTCGTCCCTCCCAGTAAGGGCAACATATGACACATGGTCAGTTTATACTCCTCCCACGTCTATTGAACTGGAGTAGAGGCTCGTTCCTTGTTTCCTGTTTAGGATGTGGTTTCCGGTTTTCACTTCTCTCTCTTCAGACCTTGGTACTGGTGCTTCCGTGAGTTTCCTGCGATCTGGCCGGTTGGTGGCAATGGCTCATCACTGTGAGGGTACCGGGTTGGCAGTTTCCTGGTTGCTGCTTCCGACTGGTAGTTAGGAGCCCTAACTCTTGCGTAGCGTCAAGAGCGGCTGCTCTGATCAACAGTTGTATAATATCGGGGTTCTTGTAGTGCCATGTCGCGCATGGATAGGTGTCCCTGCAAGCGCTTTCGGTGGGCAACCCCGAGGCCACACCTTGTTGCAGCCCTAGCCAGTCTCCCTCCCAGCACAGATCGTGGGTAATGACCGCCTGTATCCTCTACCCTAGGTCCCTTTCTATAAACAAAAATCATGACAAAACAAAACAGAAATGACTCTAAACCAGTTAAATCCAAACCACCTAAGCCCATTAACCTCTCCTTCACTAATATCCGAGGCATTCGTACTAACTTTGCTAGTGTAGAAGCGTTCCTGCATGAAAAGTCCCCTGACATCCTCGCGCTCTGCGAAACTAACCTCAACTCAGCTATTCCCTCCGCTGACCTCTTCATCCCTGGTTATCTTCCCCTTTTAAGGAAGGATTCTACTGTCCACATGCATGGGCTGGGTGTTTATGTCAGCGAACACCTCCCCATAACTAGGGTGACTTCACTCGAATCTACTGACCACCAATACATATGTCTCCGCTTGTCTCTCCTCAGTTCGGTTAGCTACCTATTCTTCCTTTACCGTTCTCCCTCCTCTCCTGACTGCTCCCTACTAGATAGCATTGCCGACGACATAGATAAGGCTATTTCCTATCACCCATTTGCCCACATATTTGTATTTGGAGACCTCAATGCCCATCACTCTGAGTGGCTTGAAAACGCTGTTACTGATTCGGCGGGCATTCACGCCATGAACTTTGCTATTTCCCAATCCCTTACGCAAGTGGTGGACTTCCCCACTCGCTTCCCAAGCACACCCTCGGGTCATTCCTCTCTGCTAGATATATGTTTCACCTCTGCGCCCGACGCCTGTCAAGTCTCGCAGCTTTGCCCTCTCGGCAACTCCGACCACGCTGTAGTCTCCCTCAGTATTTCTTTCCAATCTCACTCCCCCCAGGATCCCCCTACTTATAGAACCTCCTACCTCTACCAAAAAGCTGACTGGGATGCCTTTCGCGATTTCCTCTGCGACGTCCCTTGGGGAAAAGTGTTTGACCTATCAGTTGATGACTGTGCCTCTGAGGTCTCGTCATGGGTGAAAGCTGGCATTGATGCCTTCATACCCACCAGGAAGTATTGCTTAAAACCTCATTCCTCTCCGTGGTTCTCTCCGGCCTGCTCAGCCGCCATTGCCCACAGGAACCATTTCTTCCATCTATTCCGGAGACAGCCAACTGATCACAATAGGCGCCTGTTCACATCCGCTCGCAGTGAGTGCAAGAGAACCCTAAATGACGCCAAACAGTTGTTTGCGGAGAGAATGCGACAGCGCATAGCTGACCGCAAGTTCGGCTCCAAGGACTATTGGAGGATTTGTAAACGAGTGCTCAACAATAGGAAATCCTCAATACCTCCTTTAATCTATGGATTTGATGTTCTCACGTCATCTGCTGAGAAAGCTGAGTGCTTTGCCCGCAGATTCTCATCCAACTCCACACTCAACTCGTCCGGAGTGCACCCACCCGACTTCCCTATTAGAACTGAGGCCAAACTGCATGACGTATATATTACCCCGACAATAGTATCCAGAGTAATTTCAAAACTCGACCCCCATAAGGCGTGTGGAGACGATGGAATCCCGGTGATAGTCCTTAAGAGGTGTGCCCCTGAACTTTCCCCTGTCCTCTCTAAACTGTTTAACTACTGCCTTTCTGCTTCCTGCTTTCCTGCATGCTGGAAATTCTCCTCAGTCGTTCCTGTCTTTAAGAACTGTGGTGAACCCTCGGACCCATCCAACTATCGCCCTATCAGTCTTCTACCAATATTCGGGAAAGTGTTCGAGGCTATAATAAATGCTGAAATAGTTCATCATCTCACCGCCCACAAACTGTTCTCCGACAGGCAATATGGATTCCGATTTGACAGGTCCACAGCCGACCTGCTAACTACTGTAACGGAGTACATGCTACAGGCCCTTGATGAGTCTGACGAGGCTCGCGCGGTTGCTCTGGATATCTCCAAGGCTTTCGACAGGGTTTGGCACCCTGGCCTCCTATGCAAACTACGCGGTTATGGTATTACCGGTCGCCTGCTTGACCTAATCCAATCTTTCTTAAATAACCGCAAAATGAAGGTCGTTCTGAATGGGCGTGCCTCTTCGTCCTACAGCACGAATGCTGGTGTCCCACAAGGCTCTATCCTGGGCCTAACGCTCTTCCTTATTTTCATCAACGACCTCCCAGATGAGATCAGGTCCCAAGTAGGCATCTACGCAGATGACACTACAATATACTCCCGCTCCAGTAAGAAACCTGTCGTGGCGGACAGACATAATCTCGCTGCTGACCTTGAGCGGGATCTACACTCTGTGGTGAACTGGGGCAAGAAGTGGCTTGTCAACTTCAATTCCTCTAAGACCAAGCTGTTGTCTGTCAACCATTACAGGCAACCTCTTCTGCCTCCCATAAGCATGGACCAGATGATTCTCCCGGAGAGTAATACACTACGCCTCCTCGGACTTACCCTGTCCTCAGACCTCAAATGGAAGCACTATATTGAATCCATAGCAAAATCTACTGCTAAGAAGATTGGGTCACTATGTCGATCCAGGATGTTTTTTCCACCTGAATCCATCCTGCATATATACAAGTCAACCATCCGTCCGTGCATGGAGTACTGCTGCCATTTATGGTCAGGTGCCCCTGCCGTTCTCCTCAGTGTTCTTGACAAGCTCCAAAGGAGAGTCTGTAATGTGATAGGTACTGATCTGGCGACTCGTCTGCAGCCACTTTCCCATCGTCGAAATGTGGCCTCCCTCTGTCTCTTCTATAAATACTTTCATGGCTTCTGCTCGGATGAGCTTAAGTCACTGATGCCTCCTCAACAGGTGTTTACCCGTTCAACCAGACTGGCAACTGGGTCCCACCCATTCACAGTCAGGTTAGCCAAACGCAGACGACAATTCTACTCCTGCAGCTTCCTCTCTCGCACTTCCCGCCTGTGGAACTCACTCCCGTATTCTTGCTTTCCTGACGGCTACGACCTCCAGAAATTTAAAAGCAAAGTTAATACTCACCTACTAACCACTGGCCTCTAGCTCTCTCCCCTCCCCTGTATAACCTTCCCTTTCTCTCCGCCCATGTACCTGTCATTGCACCTGCTTTCTCAGTTTTCTATTGTTCCTTTCTAACTAGCTTGTACTCCTCACTCTTTTCTAATTAATCTTTCTACATTTATATAACCTCCTGCACATCAGTGGCGTTTCTGCCTTGCTCGGGGTGAAATGATTTAAAAAAAAAAAAATATCTGGGATTTCCGGGCTATATGGCCGGCCAAAAATGTCTGTCTATTTTTGCCCAGTCGTGCTTCTACCCTTCGGCGGAACCACGACTGCTCGGAAGCAGAGAGCACCCTCTACCCGAAGACAGAGAGCTGAGAGTGTCATAGAGTCGTCAGTCTACTGACTCCGTACGACTCATTATTTAGTCGTCAGAAAGTGCTTGTGACTCTCTACCGAGTCTCTCTCTATATATAGCAATGGGAACAGTCCATTTGTAGTCAAATAGGAGCGGCGCCCTAACAATATTACGAAACAAAAAATCGTTAGGAACAAAGACAAAAGTCCTGAAATATTACGTAATACTTGACTTCTTATATGACAGTAACTGTTAGACGAACTAATTAAAAATGAAGAAGAGACATGAAACACAAGAAATGCGGTTCTACAAAAGGATGATAAGACTTGAGAAAGTTTTAAGAAAAAGATGAAAAAAAAAAGTTTTATTGCTATTATTATCTACCCATTACCTGTTTGGTTAAAGTGGTTTACACCCTGACCCCTCTTGCTTTCAATATGTAAAGTGTATGTCATATTTTACTAAGCCTTTCTTTCTTTATTATTGGTCCTTGAAATTTCAAAAGATTCTTTTTGATTTTAAGTATAACAGTCCTGTTTTTATTTCTGTGTTTACATAATATATTATAGAGCAATTTCCATATTTTTCTATATTTTTACATAGCATGTTTACGTATTTTACATAATGTCTACATAATACTTTTATATAGTATTTATATATCTTACATAGTATTTTACATAATATTTTACGTACTATTTTACTTAGAATTTTATTTGATATTTTTACATAGCATTTTGCCATAAATATTTTGCAAAATATTTTTAATTAATATGTATTTTTACATAATATTTAACATAGTATTTTGCATGGTATTTCTACTGAGTATTTTTACATCAAATGTTATTTAATATTTTAACATAGTATTTTTACATAATATTTTGCATATAATTTTTATTTAATATCTTACATAGTATTTTTACATTATGTTTCTAGATAGTATTTTTACATAATATTTTTACATCGTATTTTACTTGGTGTTTTTCCTAATATTTTTGCATAATATTTTTACACATTATCTTTACAAAATTTCTTACTTAATATTTAACAAAATATTTTCCTAATATTTTTACATATGTTTACATATTATTTTTACATAATTTCTTTCACAGAATTTTATATTTTTTTCTAAAACTTTACATAATATTTTTACATAATTTATTACATAGTATTTTACATAGTTTTTTGTAAATATTTTTACATAATATTTTTACATAATTTATTAAATAATATTTTACATAGATTTTTGTAAATATTTTTACATAATATTTTTACACAATTTCTTACAAAATATTTTACATAGTTTTTTCTAATATTTCACATAATATTTTACATATATTTTTGTAAATATTTTTACATAATATTTTTACACAATATCTTACATAGTATTTTACATAGTTTTTTGTAAATATTTTTACATAATATTTTTACATAATTTATTAAATAGTATTTTACATAGATTTTTGTAAATATTTTTACATAATATTTTTACACAATTTCTTACAAAATATTTTACATAGTTTTTCTAATATTTTTACATAATATTTTTACATAATTTCTTACAAAGTATTTTACATAGTTTTTTCTAATATTTCACATAATATTTTACATATATTTTTGTAAATATTTTTACATAATATTTTTACACAATATATTACAAAGTATTTTACATAGTTTTTTAATATTTTTACATAATATTTTTACATAATTTTTTACAAAGTATTTTACATAGTTTTTTTTCTAATATTTTACATATATTTTTGCAAATATTTTTACATAATATTTTTACACAATTTTTTACAAAGTATTTTACATAGTTTTTTTAAATATTTTTACATAATATTTTTACACAATTTTTTACAAAGTATTTTACATAGTTTTTTCTTATATTTTACATAATTTCTTACATAGTATTTTACATATATTTTCTATTTTTACATAATATTTTTCAGCATTCTTCAGTGTAGCTGCATTTTTGTTGCCTGATTTTCTGTTCTTTTTAACTCGAAGAAATCTTTGATGCATTACAATCTTTGTCTTCGCTTTTTTGGTGGGTCACTCATTTTCTTCCTCTGCCCTCTGACTTGAATATATCAAATGATAGTTTCATTTTCTAGTGACCCAATCCAACTGATTTTCTGATTGTAAGAAAAAAAAATTGGTTCGGAAAATATAAAGGTTCGAAATAAAAATTTTGTTTCAAAATTCCTGCCACCTGAAGAATGCCGAATTGACCGTTCAACAGCCGCAACGTCATGAATATGATAATAAATATGAGGACAGCAGTCCGAACGATGTAAATATTGTAAATACCTCATTTATAACATGTAGACAAATATTGAAAATAAAGTGTCCTTTTTTTTTCAAATATTTATTTTTGAAAAATACTTCATTACTCTTAATCAGTATTTAGTTCAGAGGGATCCGTCAGGCGAACCACACTTCTCTCGTTTTTAGCCCCTTTATCATCGGTAAAGAAAATCCCTGCTATTCACTGCCAAATAGGAGATTATCTATTAAAAACATTATTATTGTTATCATTGTTTTTAACAACATTTTCTTATTTCTTAATACGCTGCTTAGTTTCTGAAAGATATGAAATGATTGCCTACTATTTACTGCCATGTAAGAAATTAGATACTACATAGAAGTTCAGCACTGATTTCTTTATTTCTAACAACATTTCCCAGTTTCTTAATACTTAGCTTCTGAAAAGTATATAAACATGATTCATAATTTATTGAGGTAAGAGATTAGATATTTCATAGCAGCTTAATCAGTCAGACAGTTAAGAGCCATACGTGATACACGCTTGGGCGATCATGTCTCGAAAGAGGCATGACTGACTGGGCAGAAGATTATCCCGCAGTAGGTTGCCATTGCTTTCTGCAGTAGACTGGTTGACGACCAAGACTATAGAACCCAATATGTTCTGCTATTTAACCCATAACTGGAAGGAAGGGACGGATTAATACCTTTCCCAAGGGTATTTGCGCGTAAGTGGATTCTACTGGAATTCGAACTCGGCTTAATAGCAGCTTAATAGTTTTTCTTTATCTCAAACAATATTACCCTGTCTCTTAATAATCTGCTTACTTTCTGAAAGAGTGGTGAATTTTATTCATCATTCATTACTATATAGGAGAATAGATATTACATAGCAGTTCAGGAAATTTTTCTTTGTTTCTAACGACATTTTCCCATCTCTTAATACTGAGCATATTTCCTGAAAGGCATGCATACATTGTACATTATTTTTTATGTATAAGAGATAAGAAATTACATATAAATTCACGACTTTCTTCATTATTTGTAATGAAATTTTATATCTTTTTATACTATGCTTACTTTCTAAATGGCATGAGGTGAGTGTCCAGCATTCACTACTGTATAGGAGATTGGATATTATATTCTTTTTCATCTCTCGTTTACTATGCGGGTTTTCCAATATATTAATACTTTGCTTGGTTTCTGAAAACGTAGAAGTGATTGCCCGGCAATGATAATCTTATAAATTATTATTTATTAAATAGGAGCCCAGAACACATTTTATAGATTCTAATGACATTTCTTTATCTCTTTAGACTTTTTTTTTTTTATAAGCGTTTCACCCCGAGCAAGGCATGTCACTGCCACTACTGTGCAGGGGGCTACGTAGAGTGGAGAAAGGCTGATTAAATATAGGAAATAACAGAGGGTGGGTGATAGGCGGGTGAGGATGAGAATGAGGGTTGGGTAGATGAGAGTGTTGTGAGAATAGTTGGGAGTTAGTGTGATAGGAGGTGTCTATTGACCCTACATTTAAACACCTGGAGATTGACTATCCTTAGTTTTTGAAAAACATGAGATGATCGTCCAGTAATTCCTGTTGTATAGGTAATTATATATTACATAACATTTTACCACTCTTTCATTTGTTTCTTACTAATTTTTCTTATATCTTAATACTTTGCTTTGCTTCTGAAAATCTTGAAGTGTTTGTCCAGCATTTCCTACCATATAGAGGATTAGATATTACATAGCAGTTCGACAACCTTTTGTTGTTTCTATGAAAAGTGTCCCTTCTCTTAATAATTTACATTTTTTCTAACATGTACACCCATGTGCACATTAACGGGAAGAAAACGAATAATAAATTTTCTGTGATTTTTAACAATTCCCGTGATCACTCGGCGTTTTCTTTTCCGACTGCATTTTCCTTTAGGCTTTGGACTGATCGACCCAGTTTGTTTCATCGCCTTGTTAAGACGATTGACAGTTGAAAGGCTGACACCAAAATATCCGCGATCTTTCTTTAAGGCTTGCCAGTATGTTCATGCAGCGTTACAATTTTCGTACGATTCCTTGGAGTAACGTTCATCGTGGACAATGTCTGTAGGACAAAATCGGGACAATAGTGTCTGGGTGTGATAAAAATCTGATGCAACCACGGATGAAAAGATATTTCTAAGGTCAAACGAATTTTATCGTACACACCGAAAATAGATTCATATTGCTGCACACCACTGCAAATGACCTAATTAAAAATTAATTACACTCTGTCACTCCAGTGGATCGTATGGCGAAAGCAAGGTAACTAAAGCAGCCGTTTCAATTAATTTGAACAAGGGTGTAGAAGACTATTGGATCTGACGAAACTTTTAGCAGCTCAGATGAACTAAATAAATCGTTTTATAAAATGTTTCTTGCGAACTAATTGAAGCCATATTATTCTTCCTTGTGCATTGTTAACTTAGCCAGCTTCATAAATCGTCTGAAATTAATGCTTCTTAAACAGTTTAATCGATCAGAGTCGTGACTCTCTTCTACTTGTTGAGGTATTTCTTATCTAGTATTTTCCCGCCACCAAGCTGTGAATAGTGAAAGATAAATGATATAGCCCTTCCTTTGATGTACTTTATCAAAACGAATTTCACCCCGGGATACGTTCGAGACAATCCTCTCTTCATTATTTAACGGAATTATTTAAGAAAATCACCAAAACGCAGAATGTCAGACAACTACTCTATGAACAAATAAACTGAAAGAAAACCGAATGCATGGTCATCAGCAAAAAGAATAGCCCGAAATGACAAACACATGTCGGGGATACTAAAATCAAGCAGATACAAAAAATTTAAATAGGTGGGAAGTGTTCTAACAGAAGACGGAAAGTGCGACACAGACATACAAAGGCGAATTGACATGGCGAAGGGCGCATTTCAGAAGCTGAGTAGAGTATTAAGAGATAGGGAAATATACTGCATTGCTTTCCCCTGTCACACTTTTCTTTCTATCCGTCTTGTGGGTATCAGATTCTCTAAGCTCTCGTTCCTCATTACGTGTCTGAGAAACTTTAGCTGTCTATAAATATTTCTCTTGTCGTTTCCATCCTCTTCAAAACTTGCTCACATGTTAGTTCCGTGGTATCCTCATCATCCTTCTGTAGAATAACATTTTGCTTGATTCAAGTCTTTCTTCCGCCTTTGATGAGATTTTCCAGCATCTGGTGATATGTAGAAGAACAGACATCAAATCACAATACCGTACTCTTTTCTTTGTATTCAACGAAATTTTCCAATCTCCCAATAGCTTTTGGAATGCGTCTTTCCTCTTCCTCTTTCATGTGCCTTGTCCCTTCAGGACGTAGGCGATCATGGCTTTCCACATCTCCTTAGCTCTTAGCACGCCTTGCTATCCTCGTTCCATCGTTCCATCATCCACCTGATTAGGTCTTTCAAATATGTTATCCGCTGCTTTCCCCCTGTCTCTCTTTCCCTCTATCTGGCCTGTTAGTATCAGATTCTCTAGGCCCTCTTTCCTCATTGCATGTCTCAGCAACTTCAGCTGTCTCTTCCTGATGTTCATTATTAATTTTCTATTCGTTTACATCATTTCCAAAACCTCATCATTGCTAACCTGCTCGGTCAATGATATCCGTAGCATCCTTCTGTAGAAGCACATTTCAGTTGCTTTCCTTAGCCATGCAAATTCGCCTTCGGAATCTCAGTGTCACACTTTCCGTACTTTTGTTAAAACACTCACCTGAACTCAAAACCCTAACCCTAAAATATATGAAAAAGTATTATAATGTATTATAATGTATATATATAGAAAAAAGTATTATAATGTATATTATATTATGTATATAATATTATAATGTATTATAATGTATTATAAATATATATATATAAAGAATATTATAATGTATT
The DNA here is from genome assembly GCA_037127315.1 of Ascarosepion bandense. Taxonomy (NCBI): domain Eukaryota; kingdom Metazoa; phylum Mollusca; class Cephalopoda; order Sepiida; family Sepiidae; genus Ascarosepion; species Ascarosepion bandense. The sequence goes on from JBBBDQ010001215.1 coordinate 8,106,142, forward strand.
ATAATATATATATATAAAGTATTATAATGTATTATAATGTATTATAATGTATATATATAAGTATTATAATGTATTATAATGTATTATAATAATATATATATGAAAAGTATTATAATGTATTATAATATATTATAATGTGTATATATAGAAAGTATTATAATATATTATAATGTATTATATAATATATATATTAAAATATTATAATGTATTATAATATATTATAATATATATATATATGAAAAAAAGTATTATAATATATTATAATGTATTATAATGTATATATATAGAAAAATATTATAATAATATTATAATATATATATAGAAAGTATTATAATGTATTATAATAATATATATATAAGTATTATATTATTATATTATAATGTATTATAAATATTATAATGTATATATATGAAAAAAGTATTATAATATGTATTACAATGTATATATAAAAAGATATATATTAATATATATATTAATATTATAATGTATATATATGAAAAAGTATTATAATGTATTATATTATATATTATAATATATATATGAAAAGTATTATAATATTATAATGTATTATAAATATTATTATATATGAAAGTATTATAATGTATTATAATGTATTATAATATATATATATTAAATATTATAATGTATTATAATGTATATATATGAAAATTATTATAATGTATTATAATATATATAAATATATATAAAGAAAGTATTATAATGTATTATAATGTATATATATGAAAAAGTATTATAATGTATTATAATGTATATATATAAATATTAATGTATTATAATGTATTATAATATATATATGAAAAGTATTATAATGTATTATAATGTATTATAATGTATATATAAGTATTATAATGTATTATAATGTATATATATTAAAATATTTTAATGTATTATAATGTATTATAATGTATATATATGAAGAAAAGTGTGTGTATTATAATGTATATATGAAAAAGTATTATAATGTATTATAATGTATATATATGAAAAAGTATTATAATGTATTATAATGTATATATATGAAAAGTATAATGTATTATAATGTATATATAGAAAAGTATTATAATGTATTATAATGTATTATAATGTATATGTATGAAAAGTATTATAATGTCGAATTAATTGTGGTGCATTATAGTAGATTATTACTATTGCGTTCGATGAGGTAGGATGCACATTAAAAGTTAGGAATAATAATTTAAAAGCAATTTTTCAAAGGTTTAACTCGCAAGATTTTAATCTTCAAAAGCTTCTCGTTGCTTACATATTCGGTCGATGGTATCCTCAGCATCATTCTGTAGAACCACATTTCTGTTCCTTCGAGTCATTTCTACATTTTTGAGGAGATTGTTCAACATTCGCTGTCATCTAGATCGTTAATTAAAAGCAGAAAGATATTAGAACTTCGGAGTTGTTATTGATTGAAGATATCTCCAGAGAACGTCAAATCAATCAAATTAACTGTACGAGGCCACGCATAATTTTCATTTAAATGGCCTTCTAACTCAAACTAGCATATATATTTTATACAGGAGGTGAACAAAATAGTGGAAACACCTTGAAGCTTGCAGCATATTTATTTCAATATGGGACAGGACCGCCTTCGGAGTAGTAATTTACTAAGCGCAGCTTAGATATGGCACAAGGCCGAAAGTATGGAGCGCCCAGTGAGGATCGAACTCACTACTGAATTGCAATATTTCTAGCGAGACAAGCTTGCTAACCATTGCACCACCTCAAGGTGCTCAGGACCGCCTTTGGAGTAATTACAGCTTAAATTATGTGTGGAATTGACACGTACAAATTCTGTGTGGGCTTGACTCGTACAACTATTATTTTCAAGTTGAATTGCTATCTATTCTTCAGCTAAATCAGTCTCCATTTTTTTAATTTTGACAGTAGAGGATATCGACTTCAAATTTGTTTTGCTAAAATAAACCATAGATGTTCGATGATGGTGATATGTAGGGATTCTGGTGGTCAGATAAAATATTCTACTCCACTGCAATGTTTCCCATGCCATTCAGCTTCAACTTTAGCCTATAAATGGGAGGATTATTATGGTAAAATATGTAATTTAACTCCAAATCTTCTTCTATGTACCCTGTCCTTACAGGACATAGGCGATCATGGCTTTCCACGTCTCTCTATATTTCGTGGCTCTTAGCACGCTTTCTCCTGTTACACCATGCAACCCTCGTTCCGTCACCCACCTGATCAGGTCCTTCAAATATGTTTTCCGCTGCTTTCCCCTGTCTCATTTTTTGCTCTATCCGGCCTGTTAGTATCAGGTTCTCCAAGCCCTCCTTCCTCATTGCATATCCCAGGAACTTTAGCTATCTCTTTTTGATGCTCAGTATTAATTTCCTTTTCGTTTCCATCAGTCAGTCAGTTAAGTGCCACACGTGATACACGCTTGGGCGATCATGTCTCGAAAGAGACATGACTGACTGGGCAGAAGATTATCCCGCAGTAAGTTGCCATTGCTTTCTGCGGTAGACTGCTCGCCACCCAAGGCTATAGAACCCAATCTGTCGTATTATTTGACCCATAGCTGGAGGGAAGAGACGTATTAATACCTTTCCCAAGGGTATTTGCGCGTATATGATTGCATCGAATTCAACTGGAATTCGAACTCGGCTCTCTGATTTCTCGTTCCGAGTCGATATCCAGTGGACCACAACGCACATCCTTTCGTTTCCATACAAATTCTAAAAGCAGAATTAAATTGATCACTTAAATTTCTGAAACAGACCTTTCTGTTGGTTTTAATGAACTTATTTAAATAGCTTCCGTAAAAACAATTTTACACAAAAATTAAGTACTACTAATAGTAAATCAACAAACATAAAAATAGACAAGTTTCATCAAATTTTCCAAGTTATGCTATTATAGTATTAGGAGTTTCCATTATTTTGTTCACCTTCTGCATATATTAGTATACAATTACGGAGATACTTCATATACTTTGCCAAATATGACATTCACTTATTGTGAAGAGAAGCTTGTGGAAAAAAAGCCTTTTTTCAATGATTCTCATGGAATAACAATTCAATCCAATATTTCAATGTTATTATATATTGTTCGAAACGAAAAAGGATTCAAAACATTAAAATGAAAAACAAAAACGTAAATATCAAAAAATGATTACTCTTATTTTGTTGGTTTCAAGCCTATAAAACTCACATTGATTTCACTAAGCTTGAAAAAAAAAGAAAATCCGACATTCCATTATTGGACACAATATTCTAATCGAAGAGAATGTTACCTCCTGTTTCATCTATTGCGTTAGCAATTCTTTAAGTGATTTAATCACGATATGACTTCTTGTTTTTCTCATGCAACATTCACCCACAGAAAGACCCGAGAAACACTCAGCTTTTTCCTTCGTTTAATCAGTGTCAAAGAAATATATTGTTCTGTTCCATTAAAAGGCATGTTAATAGAAACATCGCGGGGTTTCAATTGCCATGTTAAACCACCAAATATAACAGTCAGTTTATTTGCTAATCTACATATAGTCCGCTCAAACATAATCAAACACCAAGGCTAATTCTTTTGTTTTTTATTTTTTACTGATAACATTTGGGTTAAGATCAAAAGACGAATATGAAACAAGGGTTGAGAATTTCTGCTTTTATTTCTTAGTATTTGCATTTAGATGTATTAAACAACGTAGGCCATACAAATCTTTTGTATCAGATCCCACCAGTTTTAGCTGAGCCAAAGTGAAGGAACAAATAGTTTTAAAATAAATAAAACTTAATATTTGGCTGCATAAACCTCGTTTGCAGGAACAGCATGGGGCCTGTTACTCATATAACTCTTGCAATCATCATTTGTAATGGTAATTAGATGGGCGACCGCTTGGGAATACCAGGTGCTGTAAGCGTTTAATGACGGATGTGCGTTGTGGTGCAGTGGATACCGAGTTCGAATTCCAGTTGAGTACCCTGCATTCACTTAAGCACTGGTACCCTTGGGAAAGGTATTAATCTATCCGTGCTCTCCAGTTATGGGTTAAATAACAGGGTAAGACTTGGGGACCCTGTACTTAAAAGCAAATCCCAATGAATCTTGATACTCGAAAAGAAAAAAGTATTACTAGACACAAAAACTTATATAAAAACAACAATAAATTGTTGAAAGACAAAGGTATTACCAGCAATAAATAAATAAAATTTAGTTGGCAATAAATAACCCGCCGAGGTTGATATGCCATAAAAACAAAAAACATTTTGTAATGGTTTTCTAGACTTTTAACATATCGTCTTGTTGCATTTTTTTGTTGATTTTTTTTTTTTGGTGGGGGGTAATTCTTTTGTTTTTCTCTTTAGAAGTTTTTTCTTGCTCTATAGTATTATGATCTGGCGATTGACGTAGCCAGTGTAAAACACTTTTCTCCTGATGAAGTCTTTTGTTGTGACTTGTTTCATTGTCCTGCTGCATGATAGACATCGTCTTGGTTAGTTTGGAGACATTTCTCTGTAAATTGACAGCCAAAATGTTTTCATCGACTTCTGAATTCACTCTGCTGCTACCACCATGAATTACATCTCTAATAAATAATAATGTACCTGTTCCAGAAGCATCCAATTAAGATCCAACCAAGTTACTGCCTACACCATGCTTCATAGACGAAACGTGTATGCTTTGGATTCATAGAAAGATCCTTTCTTTCTCCAACACTTTGAACTTTCCATCACTTTGTTAGGGATAAATCTTGATCTCATCAGTCTATAAAACCTTCGTCTGGAACTTCGATCAAGTCTCAATCTGGCTTTCCAATTCTTACTGCTGATGAGTTGTTGGCATCATGTTATATAGCTTCTACATTTCTGCTCTCTTTACCTATTGTATATAATACAATTTTGGCACAAGGCCGGTTTTGGGGGAATGCCAAAAATCAGGTTGGTCTTCAGTACCTATCCTATACCTAGCTAATCCAACTCACGACCCAAACATACTTTACAATTTTCTCATCCACTACAAGAACTTGTCCATCAGCATTCAATCCTTCATATACCAAAATACCTCAAATATAACAGAGACTTAAAAAACCAAATGAGCATAAAAATTTTATTGTGAACAATAAGTACAAAAACATATTTAAAAATAAATCACGAAAATGATATGTGGGGAGGGGTATAACATAAATTCCCAAAACAAAAAAAATTTAAACGAAAAATACAACCAAAAATAATTATGTCAGTTGAACCCAAACAACACACAAAACAAAGAGGCCGCTGTATTCTGCCCATAGGACATAATCAAGAGGCACTCTTTCTACTGGGAGTGGAGAGGAGAAAATAAAATGGAAGGGGAGAATATAATCCTGACCAAGACGAGATGAAACGGGGAAAAAACTCGGGAAAATGGGAATCTTTACCTGGATCATAACAAAAGTGAATGCCAATAGATCTAAAATAGAAAATCAAGACTAGCCTAGTCCACGCGAACCAGGCTCGCCACATTTACCCACCTTTCGCTAAAGCCTGTCGAGTCCAATCTTTTCCAATTATATCTAATCTTAATTTTGAGCTGATGTTCAAAATATCGGATCAGATCCTGATGTGAAAGTCGGTTACCTTGCAAGACCTCCTCCAGTCGCGTCGTCCATGTCACTATTCGAGCCACATTTGACCAGCAAAGAAACTCCTCTGGCCAATCGGTTCCCATATGCTGAGTAGACGACAAAGTCGTTAGACAGCACACAGGCATCGACGTCGCAAACAAAGTGAGTCTCTTGGATCGCGGCCACATTCACGCCAAAAGACAAGAGTTTCCGGAGCAGGCGGCCCTAACTTCGATCCCTCAAGCCCTTCGCATTCAAACTAGCTAACTTGATTAACATCCGTTAGATCTAAGTAGAAAAAAAGAAAGTACTTCTAATCACACACGGGGTAAAAATCTCTCGCAATACGGACCCCGACGGAAACCACTTCCTACATAGGATGTAATCCGTCCGTCTAGGATAATCCCGCCGACGTCCGTTAGATAGTTTAGTTTTAAGACCCTATATATACAGGGGTGGAGCAAAATAGGGACCCTCCCTCTACATAATTTGGTTATTTTACGCAGCTCTGGCCTACCGGTGTGAGTTATGTCAGTGTTCTTGTAAAAATCTTTGGCCGCAGCCAAGTGGTCCCAGACTCTCAGGTTCTCTCCCGTACTACCGAGAAGGGTGTTCTTTGGATCGTAAGTTTATTTTCTATCCACGGAGGTCAGCTTCAACAGTGGTTTTAAAAGGCTGTTCCTTTGAGCCGACCTATTCTTGGATACTTCTTTTATGTCTATTTGACAAAGTGCTTCTCCCTTCGGGAGGGAATTCTTTTTGGAAGGATGTTTGGTGGGATTGGTAGAAGGTGTGATAGAGAGGTACTTGATTGGAGTGAGTGGGGTAAGCTGCGAAACCAGGGTCAGTGGGATTTTTCGGGGGGAAGAGGGAAGGCTCCTTGCATTTTGAGCGTAAGATATTATTTGTCTCTCCGGAGACACTGGTAGAGATGGACATTTTTGTTTCACCTTCACGGTGTTTCTGCTCTTTCGAAGCACTTTGGGGTTTTTGTAGTTTCCTCTTCTTCCCTGCTTCGCTTCAAAGAGGACGATCTTTTGTCCGTTGTTTCCACCTCCATCTTCTCCACTGTCTCTGTTGGTTCATCCGTCACTGGTTTGTCTGCCAATGGTTTATTAGCTACTGGCTTGTATCTCTCGTCATAGGGTGGATATTGTGCTGATATTTATTGAGCACAATATCCACAGCGGAATAATCAGCCAATCAGAACCTACAGAATGGAATTGCCTAGATCGCAGAGTGGAATCTCCCAGGCTGTTATATAAACCACCTACCAATTTGTTGGGTGAATTTGAGCTGTTTGTTTCAACTTCAGCTACATTTATGCTCTCAAAACCTTTGATTGTGAAAGTTTTACGTTTGTGCACAGGAATATTTTATCATAAAGTAACTGCTAACGTCACCATTATCATTAACTGTGAAGATTTGCAGTCACTTAATTTCCAGTGTAGAATTTGTTTGACGTTTATGTAAAAATCATTCTACATCGAAGAACACCTACGAAAGATTGTCTTAGAAGAAGAGAAAAGGCATTTGAATATCATCCATGTTTGCGCGGGATCTGGATAAGAATAAAGACGATTAAGAAAGATTAGGACGAGAAAGATTACAAGGAGAAAGATTAGGACAAGATGAGACGATACAGGCATCAGATGAGAGAAGGGCGAAGGCATGAGATAAAGCATAATATCTGTGCAAGTGTAGTGAAAAAGAATACTGTTTAAAATACTTGTAGTAAGTGTGAAGCTTTGGGGCATTTTCCATCGAGTATTCCGGGTTCGATTCACGATAAAATCCGTAGTTTTGATAAGAGAGATTTTGAAATTTAAAATGGCTAAAAATGAATTTAATTTCAATATAATTATCCTTGGCATGTCCAAGGACGCATTTTAAAGCTTAACTAGAGTACTGAAAGACAATAAAATATACACTGCAAACAAAGAAAAGAGTGCAGGACTGCTATCTGGTATCTGTCCTTCTGTATGACAGCGAATGCTGAACGATCTCCTCAAAGGTGAAAGAGAGACCCCAAGAAAAAGAAACGTAGTTCTACAGCAAGATGCTGAGGATACCATGGACCGAGCAAGTGAGCAATGACGGGGTGTTTGAGAGGATGCAAACGAGAAGAAAACTTATACTTAACATCAGGAAGACACAGTTGAGGTTACTGGAACACGTAATAAGGAAGGAGGGACTAGAGAACCTAATACTCACCGGACGAATAGAGGGAAAAAAGCGACAAGATAAAGCAGTGAGAAACATCTTTGATAGGCGTCATAGATAGATAGATAGATAGATAGATAGATATAAATAGATTGAGATAGAAAGATTGACAGATATATATATATATATATATATATATATATATATAGATAGATAGATAGATTAGATAGATAGATAGATAGATAAAGTGAGAGAGATATTAATATCATTAGATACAGAGACACATGCATACACACAGATGCACCCCCATATATATATATATATATATATATATATATATATATATGAAAAAATATGATGCACCAATTTTTTATCTAAGTAGAATAATTTCATGTAACAGAAGAAAGCGTGCTAAGAACTACCAGGGATAGGGAGACATGGAAGGCCATGATCGCCTACTAGGAACACGACACATAGAAAAAGAATATATTTGCCTACTATTTATAAGAAATTATGAGGTGGTTATAAATGGGGGATCATTTCTATTATAATTAATATATAATGTGTGATGTGCGTTGTGGTGCAGTAGATATCGGCTCGGGACGAGAAATCGGGGAGCCGAGTTTGAATACCACTTGAATTCATTGCATTCACTTACGCACAAATACCCTTGGGAACGGTATTAATCCATCTCTTCGTTCCAGTTATGGGTTAAATAACCGGACTGATTGGGTTCTATAGCCTTGGTTGGCAACCAGTCTACCTCAGAAAGCAATGTCTAACTACTGCGGGATAATCTTCTGCCCAGTCAGTCATGTCTCTTTCGAGACATGATCACCTAAGCGTGTTTCACGTATGGCATTTAACTGAGTGATAATAAATGAAAAATATGTTGTACCAATTTTTTATCTTAGCAGAATAATTTCATGTAAATTTATGAAACAATGCAAAAATGATTGTTAACTTTCACATTCTAAAAATTTTCATTTCAGCACAATGTATTTGTTGATGAAAATATATGTCTAGAATTATAGAGAAAAATATAGAAATTTACATTATTACTTGACAAGGATTGCTTTCATTATGTACCAAGAGGAAATTCATTAACATGAGAAAAAAATTATACTTCACTTTTTCATCAAAATTATATATATATATATATATATATATATATATATATATTCCTTCAGCAAAAAATTATTTTAGTTAGATGAAATGGTTCTGGAGGATGAAAAATAAACATTAGCTACTCTAGCAGCTACGCATCGTTCATTCAGTCATGAATTAGAACGCTCTCATTACTGGCCTATGAATACATGATATATCACACACTAAAAGTCTGCCTCCTTCTGTCGAAGGCCCATACCTCAGTGTTAAAGCCGCTGACTGATGCCAATTCAGGTAGTTTTCGATTATAGGTAAAAAGCAATCGGGTGTCTAACCGTACTGATGAGCTGTGATACAAATGTGGGCGCAAGTTAATATTAATCTTTTGAAATGATTTGTGAGCGTCTTTGTGGTTGCCAACACTGTTTGTTTATAGATACGTAATTTATATATATATATATATATATAATCAAATAAAGTGGTTATAAATTATTATTCATTTTCATGAGCTAAATTAGCTCATTCCATCTCTGTATTCGTTCTATTTGGTAAAAATATTTGTTTTAAAACGAAATTGAAATCATGTAACTTTATTTAGATCAGAGAATTTGGCCTTATGTCGTTTGGGGATCATTAGGCCGGGCGAGAAAGGTTCATCCTGCTTAAAAAGTGACCATAAACTCATTACACGCCCACTCACAAGCATAGGAATACGTATCCACTTATAACCCTATATATTAACATACTCACCTATACACACTTATACATATACATCTGTATTTCCACATATGTACATACAATTGCGTCTGTGCGTATACAATCATATACACACATACATGCATCCATCTATATTCACACATAAGTATCTGACTACCGGACACACCGGGCACGATCCGTGCAATCATAGTGAAAATCCGGGCAAGGAAAAATGTCTTCGTCAGAAATCAAACTAAAGAATTCACGAAGAAAGACAGAAAGAAAGAAAGACAGAAAGAAAGAAAGAAAGAAAGAAAGAAAGAAAGAAAAACGAAGAAAAGATCCCAATGAACGCAGTAAAAATCTGTTTATTTATTAATTTTGGGAGAAGAGACTGGTTCAACTCAGAAAGTCCGAACCCGATTTCCTGCTTTCGTTCACGTTCTCTGCCTAATTTCCATTGGAATAGCCAAAAAAATCCTCAAAAATAATAGTTTCTGGAAACGGATGACACTGATGACGTCATCACATTATCAACTAATAAATCCGGGCAATTTTCTCTGTGCCAGGTGTTTTTTAGCATCAGCTACGGTCCTGTTCGCACACTCACACACATATCTATGAAGACGGAATACATACAATTATAGACATAATTATACATGTATCTATAATAACATTTGAGCGCACCCACATACACGTAACATGCATATAACAAGGTGCGCACATATCCACAAAAACATATACAATCATACAAGTATGTGTACCCTTATATCCGTGAAATATTTATTTTAAAATACATCTATAATTACAAAACGCAAAGAGGGTCATTCTTAAATTCAAACATAATATCAAGTCGTTCCATACAACTACAAGAATTTACACTCGCTACATGTCAGACCTCCACTTTCGTTCCCCCAATCCGTAAAATCCTCCAATGAATGATCAACACAGGATAGGAATGGAACGGAGCTCCAGCATACATATAACTATGTGCCCTTACATACACGAAAAACATATATATGATTAGGTGTACTCTTACATATGAAGCATGCATACAACCAGTATCGTTTTAATAAATGTTTGTTCTGGCAAAATATTTGTACCAAATGGAACGAATAGAGTGTGGTCTGATGAAATGAGCTAATTTAGCCAGTAGAAATTAATTATAATTTATAACCAATCGAAATGATGCGTTAAGTTTTCCTTTAGAAAAATCATATTGCTCTGGATAACACCCATTGAGCTCTTTATAAAGTTTTAACAGTCAATGTTTTATATTAAGTAGGTCTTGTTGGATTATCCTTGCCATTCACAGAATTGACATCATTACCTATTTGGCTAAGCGGTTACCTTTTCCCTCCTACCTACCACTACTAACCCAATGGTTAAGGCACATAGCTTCCACTACGATAGAAGAAATTCCTTCTAAGATTCCACTTGCTTAACCCTATAAAAGCCAATATTCCCCAACTTCATCCTTTACTAGAAAAAGGCTCCGGCATTAGAATTTGTCCTCAATCTTTGTTTAAAAAGGTTGACAAGGCATGTCTTAAGTTGACATATTAAAAATGGCTATTTCCTCTCTAAATTGTATCTGAATTTACAGATATATATATATATATATATATATATATATATATATATTTTAATCATTTCACCCCGAGCAAGGCGGAAACGCCACTGATGTGCAGGGGGCTACATAAAGATTAATTAGAAAAGAGTGAGGAGTACAAACTAGTTAGAAAGGAACAATAGAAAGCAGGTGCGATGACAGATACATAGGTGGGGAGAGAGCTAGAGTCCAGTGGTTAGTAGATGAGTATTGACTTTGCATTTAAATTTCTGAAGGTTGTAGCCGTCAGGAAAGCAAGAATATGGGAGCGGGTTCCACAGGCGGGAAGTGCGAGAGAAGAAGCTGCAGGAGTAGAATTGTCGTCTGCATTTGGATAACCTGACTGTGAATGGGTGGGACCCAGTTGCCAGTTTGGTTGCGCGAGTAAACACCTGTTGAGGAGGCATCAGTGACTTAAGTTCGTCCTAGCAGAGGCCATGAAAGTATTTATAGAACAGACAAAGGGAGGCCACATTTCGACGATAGGGGAAGTGGCTGCAGTCGAGCCGCCAGATCAATACCTATCACATTACAGACTCTCCTTTGGAGCCTGTCAAGAACACTAAGGAGAATGACAGGAGCACCAGACCATAAATGACAGCAGTACTCCATGCACGGACGGATGGTTCACTTGTATATATGCAGGATGGATTCAGGTGGAAAAAACATCCTAGATCGACATAGTGACCCAACCTTCTTAGCAGTAGATATTGCTATGGATTCAATATAGTGGTTCCATTTGAGGTCTGAGGACAGGGTAAGTCCGAGGAGGCGTAGTGTATTAATCTCCGGGAGAATCGCTTGGTCCATGCGTAGGAGAGGTTGCCTGTAATGGTTGACAGACAACAGCTTGGTCTTAGATGAATTGAAGTTGACAAGCCACTTCTTGCCCCAGTTCACCACCGAGTGTAGATCCCGTTCAAGGTCAGCAGCGAGATTATATATAGTCATCCGCAGATAGATCTGTTTCGTTGTATCACAGCTCATCAGTAAGGTTAGACTCCGATTGCTTTTAACTCAGGATTGCTACCCGGCGATTCTACGTCTGTGCTATGGGCGCTCGGTAGAATAAGGCAGACTATATATATATATATATATAAGAACAGAATACACATCACTTAACTGCTATCAGGTTTTGACCTCGCAGGTCTCTTCAGGTAACTGTAATACATATATATATATATATATATATATATATATATATATATATATAAAGTGGAATAGTACACGTTCTTTCTCCTCTAATTCATGGACAGATGATTTTACAAATTTGTAGGTATAAATCTGATGTGATATCTTCATGAGTTTGCATGAGCAGTTCGGAATTATTTTTTCTTCAATACATTTTTGAGAATGTTTTTCCTGTTTCTGTGTTAATAGTAATCTTTTGTATATTCTAATTTGATGTATATATATGTTTTTGTTTTCCATGTTTTCTAAAATCATCAGTCCATGTATTAGAGGAGAAAGAACGTGTACTCTTCCACAGGGCATATATTGCGGGAAATACTCTCTCCAAATATCACACACACACACACACACACACACATATATATATATATATGTGTGTGTGTGTGTGTGTGTGTGTGTGTGTGTGTGCATGTGTTTATATATATATGCGCGTATATATATATATATATGTGTGTGTGTTTTTAACATATTGTTAGATTTACATATTCAGTTCCTTTTGCGTTATTTGTGTATTTAGAATATTTCTGCTAGTCCAACCAGCCCCTATTTGACTAGGGTATATATATATATATATATATATATATATATATATATATATATATAGTTTAGTACACTTGGTATGTAATCCGGATAAATTCCAAAAGAGACGAACTCGAGAGAACTCGATGTTAAATTCATTTATTTAACAGAATAATATTTTATAACAGATTTCTGATTATTGGTTTGGATAATACATATTTCGCCACTTTGGTGTTCTTAGCGCGGCTCTTCAGATCCAAATGGTACAACAATGGGTAATCGGAATATCACCCCACCAAAGACAAAACTCAAAAATTTCTTCTCTTTTATTTGATTTTCCGTGGACGCCCACATGTCCATATTAGGACGGACATTTGTGACATTTATATACGAAAAGGGTCTCGTTCATTTGAAAAATAGCCCCACCGAAAGGATATGGAAGGATTGACGATTTATGCATGCGAGGAAGGGAGAAAGTTAAAACATAGAAATGGGAAAAAAAAGGAGAAAAGAAAAACGAAAAGAGAAAAAAGAAAATGGGTGACCCGGCCAGAGGAAGGAGAAAGAAAAACCGGAGAAAAATAAAGGAAAGGAAGCATATATATATATATATATATATATATATATATATATGTATGTATGTATATTTCCGAGTGAATAAGGAAGGAAGAAAAATTTACAACGTCCAAAACATTAATTTAAAACAGTGCTCGATATATAATATCGCGCTGTGAATATTTATTTTAAATTATAGTTTAGAACATGTACAAATTTTTATCCACTTTAAAGTGTACATTTTGTTTTGACCTTGAAATTATAATGTCTCACTACAAGATGAGACATTGTATTTTCAATGTTTCTAGTGGATAAAAGTCTGTACATTTTCTAAACTATAATTTGTAATAAATAAAAATATATATATATATATATTCTAAACATGAGTCGTTCTAAACTTCGAATTTTGGCTTTAATTTCAGGTGAAAATAAAAACAAAATATTTTCATGACGCTAATTCTAAGCTTTCGGCTCACATGAGTCATCTTCCCCTGTAATATTATTTTCGTACAACAGGCCGGTAGAAATATATATATAGAGAGATATACTGCTTAATTAGGAATGTGCGTTGTGGTGCAGTGGATATCCACTCGGAACGACAAATCGGGGTGCCGAGTCCGAATACCAGTTGAATTCTTTGCATTCACTTACGCTCAAATACTCATAGGAAAGGTATTAACCCGTCTCTTCCCTCTAGTTATGGGTTAAGTAACAGGACAGAATGGGTTCTATAGCCTTGGCTGGCAACCAGTCTACCGCAGAAAGCAATGCCAACCTACGGCGGGAAAACCATCTGCCCTATCAGTCATGTCTCTTTTGAGACATGGATGCCCAAAGCATCTATCACGTATGGCACTTAACTGATTGACTGAATTAAAAACAGAATATCTACTCAAATAAGAGTCTCAATTAAAAATAATGTTCAAGTAAATAATATATGGGTGGTCCAAAAGTTCTATTTAGATTACAGATACAACTTTTTTCATTCATTTCTCCGGAAGCGTAGTGGGGCCGCCACTAGTATTCAAGTGTTACAAAAAGTCTGGGTGTAGGGAATGCCGAAAAAAAAAAGAGATGAATGGGATTCAAGGTAACAGAAGATGACATTTGACGTTGCATTTGAATTTTTGGTGATTTTAGCAATTAAACGGAAGAGAAGTCCACAGCGGGGAAGAGCGAGAAAAAAAAAACTACTGGAGTAGAAGAGGTGGTTATTTTTAACTATTTCAGCAATAAAAGAGTGGGACCTAAATGCAAATCTGTTTCACGTTTAAATACGTGTGGTCGGAGTCACAGGAAAAAAAAGCTTGTCACAGAATTTTCCATGAAAAATTTGTAGTGAGAAAGTGACTGAAATTGTGATGCCAAATCAGGATCGATTACTCTTCATTATTTTTTTTTTTTTTAGATTTTCATGAAAACCTCGAAACGAATAGCATAAACACCTAAACAAATATGATAAAAGTAAGAGAAGAGTTGTCTTCCTTGGCGAGGAAATCATTTTTCTTCCTCTTTTTCACATTATTTGCCTCAGTGGGTAGACACACGAGGAGTCCAGCTAACCAGAGGGTAAGTTATTTCTTGTACATTGTTGCTAAGATATTCTTGTTCATTTGGACGCCATGAACATTCATTTTTGGGGGGATGTATTTAGATATTTTGAATTTATTTGTACATTTTTTTTTTTTTTGCTATATCAAAGACCTTATTTGTTAGTGCCATATAATTTGTTTTCTTAAACTGCACGTTCAACGATAGTATCTCATGGTTACATTAACTTTTATATTAGTATCATATATTCTGTAATTATAGCCAGTTCCTAACTGGATACAAGGCCTCACCCTTTTACAGTTACATCAACCAAATACAGGAAAAACTCTATTCGTCAGCTTCTTTGCTCGCGCTTCCCGTCTGTGGAACTTCATTCCATATACTTGCTCTCCTGACGGCTATAACCTCCAAGAATTTAGATGCAATGTCAAATTCCCATCACTTATCAACTTAACTCCAGTCCTCTCTACATCATTCCTTTCTCTCTACCTTCGTAACAGTCTTCATATCTATGTTCACATCTTTCTCTTACCCTTTCTCTTTCACCCCCTGTAGCTGGTTCGTCTTTGTCTTCACTCTCACTCTGCCTAATACTTCAACTCTCTTATGTAACCCCTGCATATCATTTCCATCTCTTATCCACTTCAGTTCAGCATTTTCTACATCACCCAAGAATGTAGATGCAATATCAAATCCCAATCACTTATCAACTTAAATCCAGCCCTCTCTACATCACTCCGTGTATCTTGTTCTTTTCCTTTCTCTCTACCTTCGCAAATGTCTTTACTCCTGTGTTCACATCCTTCTCTTGCCCTTTTTTCTTTCACCCCCTGTAGCTGGTTCGTCTTTGTTTTCACTCTCCTCCTGCCTAGGACTTCAACTCTCCTATGTAACCCGTTACACATCAGTGAGTTTAACGCCTTGCCTGGAGTGAAATGATTATAAAAAAAACAACTCTAATAATAATTTTCAATGTACGGAGGAATAGTAGAATTAAAAATGTGCAAAATCTATTCAGACGACAAAAACCTCCTGGTCCGACACAGTGAACCAACTTTCCTAGCAGTAGATGCAGCTATAGATTCGATGTATTCGTTCTACTTCAGGTCGGTTAAAAAGTAATACCAAGGAGATACTGTGTGTTGCTCTCTGGGAGACTAGTGTCATCCATTCTGATAGTAGGCACGAAAGTTTCTCTATGTGTTTAAAGGAGAGCTGTTTTGTTTTGAAGGCATTAAGATTTACAAGTCATTTCTTACCGTATTTTCATTATTTACATTATTCGGACTATTGTCCTCATCTTTGTTACCATTTGTACGACGTTTCGACCGTTGTACGCTCCAGCCTTCTTCAGGTGCTATGAATTTCGAACAGAACCCTTTATTACAACAACTGGGGTATATCATCCTAATTACTTGCAAGTAACTTGTTTACCACTGCTTTAACCTGGTATTGAAATCACAATTTAATTAACCAACGTCTATATCCACTAAGCCATGTGTCCTGAAAAACTGAATTTTTGGAACTTTTTTACCAGAGTTCATATTGCAGTTTTTTTATGTAATGGTTTTCTCAAGTATTTTTACCAGAGCTCATATTGCAATTTTTGACCCTAATGATTTAATTTGGCACTCCGTATTATTGGTTGCCATATTATGTTCATCTGTATGCTTGGTCGGCTTAGGAGATTTTTGAAGCTTAACATATGTGATGATTCCTTAAGTTTACGTCGTTTTCAGTGGTATTCTCTATCTATTATTTCGACTTCATCCCATAGGGGGTGGTGATCCCCTTTCTCCCACGATATGTGGTCAGCTACGCCTGATATTTCTATCTCCCCTCGTGTTATCGTAGCCTTTATATTTCTTACCACAGGCCATTATTACAAGTCATATTCAATAGCAGCAGTCAGGTTTAATTTGTCAGAATGCTTGTTGAGACCGGAGTAAACGGTGGAGACATCTCCTCTTTTCGTTTGTCTTTTACTTCCTATGTATTCTTTTTATGATTTCGCATTCTTGTTTCTTATTTTCCCTACCCACTTTACCTTGCACACAAAAAATGCCAACAAAACCAAGTGAATTTCCATCTCTTTTCAAAAATAACGTTCACTTCCTGATGAGTCATTGTTCTTTCAATGTCGAAGCAAAACGTACACTTTTGTAGTAGACTGTAATTTGAAATGTTTTAAAATATAATTTATAATAAATATTCATAGCTCTATTTTTATATTGAGTACTGTCTTAAATGAATATTTTGAACGTTTTAAATATTTTTGTCGTTCTATCTTCATTTGGGCATATATATATATATATGGTTAAATAAAATAAAGACAAGAGGAAAACTATATTTTAAATCGCCTACGCGTTTCGTCCGTGATGGACTTTTTCAAGGCAGAAAGACGAAATGAAAAGGTGTTGAAAAAGTCCATCATGGACGAAACGCATAGGCGATTTAAAATACAGTTTTCCTCTTGTCTTTATTTTAGTTAACCATAATCTCGACAAAGGTTTACTCCCGTCTCAATAAGCATTCTGACAAATTAAACCTGACTGCTGCTATTGTCGAGATTATGGACAGTATGGTTAAATAAAATCTGTCCATAATTTTTACACACACACACACACACACACACACACACACACACACACACACATATATATATAATGTCCATAAAGTTCGTGTGCACGTCAAAATTTTCTAAGTGAAAAAGTTACGAACCTTATGGACACCCAATATATATATATATATATATATATATATATATTAATCGTGTCGCCCCAACGAACGCATTTTAATGCTACTGTTGTGCAGGGGGTTACATAGGAGTAATGTTGTAAAGAGTGAGAGGTTGCAGGGGGTGTCGGGAAGAGAGTACTGATGAGAGTGGGATGGATGTAGAAAAGCATGAGAGAGAGGATGTAAGTTAGGGAGACAGGAGTTCTCTGTTGACTTTACATTTAAATTCTTGGAGATTTTAACTGTCAGAAAAGCAAGGATGCGGAAGAGAATTCCACAGGCAGGAAGTTCGAGAAAAGAAGCTGATAGAGTAGAATTTGCGTTTAGAATTTATTGGCTTCACAGTAAAAGGGTGGGACGGAATTGCTAATCTTGTGGCTCGAGGAAATTCGTATATAGGGAGTACCCGTGTGCTAAGTATATATATATATATATATATATATATATATATATATATATATATATATATATATTAGAGAGAATTTTCAAAATTCAAAGGTGTCGGATGTACATTTCGACATAGGATCTCTAATAGAGATTCTACATCACGTCAGAGACATTGTCTTTTTCCAAATGGCGAAGGCCCTGGGTTAGTGTGGAGGGGTTTTTGGTTAACAACGGTCACAAAGTAGAACAGGACAGAGCTGGTAGTCGCGGGGTCACAGGGTGTTGAAACGGTATATTTAGGAAGGGGAGGAATAGGATTTCTTATTTTATAAAGATAGACAACTAAATGAGTTAAATTACTTTTTTAAGGTTAAGATTTTGGGCTGTTTGAAGAGGTGTATTTAGGCGAGAAGGAATGGGTTTCAATATAAGATTTTAAAAAAATTTATTTAAGTTTATTTGATTAAACCTTTTAGGTAGAAGCGAGCTAAATGCCAATTACAGGAAGTTATCAGTTTAAAAATAATTAGATAAAAAATATTAGAGAAAAATAATATATATATATACATATATGTGTTAACCAAGGAAAAAGAGTTTTAATAAAAGAATCCGTATTTTCTAATGATAGGCAATTAAAGGAGCTTGAGATAGGAAGGTAGGGGGTGAAAATACTTTTTAAGATTAACGTTAGGGTAAAATTAAGATTAAAACTTAAATTGAACCCTTTTAATTTATATTCTAACATCTAGTCAACGGGGATTTAAATTCTAAATTTAAGTTTTCGAAAAATTTGCCTTGTGGCGGCACTTATTGATGAATTCCCTCCTAAGATTCAGCAGCTGGTGTTGGTGGGGGTATTTTAATATTGAAAGTTTTTCCAGTAAACATAGACAGCACCTATCACGAAAATTCCTCGGAATACGGGCTGAACCTATCAGTTTCCAGCTAATTTCAGGATCCAGCCATTCCTCTTTCATTTTACAGAATGCCCGCGAAATAGCTGTCTGGTACCTCTGACTGGGGTTCGAAAAGGAGAACCTGTGGTTATATAATCTTTGTTTGAAAGGACCGGCGGATATACCGATATAGGTCCGGAAGTCGTTTTTTTTTTTTTTTTTTGGTTAGATGGAGAAAATGCGGGCTTCATAAGTCACCTGGGTGGATTTGCATTTTCCCTCAACCGGGCAGGCTATTATAATACAGAAATACAGCTGCACTCGTTTAGAATTCCGGACCTAGATTCAGCATTGCACAAGTTCACCAGAATACTCCTATTATGGGAACTAATAAGGCTGTCCATATTCGGGGTGCAAGAATAACTAATTTTAAGGGTGTACCTATTAAAAATCTTCAAAAGAGAGTTACTGTTATTAATATTTTTGTCTATTAACTTGAGGAAATATTTACCAATATTGATGTTAGTTAGTTTACAATAAGGGGGTGTTAAACGAAATTATCTTTCTTTTTCTACAGTTTCCTTTATTTTTATTTTTGGATGATTCGGCGTCTATTGTAGGTTTTTGAATTTTGAAAATGTTCTCTAATTTATATTGGCTCTGTATTCTTAATACATTGAGCTCTCTGCCTGCATCACTTTTTAATGTTAAAAATATTTTAATATTGATTTGGATCAGGTTCTTGGAATTTATCTTCCCAATTTACCTTATAAAATGATGTATTTTATACCATTTTTTAGTATTTATTGACAAGTGAATAATTGTAAATAAAAATAGAATGGTTTTCTTGTTAATTCTGCACAATAACATGTGCATCAAATGAACGTATAAATATTTAATAATTACCTATATTGCACTTTCATCAATGAAAGAATGAAGAATATTTAGGGTGATTCGGACGATTGCAGATTCATCAATGAAAGAATGAAGAAAATTTACGGTGATTTGGACGAGTTTATCTTAGCTTGCTTGCCTTGTAAAATTTTTCAAATTAATAACAACAAAAGAACGATTCTGTTTTCAGTTAGAAATAACATATTGGCGGTAAATACTAGAAATATCATCAAATATATCACTTTTTAAAAAATCTGGTGTGGCCTAATAATTATGGCTGGTAGCGTAAATTTTTTTTTTTAATCATTTCACCCCAAGCAAAGCAGTTTTACTGCCAGTATTGCGCAGGTGGCTACATAGGGGAATGTGATGAGAAAGACGAGTAGGATATAGGGGGTGTCAGGAGGGATGCAATAGAGGGATGAGAATACCGGTGTGACGGTGATGGACTGGATGGGGAAAAGAGCTTAAGAGAAAGGATGAGAGTTAGTGAGATAAGAGATAACTATTGACCTTACATTTAAATTCCTGGAGATTGTAGCTGTCGGGGAAACAAGTATACGGAAGGGAATTCCACAGGCAGGAAGTGCGAGAAAAAAGCTGCTAGATAGAAATTGCAGTTACATTTTATCGTTTTCACTATTAAAGGGCGGGGCCTAGTTGCTAATCTTGTGGGTCGAGTAAATTCATATATAGGGGCATCAGTGAGCTAAGTTCATTACAGCAGAACCATGAAAGTATTTGTAGAAGAGGCACAGAGAATACTAATGACAGTGGAGTAGACGGAGAAAGGAGCATGAGAGAGGATGCAGGTTAGTAAAATAGGAGATGACTATTTACTTCACATTTAAATGCTTGGAGATTGTAGCTGTCAGGGAAGCAAATAAATGGAAGGGGATTCCACAGGCTGGAAGTGCGAGAAAAGAAGCTGCTGGTAGATTTGTATGTATGCAGGATTGTTTCAGACAGGGAAAATTTCCTGGCCCTACACAGAGAACCGACTTACTTAGCTTCGGATTTAGCTATGGATTCTATATAATCATTCCAATTGAGGTCTGTTGTGAGAATTAAGCCGAGAGGGCGCAGTGTTTTGCTTTCAGGGAGACTAGCCTGATCCATGGTAATGTGGGGTAGCAGTGATTGTCTGTGATGGTAAATAGCAGTTTCGTTTTGGAAGCATTTAAATTCAAGAGTCATTTCATACCCCAGTTCGCCACGGATTGGAGGTCTTTTCCAAGCTCCGCGGCGAGGTGCGCTTTGTCAGCTTCGGCAGAGTTTTGTTCGATGGGAGAATAAACCGTTATGTCGTCAGCGTATATGCCTACTTGTGATCATATTACATCGGGGAGATCGTGAATGTAGATAATATATATATATATATATATATATAGATAGATAGATAGATAGATATATATATATACATATATATATATGTGTGTGTGTGTGTGTGTGTGTGTGTGCGTGTGTGTGTGTGGTAAAGTGCTAAATAGCAGTGAGAGAGAGTTTGTAAATATAAAAGTGGACATTGTTTAAAAGCATGCGGCGATATTCTGTCATTCTTGTACGCAATACCCGCGTATGCATGAAAGAGACTGTCGCCTCTGAGTGATATATATATATATATATACATATATATATATATATATATACATTGTTAAATATAACAGACAATGAATGTATGTTATGTTTAATTGTGAGCCGTTCTAAACATCGTATTTTGGCTTTAATTTCAGGTGAAAAATAAAAACAGAATTTGCACAAAATTTGGATAGTTTTTATTCTGCTGGTTCGATGCCCCATGTGAGCTTTCGGCTCACATGGGGCATCTTCAGAGAATTTACAGGGACGTTAACATAAAGATATCCACCATCAAAGATAATTTTATCTTGTGCTGACGTCAAACATTCCTAAGCAGCAATAACATTTTCGCCTGAAATTAAAGCCAAAATACGATGTTTAGAACGGCTCATGATTAAACATAATAGACATTCATTGTCTGTCATATTTAACAGTACATGTTTAGTAAATTATCTGCTGCCTCGATACTATATATATATATATATATATATATATACATATACATATCAGAATATCATATATATATATATATATATATATATATACATATCAGAAACGGCTAAATATCAACCAACCACGCAACCCAGGAGAACGTGAAGTCTTCTCAGACTACCGGTCGTGTTAGGACAGTGGTGATTTTAACATATATTTTGATGCCTCATAAAAGATAAAATAGTTCTTGTCCTAATACTTTTGCACAGCACTGTATATATATATATATATATATATATATATATATATATATATATGTACATTAATTAATAATAATTTTTTTAATGGGGAGATAACTTATTATCTGTTCTATGCCTAAGTGATATAACAGCCATTTTTTTCTATTACTCCAGGGGAAAGTAACTCTGAGAATTCGTTCATATATTCACTGGAATTATTATTCTCTATATCATTATCAGGTAGTTCTTCTTTCAAAAATCTGTTCCAGGTTATTTGATTTTAATTGCCCAGCTGATGGCTTCAACTTTTAAAATGACATCTAAATAAAATATGATTTTTCTTATTTCGTTTTTACCTTTAATGAAAACACTGAAAGAAGCGTGGTTGTAAGTTACACCGTCCAGTTCGAGAGATACGGAATACTTCGCTTCATCTTGGATTCTGGTCTTTTGAATCTGCAAACTAGTTGTCCCAGCAGTGTCTCTCCCGCTTTCAGAAGGATGGTGACGAGTTTCTGAAGAAGGTGGTCACATGTGACGAGACATGGGTTTGGCACTATGAGCATGAGTCCAAACGGCACTCCATGGAGTGGAGGCATGCAGTCTCTCCATTAGAGAAGATGTTCAAGTTCCAGCGGTCCACGGGCAAGGTGATACTCACCGTTTTTTGTTTCTTTTTTGTGGGGGTGGGGGATATGCAAGGCCCAATCACCATTTCATTCCTTGAGAAAGGAAGCACGGTAAACAGTGCCAACTACGGTGAACTGCTGAGACAGGTCAAGAAAGACATAAAGAACAAACGCAGGAATCATCAGTCACATGGAGTCGTTTTGCATCAAGACAACACAAGGCTTCACACAGCAGCCCAAACGGTGCAGACCATCAACGAACTGGGCTGAGAACTGCTCCCTCATCCCTCTTACAGCCAAGACCATGACCATTCAGACTTTCACCTGTTTGGTTCCCTGAAAGCGTTCACGAGAGGTACGAAGTTTGAAATATATAATTCTATTTATATATATATATATATATATATATATATATATATATATATATATATATAATTCTATTCACGTCTCTCTCTCTCACTCTCTCTCTCTCTCTCTCTCTCTCTCTCTCTCTCTCTCTACATACATAGATACGAGAGTCATTCAATAAACAAGGTGAATCTTTCGGTATAAGGACTTCTAACACAGATTGAAGCTTACTTTCTTTTATTTTTCAACGTAGTCTCCCAGCAGTGTCACACACTTTCCCATCTGTGCACAAGCCTTCAGCGTAAAAACCTTTGGACTGATGTCTCAGCCAATCGCTCCTCACAACACTTTTGACTTCATCATCACTTTCAAGTTTCGTACCTCTCGTGAACGCTTTCAAGGGACCAAACAGGTGAAAGTCTGTTGGGGCATGGTCTATATATATATATATATATATATATATATATATTACGGATATATAGTTAACAACACACACACACACAGACACACACACCCATGCGTATGAGGGTGAACTTTGCGTAGTAACAGGAGGTCGATCACGTGAATGACCGGTGCCAATGTTGGAATAGTAGGTCAAGGATAGGCGACCTAGATAAAAGCCAGACAGAAAATAAAGCAGACGTTGAAGTTGATCAGAATGTCGTGGAAGCAGCAGAATTTAAGATTCGCGCCAAAAGAAGTCACGTGAGAAGAGAAAAGTAAAGGAAGAAGTTGGTCAGTTGCTTGCTGGGTCTCGATAAAGCAAGAACTGTTTGCTGGAGTCTGCTAACGATGAAGGAAAGGAGACGCTTTTGTAAATGATAGCGTGAATCAGCCCGTTTTATCACAAGTAACTCCGGATAAGAAAACGGACGAAGCTGTAAATTCTTATTCGTTAAAAGGAGAAGGAAAACGGAATTATACTGTGTATCGAGAAAGAAAGAAATATAAAAACGAAGACGAAACAAAGTTATATTAATATATGTATGTTGACACATAATTGTCGAAAGAAAATATAGCTGCAAAACTGTTGTACTTCTTACGCTGATTTCAGTTTACTTGAAGTAAAAAAAAGAAAGTGAAGACAACCAACTTATCAAAAGAAGAAGGGAAAGGAAATAAAGGCAACAACGCAGAGAAGTCACCAGATAACAGAACCTCTATGCTGAAAAGAAACTACGTTGAAGATAGTGAAAACAGAACTATTTAAATTTCAAGTGTGTAAAGAACAAAAGAAAGATGAAAAGAGACAGTAAAATAAAGAAAGACGAAACTGTCATAAAGATAAGTTATCAAGTTATTAGATCCGCATTAGAATATGCATGCTTACATGAATACTATGTTCTTACACACACCATAACACATGTCTTCAAATTAATATAATTCCCCCATCTGGTTGTATGTTGATATTTTGCATTCATAATCGCCTGTATATTGTTCATATTTTCTATCGTATATTGTAATTTCATATTTCGACGACACTGGGTATCCCAAAAGGAATTTTGTGGTTAAGCTCTTTGGACATTCTAATTCATTAAGATTTTTTTAATTTTATTTTTACTCTTTTGATCTTGTATTAAAATTTTACATCAAAATTGCATTGTCTCGGAGATCATCCTTGATTTGTTGACAGCGCCCATGTTGAAATAAAGCAAACCTGAAAAAGAATTGCCTTTCGATTATTCAAACGAATAGCAATATTATATTATTTTCTTATTCAAATAATTGTACATTTCTCATGATCTGGGATAGATGACCCGCGTATATCCACAGAGGTGGAAATGTAATATATCCGAGCGGTACATGAACATCTTAATGGGCATTGTCGATGCGGGTAAGTGACAATATATATATATATATATATATATATATAAACGTGCTAAACTAGATAGATAGATAGATAGATAGATAGATAGATAGATAGATAGATAGATAGATAGATGGTATGACCAGTTGCAACTTTTACTGCTATATAAGTTAGCTAACTTACTATTTATAAAAATATATTTGTAAATATCAAATTCAATAAGTATGAATAGCAAGTAAGAAATAAGTTGATGGTACTGCAAAAAAAAAAAACGAAACATTCAACTCGGTAAAGTTGCCTCTGGCTAGTGAATAACCGGAGAGTATAAGAAAATAAATAATTCACAAACCAGAAAAAATACGAAAAGAAATAGAGTTAAAAAAGTAAAAAAAATATATTCAAGGCAGGAGAATGAGAGAAAAATGAGAATCAAATGTCCCCCAAAAAAAGATAATCTCCGTGAAAAAAGGACCAGTGAAAAATATAATGACAGAAAAGGTAATAAAAAAATATACTCAATTCTCTTGTTTCATTTTATATTCATTTCGTATCGCCCATTTTCTTTTGTAAATCTTATGATCGATGTTTTCATCAAATTGTCACGTACCTTGGCTGGAAAAATAAATTGTGACATTTATCTTTGACTAAAAAAAAAACAAAAAAATACTGAATCATTTTTAGCTATGCTGAGTGAGTGTCTCGTCTATCTAAATTCCTCACATTCAAACTGCATAACTTCGATTCTATTCTCTAAGTTTCCACCATTTAACATATAATCCACCATTTTGAATTATATAAAATCTATTTTCTTCTTTTTAAATTAAAAAAAAGATCACCACATAAAGAAATCAGTTCAAATCTTACACGCGGAAACCTAAAATTTAAGATTAAGCGTCTGAATTAAAATATATATTTAATTCACTGTCTGTAATTTTGGCAAACTTCGCAGTATTTATCTGCAGAATAGAGCCTTCATATTTTGACTGATTTAATTTGCAGTCTTTTTTCAGGTCTATATTTTTTAATGACATCTTCCGAAATGGATAGACACGTTTAGACTATCAGTTAAACAGATAAAGAGGATTTTTCTATATATCGGAGATGAGGTAATATTTACACTATTTACATTATTCGGACTTTTGTTCTCATCTTTGTTGGCATTTGTAAGACGTTTTGGGCGTTTTACGCTGTGGCCTTCTTCAGGTGCTAGGAATTTCGAACCGAACACTTTATTACAATCACGGGGGTATAGCATCCTCATTCCTTGCGTCATGAATTATCTCCCTCTAACCCTGCAAGTTACTTGTTCACTGCTGTAGCCTGGTATTGAACTCACTTAGGGGTAAGTCACAGCATATAGACGTTGGTTAATAAAAACAGAGTATCTACTTGCCAAATGACACATATTTTCCTAACATTACTTTTCAAAAACACATTTAGAACGGTATATATATATATAAATATATATATATATATATATATATATATATATATATATATATATTATGGAATCTCCCGTCGATTTCGACGTATGAGTGTCTAACCTCAGTTAGACTACCACACAAAGAATTGCTTAGAGTGGTGAAGGCTTGTGTAGCACCATCCACACTTTTTGGAACTGTTGATAACAAACAATCGGTGCAGAAGTTTTGCCACGGATCGCATGAACAGCAGACCTCAGATATTTAACCCATAAATGGCGGGAAGGGACGGATTAATACCTTTCCCAAGGGTACCAGTGCGTAAGTGAATGCATGGTGTTTGACTGGAAACCGAACTCGGCTCACCGATTCCTCTTTCCGAGCCGATATCCACTGCACCACAAGGCACATTCGTCAATAATCGCTTACAGCTGTCAGCGATTATTGACGAATGTGCGTGGTTACGGTCATATCACGTTGAATACACCTGTTCTGGCTCGATCACCGAACTTAAGCAACGTTGAGCCTGGTTAGTACTAGATGGGTGACCGTTTGGGGAATACCAGGTGCTGTGAGCGATTATATATATATATATTAAAGAGATGAAAGTGTGTAGCTTAAAGTTACATATTATGAAATAATATAAAACCCAGCAACCGGTTTCGCTCCCGCTCGTCAGGTCTCTACGGAAGATTTAAACTTGGATTAAAAATAAAGAAATGTGTGAAGGAAAATGAGGTGAAAAAATATGAATACAAAGAACTAGATTCTAATACTAGCGAGCCCCAACAAACATTCACGCTGTTTACACAGGGAAGGTTTGGGGGACCCGATATATAGAGACTCCAGCACATTGAGATGGAATAAAGAGTGCGGCTGAGACATACCATTAAAATTAGCAGCACACTTTCTGTTACTTAATAGGTGTTCACAAATAGCGTAAGTATTTGGCACAATTTCACTCTGAGTTAAGATGCTTCCTAATCTTAGTGGGGACATGTTGCTTCATTCTCATGTCCAGGCCCTGAGTAGTTCTCCCTATGTAGTCAGCAAGGCAACTACAATTATATTTGTAAATAATTTGATGGGGAGGGAGAGCATCTTTCCGCCCAGAACGTAACATAGGCCGGGTGTGAAAAACTATACGTACCTCAGCAGGGAAAAAACAACGTTGAACATTAGATGAAATCTGTTTAGTTGTGCTTTCACACTTTGATCCTATAGAGGGAATGCTAAGATAAACAAGACATTTTTAACTGTAATGACCTTGTCCATTCTGAATTCCTAAATCCAGTTTCAGATAACCGACCGAACACTATCTAGGTATAACCTAAACTACATAAGGTTTCCTCCACAAAAGTAATTTCATCATCCAGGAAGGACTTAGAACATATCTTTAATTGCCTATAAGCTAGGGTTCTAA
This sequence comes from Ascarosepion bandense, assembly GCA_037127315.1. Lineage (NCBI taxonomy): Eukaryota > Metazoa > Mollusca > Cephalopoda > Sepiida > Sepiidae > Ascarosepion > Ascarosepion bandense. The sequence goes on from JBBBDQ010001215.1 coordinate 8,133,922, forward strand.
TAATGGTCCGTTTTTGTGAACAGAAAGGATCCTAATGCGTATATAACCCCGCGCATGTTGGTTTCCTATAAACGGAGGTAAGAAAAGATGTAGGAGTCCGATGTACCAGAGCATCTAAAAAGGATAGTTTAGAATTTGATTCTTTCTCAACAGTAAACCAACAGAGCAGAATGAATATCATTAAGAAAAGAGATTTACAAAGCCCAATTAAATAATTCGGCACACATGTTTTCGGGATAAAAATCTGATGCAGTCAGAGATGACGCAATATTTGTCAAAGGAAAACAAATTTCATCATATACTACGAAAATAGATTCATATTGCTACACAAAATTTTAAATGACCTAATCTGAAGGAAAATATGACTCGATTAGTTTCTGGAACTTCATTGGGTCTAAACAGACCGTATGGAAGAATAAGAGAAACTAAAGCCATTGTTTCAATTAATTTGCACAAGGATGTGCACACACACACACACATATATATATATATATATATATATATATATATAGTCATCCGCAGAGAGATCTGTTTCGCTACATCACAGCTCATCAGTACGGTTAGACATCCGATTGCTTTTTAACCCAGGATTGAAACCCGACTGAATTGGCGACAGTCGGCAATTCTACCTCTGAGCTATGGGCGCTCGGCAGAAGGAGGTAGACATTTAATGTATAATGTATCATACGCCAGTAGCCAGAGTGCTCTAATTCATTACTGAATGAGCGATGGCTAGATGCTAGAGTAGCTACTGTTTTTTTCAAAATCTACCATTCCTCCAGAGTGCTGAATCAGGGTGTGAGAGCGCAAATAGACATCCGATTGCTTTTTAACCCAGGATTGAAACCCGACTGTCGGCGATTCTACCTCTGAGCTATGAGCGCTCGGCAGAAGGAGGTAAACCTTTAGCGTATGTTGTATCATACGCCCGTAGCCAGAGTGCTCTAATTCATTACTGAATGAGTGGTACGTAGAAAGCAATCGGATGTTTAACCGTACTGATGAGCTGTGATACAGCAAAACAGATCTGTCTGCGGATGAATATATATATAGTCATCAACTCATCAGTACGGTTAGACAGCCGATTGCTTTTACCCAGGATTGAAACCCAACCGAATTGGCGTCAGTCAGCGATTCTACCTTTGAACTACGGTCGCTTGATAGAAGGAGGCAGATTTTTAGCGTGTATATTATCATTTTATACGCACAATAGCTGAGAGTGTTCTAATTCATTGCTGAATGAACGATTATATATATATAAAATACCATAAATGATACACACGTGGGCTATCATATCTCGAAAGAGACATGACTAACTGATTTTCCTGCAATGGGTTGCTTTTACTTTCTGCGGTAGACTTGTTGCCAGCCAAGGTTAACTGTCTGGTGACCTTTTCAACCGTACGAAGTTCAAGTACTTTGAGCTAGCATCATTCGTGATCAGTTTTTGCTGATCATGCTGCACTTGTGGAAACATCCGTAGGAGATATCTAAGAACTCGTCAACCGTTTCTCTGTTGTATGCAAAGCTCTTGGCATAAAAGACGGAGGTGTTCAACTAACTGCCTCCTTTTCCAGATCATAATAGGGGTGTCAGTCAGCCTCCACCATTTTATCCATTCCCAAACATTCCTATAATGACTAATGGGTAAAGATTGAAGTTGTGAGGTCATTTGCACATTTAGGAAGCAAGATTAATGAAACACAAATTAGAAATCTGTTCAGCAAAGCAATTGGGAAGCTTTGGCACTTCCTATGGAATGAGAGCGCTTTTTTTCTTTTCTTTTTTTTTTTTTATAAGCATTTCACCCCGAGCAAGGCATGTCACTGCCACTACTGTGCAGGGGCTACGTAGAGTGGAGAAAGGCTGATTAAATATAGGAAATTTAAGAGGGTGGGTGATAGGCGGGTGAGGATACCGAGAATGAGGGTTGGGTAGATGAGAGTGTTGTGAGAATAGTTGGGAGTTAGTGTGTTCGGGTTTATAGAGCAGAAGTTTTGACTACACCGGCTCAGAATCCTGAACCCCATATAAGTTCTTTATTATTCAGCGGGATGTATTCCACAAAAAGTTCTCTGCACGTGATCTGTGGCTATACTTTTGACAATAAGGTGTCTAATTCTAATCCTGCAAAATAAAACAATGGTGCAACTGAATTTTTCATGAATCAGTCTCAGCTTCACTGGGCGGGTCCTGTTACAAAGATGAGTGACAGCATAATTTCTAAAATTCTCATGCATAACCAGTTTGACAGTTGACAAAGGACTGTTGGACGGTAGTGGCCTAAGTATAAAAACAAGCTAAAGTGCAATCTCTTAGATGTCAATGAGCCTCAGACTAACTTCGAGCGAGTTGCTTTTGAAAGAAATAACTAGAGGTATTTATGCCATAGTACCATCAGAAATTTTGAAATTAGTCTTAATTGCTGAAGAGCTGGAAGACGAGGGCTAAAGACGTCCACAAATATTTTTGTGGCAATGACCCGAGGATCCCTGGTGTTGCACAAGGTGTGGAATTGTTTGCATGTAACTCGCGGGGGTGAATACGAGGTAAAACATAAAAATAAAAACAGAATGAGGTTGGCAGACACTACTACGTCGAAATTGATGGAAGGGTCTACCATATATATATATATATATATATAATACATAACGGATTTTTAATTATTAGTTTGGATTATGCACATTTCGCCGCTCTTGTGTTCTTGGCGCGGCTCTTCACACACACACACACACACACACACACACACACACACACATATATATATATATATATATATATTCTAAGGACTTAAATATGCACATCAAAGATATTTAATGATACATTTATGATATTCGCTGTTTGGTATTACGAACTGGGAAAATATCACACCAATAAACCAAAAGCTACGGTAAATCATGAACTACTTTTTAGTGAAATAGTAATTTAAAAGCTATTACATTTAACACTGCTACCACTAGGTTTTAAATCAATATCCAGGCTATCAGGAAAAATGGCTTCTCTTGTTATTCTTTGCAGACGCCAATTTTATACGAAGCCTAAGTAATGATTGAATCATTGACAATCTATAAATGACAGAGAAACACAGAAAAAATGGAGCTGATTTTTATTTCTTTCAGTGGTAGCTCTTAATGTGTTCTTTTAGTTGAATCAGTGTCTCTTTTAAAACTAAAACCAGTCTGTGTTAATTGGTCACTTAGTTGAACAAATGAAACATGAATAAAATGCTAAGAAGGTTGGGTCACTATGTCGATCCAGGATGTTTTTTCCACCTGAATCCATCCTGCATATATACAAGTCAACCATCCGTCCGTGCATGGAGTACTGCTGCCATTTATTGTCAGGTGTCCCTGCCGTTCTCCTCAGTGTTCTTGACAAGCTCCAAAGGAGAGTCTGTAATGTGATAGGTACTGATCTGGCGACTCGACTGCAGCCACTTTCCCATCGTCGAAATGTGGCCTCCCTCTGTCTCTTCTATAAATACTTTCATGGCTTCTGCTCGGATGAGCTTAAGTCACTGATGCCTCCTCAACAGATGTTTACCCGTGCAACCAGACTGGCAACTGGGTCCCACCCATTCACAGTCAGGTTAGCCAAATGCAGACGACAATTCTACTCCTGCAGCTTCCTCTCTCGCATTTCCCGCCTGTGGAACTCACTCCCGTATTCTTGCTTTCCTGACGGATACAACCTCCAGAAATTTAAATGCAAAGTTAATACTCATCTACTAACCACTGGCCTCTAGCTCTCTCCCCTCCCCTGTATAACCTTCCCTTTCTCTCCACCTATGTATCTGTCATCGCACCTTCTTTCTCAGCTTTCTATTGTTCCTTTCTAACTAGTTTGTACTCCTCACTCTTTTCTAATTAATCTTTTTACATTTATGTAACCCCCTGCACATCAGTGGCGTTTCCGCCTTGCTCGGGGTGAAATGATTAAAAAAAAAAAGTAATTTCTCTCTCTCGACCGCAGAGTCACTAGCAAAAAAAACATTTTTCGCAGGAAAATTCCCGACAACTCAGTCTACATAATCTTCTTTTTTCTTATTTTATGTGCCATGTCTTTTCAGAACGTAGGCGATCATGGCTTTCCACATCTCCCTATCCCTGGTGGCTCTTAGCGCGCCTTCTGTTGCATCATGCAACCCTCGTTCCATCCTCCACCATATTAGGTTCTTCAAATATGTTATCCGATGCTTTCCCCCGTCTACAACCTCCAGAAATGATTAAAAAAAATAAATAAAAAATAAGGAAGTGACACAGTAAAAGAGATTCTCACATATTTTAAGGAAAACCTTATTCGCCATTATATTGCTTATTCGCTGGATTTCGTAGCCAATTTGTTATGGAGTTGTGGCGAAATTTCGCCGCAAAGTGTAGTGACCGCTTTGTGTCGGAGCTAAGAGACGGAACAATCAGGTAGGTTCAAAACAGTCTATCAGTATAACTATCAGTATAACTATCAGTATAACTAGTATACCTATCAGTATAACTAGTAACAAGATATCCGAAAGAAGAGATAATAAATAGTAATATAGAAATAAGTAAGCCCGAAGTTAGTATTACGCTGCCTGACATGTAACTGTCGTTAAATACTTTCGTTAACTGCTGTACTTTACTGTTTGTAACTGCTCATAACTGAAGTATTTATTCGTCTTCCCACTTAAGACAAAATATGACAAAAGGCCTTTTTAATGTGGGTAATCCGGGCTATATAGCCCGAGCAGTAATTAATGTCTAATTTTACCCAAACGAGACTCTACACTTCAGGGGAACCTCGACTGGGTCATTACTGTCTGCCAGAAGGCAGAGAGCTCGATTAAACGCAAAGCAGCTAACTGCTTGTAACTGCAATATTTAGTTACTCCTCCCCCGCCACTGGGGCAAAATGTGGCACAAGGCCTTTTTAATGTGGGATTTCTGAGCCATATATTCCCGGACAATAATATCTGTCTAATATTCCCCAGTTGTGACTCTACCCTTCGGCGGAGCCAAGACTGGGTTAATGCTCTCTGCCCGAAGGCAGAGAGTTGACAGTGTGCAAGGTAGTCACTGCGAGAAATTGCTTTCTAAAAGTCAAGCAGGTAATTTACATATATATCAAGAAGTGTTCGTTCCTTGTTGGAGGATAGCATAACTACTATCTTATTGTATTTCTATGGCAACTGCTCTGACGAGAGTTTTTCCTGGTACCCCGATCACGTGTATTGACATCATGGTCCCACCTTTTTCCGTCGAAATAGTTAAATGCGGCCTCTAAGATTTCACCGGCGGTCGAGAACAAGGGAAAATTTACTCGCCCCAGGATCATTTTACTCGCCCGACTCCATTTTCTTAATAATCGCCTTACGTAAACATAGCCTTAATCGCTGACGGAAAACAAAAAATGAAATTTTAAATAAAATTTCGAACGTGTTAGAAAGAATTTAACAATTTTAAGAAATAATAACAACAAAATTTGATCTTTCCTCTTAATAATAGCATAGATATTTTCATGATAAAATTTTGTTTTTATTAAGTTTGAGCCCTTTTAAAATCATGATATACTGTTTTTGTTTTGTTTTTTGTTTTTTTGTTTTTTGACTCTTGAGTGGAGATACCTAAATTCTCAACGATTTTCTATAAAAAATTACTTGTATAATTTATTTTTCGGTGCATGGTTGACAGAAGTATGCGTATTTTTTCTTCCTTTCAAATATTTGTTTTTAATTTTCGTAAGCGAGGAAGAAATATAGGATAATATTTTTCCATATGAGCTTTATTTTGGGCGACAGAGAGATTTTGGCTCCACTCTGGAAGCGTTAACATTAAACAAATGTTTACACTGACCGGGACGATAAAAGCCAAGAGTTCAGTAACATCATTGTAAGGTAAAGTAACTTGTGCGTCTTCAGTGGCATACCTTTGGGTTGTAAAAGAATCAGATTTCCTTTTTCATTGCGAGATTTTTAACCGACCACGGCGAGTAAAGCAATAAACTTTAATCGCCCAATTAAGTTCTTAATCGTCTAAGTCGATCGAGCGAGTGAAAACTCAAAGGCTGGTTGAAAGTAACCACTTCTTCTAGTCTAACATTTTGCAAACGTCAAATATAATTTAATAGTACTCGCACTTCTGATCTGTGGAACTCTGTTCCAATTTCTTGCTTCGTTGAAAACGGCAAAGTTTCAAAATTTAAATGCATCGTCAAGTACCACCTTGCGTACCGTTCATCATTTATACTTTCCTCAATATAAACTTATTTATAAATGGAACTTTGTCTGTGTGTGTGTCAGTGTGTGTGTGTGTGTGTAAAATATAAAATCCGAAAGGCTGAACCGATTTTCTTGAAAATTTATACAGTTGTACTATAAGCGTCTGCTAATGTTCTTAGCTAAGTTTTGTGTTGAGGTACACCCGATAAATATCAAAAATCAATAATCGAAAAAATCGGGTTATAGAAGGAGTGGTCCGATTTTAATCAAATTTGATACACTCATAGACAAAGATATAAAAAACGATATGCAGAATTTTCAAGGTTGCAGTTATTACAATAGTCTAAAAATCGATTATATATATATATATATATGTATATATATATATATATATATATATAAAGCAAGATGTTTGTGTGTGTGTCTGTTTATCTGCTTGTATGTCTGTATTTTTCCAGCCCTCTTATTTTAGTTTTTGCTTCGGGTTTGGCTCTAAATAGGTATAATTGTAGTTCTTAGTCTCTGCCATGATACCATTTACTCAGAGGACTTATTTAGTCTTCAAAATTTAGTTTAAGGCGAAAAAAACTTATTTGATATCGATACCAGGAAATCAAAATTTGACTTACTTCCATTCATTTTTCTTTCAGTCTAAGGTTTCCCTTTAACTGGAAACAACTATTGCTTTTAGTCTTTCTTGCCAACGTCCAACGAGTCTGAGCTCCAGGACCATGGATTAGTTTTACAGCTTTCACTACACCCGAGCAATGCCGGGCTACACTGCTAGTCTTAAATAAACACTTTCTTAAAGCCTTGCATAGCATTTCGAATACTTCATTTGCTAGACCCATGAATGGTTCACATCACAGATTAGACGTTTACATAGAGATGATTAAAAAATTTATATTAGAATTGCAACTAGGCCTTACCGTCTGACTGTAGAAAGTAGCTAGATGCAACCGTCAAATATATTCTAGTCGATTTTTTCTTTGCATTCACACCTGTAGAAATCCCTTCCAATAATTTGCTTCATTGATAACAGAAATCTTCAAAAATTAAATGCAATCCCAACAGACATCTTCTGTCATCCTAAATCCCATTCGTCGTTTGCCCTTTCCTAAATCCTCCCCATTTTCAGCTTTTTCTTTTACTTTTTTACTTTACTATAAACCCCGCGTACTAGGGGCATTATGCCCTTGTTTGAGGTGAAATTTTTAAAAAAATCTTTGTACGGAAGAACCCAGAAAGCATAGGGAACCGTTGCTCACCTAAATTGACGAGAAATATTAAAACTGTTCAATATTCTACCTAATTTTCAATATTCTGCCTCCAACTCTTTGCTGAACTCACAGAATGTGGCATCTTTTTTTTCTAAGTCACATTTCCCATCAAGATGATAAACGATGATGGATGAACTTCCGATCCATTGGAGCACTTAGGTTTTGTATTTTTGAGATCTCTTCTAATCCCTGTAGTGTTGACGAAATACAAATATTCGTTAAATAGGTTATTTTGTTCTTTAATCAGTCCCTGTTGCTTTAAAATTTGCTATATATTTGAGGTGAAAGTATTAAGAATATTTTACTAGATTACCAACTAGGTCTCATCATCAAGTAGCTAGATGCAATTGGCAACTATATTCGAATTATTTCATATGAAATGATTTAAAATATATCGCAACTAACATCAATATTATGAAATATCGATTCTGATGACCAACATATTCGAAATAAAGTTTAAACAAGCAAAACAAACCTTATTCGCTTTATATATATATATATATATATATATATATATATGTATGTGTGTGTTTATATATATATATAGTGGCCAAGATTTCACCCGAACAATTTTAGTCAAATTCACCTAATCAAGTAGAATTCGGTGACTGACGTGTGTATACACAGCATATATATAACATGCTAAAGTTTGCCCTCTCTCTTTAATTCCAACCGCTCATGGCTCAGTAGGGCCTCTGACTGACACCAAATCGGTCAAATGGTGCCAAGTTGATGTCTAGCCACACTGATGATCTGCGATACGGCGAAACAGGCTTGTACGTGTATGAATAATATATATATATATATATATATATATATATATATATATATATAAAGTAAAATAAATTTCGATGTTCAAATCAGTTGTATAGCCATTTCTACATGAAATCCCCCCCCCAAAAAAATTCACGCATCATCGGCAACTTCTTTATTTCAAAATAAAGCGAGATACTTTACCGGCGGAAGTGAAAAAAATATACTTCACAGAAAAATTAAAGGGGTGGGATTAATAAGAAAGTAGACAGAAATCAATGTATATTGTTAGATTTTTGGAAAACCTTACTTTTAAACTGAGTTAAGAGTTGTAAGTTAAAATTTAGCCTTGACTGGCTCTAAAAATGGAAGGGGAAAGTTAAAGGAAAGAAAGAATTGAAAGAAGTGAGAAGGGGTAGTTGACAGGGAAGTAAGCTAAGGAAAAAAGGAAAGGAATAAAAAAGAAAAGAAAAAACTTAATCTCCATAGAAACGTTAACAAACGTTTTTGACAAATAAATTGTTACTTAGGATCGTGTCTTTGGGATTTACCTTCTTGCTTTTCCTTTTGGAAAATATATATATCAGTGAATAAAGAACGAAGAAAAAATTGACAACGTTCAAAACATTAATGAAATACAGTGCTCGATATAAATAAATATCTAATAAATCTGTGAATATTTATTATAAATTATAATTTAGAACATGTACAAATTATCATCTACTACAAAGTATACATTTTGTTTTGACATTGAAAGGACAATGTCTCATCATGTAGTGTGAAAAGAAATGAAAATTCTTTTTCTTATATTTGGCGAATTGTGTGTGAGATGTAGGGGTGGGGTGGAAATTGAGAAATAAGGGTTATAAGCTGTCAGTTAGAATTTGAACGAAAAGAGGGAAGAGGTCAGATCAAAATTGTCGGGACGTTGGTAAAGTAGCCAGAATAATTGCAGTTCCTCGCTTGACATAAATTGCGTTTAAACTCTCTTGCGATTGTCATAACGTTTTTGCTTGGGAGATCATATCTCAAAAGAGATATGACTGACTGGGAAGAAGATTATCCCGCAGTAGCTTGCCATTACTTTCCACGGGAGAATGGTTGCCAGCCAAGGATATAGAACCCAACCTGTCCTGTTATCTAACCCATAACTGGAGGCAAAGGACAGATTAATACCTTTTCAAAGGGTATTTGTGCGCAAGTGAATGCAAAGAATTCAACTGGAATTCGAACTCGGCTCCCGATTTTTCGTTCCGTGCCGATAACCTCATCACAACAACTAACATAAAGAGCTTTCTTAAATTGTGAAAAAGAAAGTTAGAAAAGTACATCTCTGCTTCATTGGCTTGTTTTTCGCCTCTGGGCTGATGTATGTCTCTTTTTGTTGACCGGAGGTTCGCATTTCCCAGGATAGAGCGGTTTCGTCACAGTTAGAAAAGGTTAAATGCCCCTTTCTTTTCTGTAGATGTGTCCGTAACTGTAAAATTTAAAGCATGCCTGGATGGTTCCACTTCTGTAAAAATGATATGCAAGTTCAATCCTTGTCAAGAGGCATAATTTCTTTAATTAATGTTTTGATGCTAAATTCGGAGATAACTTTAAAAATAAACAATTTAATTTCTTAAAATTAACATAAATAATAATCAACGTGTTATATACTGCCTCTGGATCTAGATAAACAACGAGGTGCACTTATATATTGTTGTGGGGATCTCCCTTTTCATAAAAATGGACTCGTCCATACTATTGCTATAGAAGCGAGACTGGAGAATACCGCTTTTTCACAGAGAATTAACAGGAGAATATGAGAGTCCAGAGAGAGATTAGCAGTTAGTACACAGTAATTGATAATAGCTCTCTGCTCCACTCATCGAGAAGATTATTACGCCGTACCCGTCATCTTCAGACGCAGACATGCTCAATATACTACGGCTTCACTTGCAGAGACTTGTACATATACTTTTTCTAACCCGCATAACTGGACTACAAATCTTCATTCAAGTCTGTATCCTTACGTTAATGAACTTATTTTCTATCTCAATTACTGGTCGTTGTTTATTTATTTGTGCTCGCCCCATTCCCGGGATCCACAACATATACAAACATATAATCTTATATATTCTTCGTAGGTGTCGCGTTTATGGAGCAAGAGGGCAGCTGCAGAGAGTCGCGCACACGTAAGTGCTGTCGGGAGTCGGAAGACAGCGGGAGTTCTCTGACTCTACAGCACAAAACTCGAAACTTTGTATAGCCCCAAAACTCTCACGCATTTATGCTTTTTCGGGTTGTCTCTCTGTTAACGTCATCTACGGCAGGATATATCAGTCAACCACTCTTGACCTCGGTTGAATTTTCTCTATGACAGAATATGGCTATCAGCCATATCTTTGCCAGCATTTGCCTTGTCGCTTGTGTTTCCTGTTGTTGAAACCTACTGACATCACAAACGGCTGGATATATCTGTCATCCACACTTGTTCTTTGTTGACCCCACCAACAGCCTAATGTACCTGCCACTTATCTCTATTGTTCAAGGTAATATATTACATAGGTAGTCATTAAATTCTTGACCAAATTCCTCAGCAGCTTACTGGTTAGTATTTGTTTTAGCTTTTCTAGGCCTACCAACAATAGATGTCCCTTCATTTCTTAAATTTATGCAATAACCCGATACTAATTTTGAAACATCAGTATCAGCACTCAGGGTATATTTTACTAGCATACAATCCAAACTCACTGTTACTAGCTCACCTTTCCTCGTTTATCCAAATCAACAGTAATTTATTCACTTCTTCAATCGTCTTTCATCGTTGAACAGTCGTACTTTTATTAAAATCGGCATCATCATGTGCGTTGTGGTGCAGTGGATATCGGCTTGGAACGAGAAATCGGAAAGCTGAGTTCGAATTCCAGTTGAATTCGTTGTATTCACTTTCGCGCAAATACATTTGGGAAAGACATTAATCTGCCGCTTCTCCCTGCAGATATGGATTAAATGACAGAAAAGATTGAGTTCTATAGCCTTGGTTGGCTACCAGACTACTGCGGAAAGAAATGGCAACTGCGGAAATATCGTCATCGAAAGAGACATGATAGCCTAAGCGTGTATCACGTATGGCACTGACCAGAATAAAAGTTTCGAATAGCAGGACATAGTGGGTTATATAACCTTAGTTGGCAACCAGTCTACTGCATACAAAAATGGAAACTTCGAGAAAATATTCTATCTAGTCAGTCATAAAAGAGATCTCATCGCCCAAGCGTATATCACGTATGGCATTAAATGAAAGATTCAACAATGATTTAGGCGAGGAAACCGTGGAGAGACATGATGACCCAAGCGTGTATCTTGTATGGCACTTAACTGAAATGGTCAACTGACCATTCATTATCACAAATGCGAACAAATTTTAACATCTGTCTCCACTTTAGCCTAATTTTGATTAATATTTCTTTTCAGTTTGTTGCTACTATCATCCGCCGTTAGCCCCATGGTGGTTTATTTAATAATTTATGTAGAGTAGGGACGGCGAATTAGAGCAGGGATATCATTGGAGCGAAAGCTACGCTTAACTGATGATCACCCGTCGATAGTCCTGACTTGACGAGCCATGTTATCACCGGCTTGAATGTTGATCGATCAAGACTCATTTTGTTCTCGAAATTTGATCGTGACCATATCTATCTATCTATCTATCTATCTATCTATCTATCTATCTATCTATCTATCTATCTATCTATCTACACAACCGGTCATAATTATTAGGCCACCCAAATGTTTTTAAAAAATGATGTATTTCATAATATTTTTTAGTATTTATTGCCAAGTAATGGTCATCAGCAAAAAGAGCAGCCCAAAATGCCAAATTACAGGCGGGGGATGTTAAAATTAAGCAGGTAAGAAAATTTAAATATCTGGAAATGTTCCAACTGAAGACAGAAAGTGCGATACCGAGATCCAAAGGCGGAGTGGCATGGCGAAGGACGTGTTCCAGAAGCTGAGTAAAGTATTAAGACACAGGAAACTTTTACTAGAAACAAAGAAGAGAGTACTAGATTGCTCTGTGATGTCAGTTCTTCAATATGACAGTGAATGTTGGACAATATCAACAAAGATGAACGGAAAACTTGAAGTAGCTGAAATGTGGTTCTACAGAAGGATGCTGAGGATAGCGTGGACCGAGCATGTGATCAATGACGAGGTGTTGGAAAGATTGGAACCGAAAAGGAAATTAATATTAAGCATCAGGAAGAGACAACTAAAGTTCCTGAGACATGCAATGAGGAAGGAGGGCTTGGAGAATCTGATACTAACAAGCCAGATAGAGAGAAATAAAGAGAGAGGAAAGCAGCGGATAACATATTTGAAGGGCCTGAGCAGGTGAATGACAGAGAAAGGGCTGCGAGACGTTACAGGCACCAGGAATAGGAAAACGTGGAAGGCCGTGATCGCCTACATCCTGAAAAAACAAGGCACAAAGAAGAAGAAGAATTGTAAATGAAAATAGAATGTTTTTTTAGTTAATACTGCACAATAGCATGTGCATCAAATGAATTTATAAATATTTAATAATTGCCTATATTGCAGTTCTATTAATGAAAGAATGAAGAAAATTTAGGGTGATTTGGAAGAGTTCATCTTTGCTTCTTGCATTGTAAAATTTTTCGAAGTACTAATAACAAAAGAACCATTCTATTTTCATTTAGAATTCTCCATTCAGAAACAGTATGAAGTATATCATTTTTAAAAAAAACTGGGGCTTCCTTATAATTGTGGCCAGCAGTGTATGTGTATGAAATTCTCTTAATACCTAAATAGCTAGCTAGCTATATGCGTATGTGTGAGCGCGCGTGCGTGCGTGTATTCAATTCTTTTACTATCTATCTATCTATCTATCTATCTATCTATCTATCTATCTATATATCTATCTATCAATTAGGTTGTCCCAAAAGTTCGTAAACAATTGCAAAAAATTGAAATTTTACTCGCAAAAACAACAAAAATTATTGCTCAAAATAAAGACCATCATCTTCCAAGACATTCTGTCATCGATCTGCAAGCTTTCGGATCTGGTCAAAGTACCATTCAGCCGGCTTAAAGAATCAAAGAATTCTTGACACGCTTCCTCGACTTCATCAAACGAGTCAAATCGGCGGCCCTTTCAGAACGGAAAAGGCCGTAATCTGATGGATCCGGGTACTTTTGCTTCAACTTTTCGTAGACCCGCTCAAGTTGCTGACAGTAAATTTCGGCACTAATGGCACGACCATTCGGAATCAACACAAAATACACGATTCTTTCAAAGTTCCACCAAATAACTTTCTTGCCGAATCGATCTTGTTTTGGAACCGACGGTGTCTCTTGACTTTTCTGAACCTATCGCTTGTCTCGATTGTTCTGGACCAGATAGACCAATTTCACAAGTTTTGTGACAACCTAATATCTATCTATCTATCTATCTATCTATCTATCTATCTATCTATCTATCTATCTATGTCAGTCTGTTCATATCTATCTATCTATCTATGTCAGTCTGTTCATATCTATCTATCTATCTATCTATCTATCTATCTATCTATCTATCTATCTATCTATCTTAGTCTGTTCATTATCATATCTATCTATCTATCTATCTATCTATCTATCTATCTATCTATCTAAGTCTGTTCATATCTATCTATCTATTTATCTATCTCTGTCTATTCAGTTCTATCTATCTATCTATCTATCTATCTATCTATCTATCTATCTATCTACAGGCATACCTCAGTTTGTCGTTTTCAGTTACGTTGTTCTTGATTATACGTCGTTTGTCAAAAATATATGGAAAAATAAAAATCAAGTTTAAGTCCTTTTATTTGACTTTATGTCTGTCCACCACAAATACTGAAGTCGTAATCACAGTAGAAAAGCGTTAAAAGCACATAAAATCATGTTACTCTACCAGTTTCTTATTAAAAAAACTTATCAAACAACAACAGCCAAAAGCAGCTGTTGTTGCTGACGATTTACTGCCATCTACGTCCACGACAATAAATTGAATATAAACATAAATAAATTTAACATAAAGTAGTTTATTGTTTTACTATCACAAAATAATTTTAATAACTGCATTTGTTATGACAAGTTACAAAAAACATGTTTTGCTATAACGTTTCAGAGATAGCCACATTCACAAATAATGAGTCCACGATGTACTGTAAAGATCTTCAAATTGTAAACATCTCTTTCTTACAAGTATGTGCGCACATGTATTCGTACGTTTAGATTACTTTTCTTCTGTACTATATTAAAAACTCAAATCTATTTGTGTGTAAGCCTAAAATAAATTCTTATTGACTATTATTTTAAAGCATATATAAATAAAATACAGAAATATGAATGATTTTTGTAGTTTTGGTTAGTGACAAAAAATTTAGACTTAAGTCACCCCTTCTAGAACAAATTACCGACTTACGGTGATCTATCTATCTATCTATCTATCTATCTATCTATCTATCTATCTATCTCTCTATCTGATACATCTTCATACATTTATAATTATTCTGTTTTTATTTTATGTTTGTTTCTTTCGACCAATTAAAATTGTACATATTCTCAAATTTATTAGTTTTACCCTAAAATATGATCTCTTCGAAAGTATCTCTGCTTTTTTGTCTTTTTTGTAATCATTTATTTCTCGATTTTTATTTATCCATGATCATTCTATTTTGTAAAAAAACTATTTTGGATAGAAGTGAAATTTATTTCAGGTGGTACTTTTTAAACTTGCACCGACATTTGATTTCATTTTGTCGTTCGCTTTTGGGAAGCAGCAGGCGCTGTGAGCCAATGGTAGAACCACTTTCAGCGTACCATATCTGCTGACTAATCACAGGACACGTAACCTGATGAGGGAACAGGAAGATTTTCCCCAAGAGAACTGGCATCGGCAGGCGGACAGCAGCAGTCGGCAGAACTGGGCTCTGGGAGTAAAGACGTTAGAATTTTCGCTGCGGTATGACCGCGTGATGCGAAACCAACTTTGTGCTTTCCCCTACATTTAGAGGGATCATTAGTTGCCAACCATCTTCGTGAAGCCGAAGTGTGTGTTTTATCCCCATTTTAACGGGATATAATCGTTGAAGTATTGAACCTACACTCGCCTGGCTAGTCAATGTTTTTCCCATTAACCAAATCGAATAGCCTAATTGGGGCTTCTGGAGTGCCTTAAATATTCGACTCCATATTGAATTGTTGCTGCGTTTGAGAAACCCTTCAACTGCCGTTTGACCAAAGCCGCTGCCCTAAAGAAGAAGAAGAAGAAGAAGAAGAAGAAGAAGAAGAAGAAGAAGAAGAAGAAGAAGAAGAAAAAGAAGACGTCGTCCCAACAAGTCCCTGGAGAAAAAGCTTTCGACTACGGGAACCCTGGCTTGTCCGCTTTTCGCTGATTCGAATGTATGAGAATGCCATTTGTATTTCCACCTTCGTGAATTTGTCGCAATATTTTAATTGTATGATCCGCTATCAGTTTTGACGCTAAAATACCTATAATTTTTCTTTTAATCATTTCACCCCGAGCAAGGCGGAAACGCCACTGATGTGCAGGGGGTTACATAAATGTAAAAAGATTAATTAGAAAAGAGTGAGGAGTACAAATAGTTAGAAAGGAACAATAGAAAGCTGAAAAAGCAGGTGCGATGACAAATACATAGGTGGAGAAAGGGAAGGTTATACAGGGGAGGGGAGAGAGCTAGAGGCCAGTGGTTAGTAGATGAGTATTAACTTTGCATTTAAATTTCTGGAGGTTGTAGCCGTCAGGAAAGCAAGAATACGGGAGTGAGTTCCACAGGCGGGAAGTGCGAGAGAGGAAGCAGCAGGAGTAGAATTGTCGTCTGCATTTGGCTAACTTGACTGTGAATGGGTGGGACCCAGTTGCCAGTCTGGTTGCACGAGTAAACACCTGTTGAGGAGGCATCAGTGACTTAAGCTCATCCGAGCAGAAGCCATGAAAGTATTTGTAGAAGAGACAAAGGGAGGCCACATTTCGACGATGGGGAAGTGACTGCAGTCGAGTCGCCAGATCAGTACCTATCACATTACAGACTCTCCTTTGGAGCTTGTCAAGAACACTGAGGAGAACGGCAGGGGCACCTGACCATAAATGGCAGCAGTACTCCATGCACGGACGGATGGTTGACTTGTATATATGCAGGATGGATTCAGGTGGAAAAAACATCCTGGATCGACATAGTGACCCAATCTTCTTAGCAGTAGATTTTTTTTAGAAGTCTATATTTTACATATTTCTAATACTAATCATTTATTAAAGTGTGCATGTTAAATGTAAAAACTTTTCATGTATTTTAATTTTTTATGTTGCAATAAATAATTCTGTAATTGAAACGCACGAGAATATATTTTTCTACTAGAGCTGAACGTGTTGCTTTTTTGGTGAAAGTAATAGTTCTTTTATTCTGTTAAAATTAAACTTTTAGTTCTGTTATTCTGCTAAAATTACACGTTTAATTCTTTTAATTTCTTTTTCGGCGTGTGTACGCAAAAAAGTCATCTTCATTTTTTTTTGCTTCCGGTTAAAACACCTATCGTTTTTTTAATAATTTTTTTGTCTCTCAGCAGAACGTAAATACGTAATTTCCTTAAGAAAAAATATCGTGTAAAAAAGAGAGAAAAGAATGCAGAAAAATAGGAAGTCATTTATAGCGAAAAAATATCAATTCTTTCTTTTTTGTTTTGAACTTTCGTTACGACAGCAAACATAGATGCAACTTTCTGAAAATTCAAACGAATTACAGGTTGTGATGTATGGCTTGTAGTCCAAATGTCGCAGCAAAAACTCGACATCTCACTTTAACAGATATGCAGGTTGTGATAGATGAATTCTTGTTAAATGATGAAAAACTAATACTGACGTCTCATTTTAACAGATATGCAGGGTGCAAAGGATGAATTGTCGCTTAAAATAAACAAAAATGAAAATTCTACTGAAAAATTATTTTAACGGATATACAGGGTGTGATGGATAAATTGTTGCCTAAATGTTGAAAAATGAAAATAACACTATATTTTAACAGTTAGACAATGGAATGGATGAACTTTCGACTAAATGACGCCAGAATGAAAATAACACTGTCATCTCATTTTAAAAGACAGTGTGCGATGGATGAATTCTCGTTTAAATGACGAAAAAATAAAAATAACACGGACATCTCATTTTAACAGAGCAGATAAAAGAAAAAATATATTAATTTGATTATATGTGGTATGTTTAAATAAAATATCGATTCGCTCAGGGATTTAAACAATGCGATAGAATTAGATATATGTATTTGGGCAGATCTGTCTTCGAAAAATGGAAATGATTTTTACTTTACACGATCTTTATATCTGCTCTGAAAAGAGTTATGAAAAGTGTCACAATATCTGGAGTCGGCTCCGTGCCAAAGGTGTTTTATAATTAATGAACGCCATCACAGGACAGACGATGTTTAAACAATTAAATTCGTGATAGAAATCGATCAGCAAATAAAGAATTCAGCAGAAAAGCGTAAATGATTTTTTTTCTGTCGACCTTATTTTGATTCCTGTTGCTGGCGTGACAAATTCCATCCCCAATTTTACAGATGGAAAATTGGCATCTATTCTATGCGGTGATCCGTTTTACGTTTTCCGGTTTTTATTCAATCATGTGAATGATATTTGATAGCTTCAATTTATTTGGTTCCATGCTTGGCGCTAAACATCTCAAGAAATGTGTAAGACGTTAGCTAAATAAAACCTCTTTCTCTAGTCACTGGTTAAAATCGGCTTTGAGCAAATGAAACCTGTACGTATCCGCTCAAAACAAAAATTCTTCAAACAACGTGGGCTCGTACGGCATAATAAATGCGATGGATGAATTGTCGTCCGAATTATGCTAAAATAAAATGCAATGGCTAATCTGTATCCCGGATGTGTGTTTAGGAGAAGTGGATATCGTCTCGGAACGACAAATTGGGAAACCGAGTTCACTTACGCACAAATACCCTTAGGGAAGGTATTAATCAGTCACTTCCTTCCAGTTATTCGTTAAATAACAGTTCAGATTGGGTTCAATAGCTTTGGCTTGCAACCTGTCTACTGCAGAAAGCAATAACAGCCAACTGCGTGATAGTCTTCTGCCCGGTCAGTCATGTCTCTTTCGAGACATGATCACTCAAGCGTGTATAACGTATGGCACTTAACTGACTGACTGAATATAATAGATGAAAACATGATTAAGGCTTCTACTGGTCATAAAGTTGGGGATCAAGTTTATATTAATATGATGTAATAAGCTGATCCCTTAATAATTACTACTTAATAATATAATACAACTCTTCCCCCTCTAGCTAAGAGTCAAATAATAGAACTGATTGTGTTCCATAGCTTTGGTTGGCAACCAGTCTATCGCAGAAAGCAATGGTAACCTACTGCGGGATAATCTTACGCCCAGTGAGTCATATCTCTTTCAAGACATGATCGCCCAAGCGTGTATCACGTATGACACTTAACTAACTGACTGAATCTGTATATCAAATATAAAGTGTTGAATATATTGTTAATTAAAAGTAGTTTTAGTTTTTGCTGGTTTCAGTGAAGAATATATAAAGAATATTTTATGAGATTTTAAAAGATTTTTATCATCTTGTGTGTAGTTAGAATTAGTGTATAGTTGTTTGACATATTTTGGGATATTTCAGGAAATTTTTTTTAATTTATTCAACACTTTACATTTGCAATGGCTAATCTGTATCTCGGATGTGCGTTGTAGTGCAGTGGTTACCAGCTCAGAACGAGAAGTCAGGGAGCCGAGTTCGAATTCCAGTTGAATTCCTTACATTCACTTACGTACAAATATTCTTGGGAAAGGCATTTATCCGTCTTTTCCCTCCAGTTATGGGTTAAATAAAAGAACAGATTGGGTTCTATAGCCTAGGCTGGCAACCAGTCCACCGCAGAAAGCAATGGCAACCTATTGCGGGATAATCTTCTGCCCAGTCAGTCATGTCTCTTTCGAGACATAATCGCCCAAGCGGGTATTACGTCTGGTACTAAAACTGATTGAATCTGTATCTCTGCAGGACAATTACCAGCTGAGAATTTATTATCGGCTGAAATTCTTATTTTTCAATTAATCTGATTTCTTAAGTTATACTAGCAGTATATCCCGGCGTTGCTCGAGTGTAATGAAAGCTTAAAACTAATCCATGGTCCTGGAGTTCAGACTCTTTGCACGTTGGCACGAAACACTAAAAAGCAATAGCTGTTTCTAGTTAAAGCGAAACCGTAGACTGAAAGAAAAATGAATGGATGGAAGTCAAATTTTCATTTCCTAGTATCGATATCAAATAAGATTTTTTCGTTGTAAACTGAATTTTGAAGGCTAAATAAGTCCTCTGAGTAAATGGTATCATGGTTGAGACTAAGAACTACAATTATACCTACGTAAATCCAAACCCGAAGCAAAAACTAAAATAAAAGGGGTGAAAAAAATACAGACATACAGGCAGATAAACAGACACACACAAACATCTTGACTTTTATATATATATATTATCGATTTTCTGCACTATTGTAAGAACTGCAACCTTGAAACTTCTGAATATCGTTTCTTACGTCTTTGTTTTGAGTGTATCAACTTTGATTAAAATCGGAGCACTCCTTCTATAACCTATATATTATTTCAATTATCGATTTTCGATATTTATCGGGGGTACCGCTACACAAAATCTAGCTATGAACACTCGCAGACGCTTATAGTATAACTGTGTAAATTTTCAAAAAAATCGGTTTAGCCGTTTCGGAGTCTATAGGTAACGGACACACACAGACACACAGAGAGAGACAAAGTTCCATGTATAAATAAGTTTTGATCAGTCAGTTAAGTGCGATATGTGATACACACTTGGCAATCATGATATTTCGAGTCATGTCTGATTAGGCAGAAGTGGGCTGTCATTTCTTTCTGCAGTAGACTTGTTGCCAACCAAGGCTATAAAACCCAATCTGTCCTGCTAGTCAGCCCATAACTGGTTGGATAAGAGATGGATTCATATCTTTTTCAAGATTATTTCTGCGTAATTGAATACAACTAATTCAACGGGAATTCGAACTCAGCTAATCGATTTTTCATTCCATTACGCCACAACGCACATGTGCTATATAACTTTCTGAAATTTTGGGTAATTTTCTTCGTATTTTATTTTTTGAATGCTAAAGTTAATCGCGTCTTTTTACCGAAAGGATATAATCAGATCCTGATAAATAGTGCCCTTTTCGTAAAATTCCCTTCATTCGCGTCACCCACACAACCATTATTGCCCCAGCCAGCAGCGGGAGAATCGCCAACCGTTTCACCCAGACTAAGAAGAAGACACATTTTCACACACGTACTCAAGATCAATGGAAACACACACCAGTTGATAGCCGTGATCCTCCAACCCATAAACACACCAGTGGCAATCAGGAATATCAGTCAGCAGTGACTTGAAGTTCGCGTCTTGAGAGGTAAGGCCTTCTGGGCCAATCACCAGGTGAGCGAAAACTCATTAATTCTATCATTATTTACTTTTTTTAATCACTCTTTCTATTATTTTTTGTTGTTGCTGTTGTTAAACGTCTTCGGGTGATGTAGATTGTTAATACAGGGGTTAGAAAAAATAATAGAAACACCTTGAAATTTCAAGCAAATCTATTTCTATATGAGGTATAACTACATTTGGCAGTAATTACAGCTTGAATTCTCGTACAAACTTTGAGTTGTTTCCAGAGAAATTTGTATCCATTCTTCAGTTAAAACAGTCTGTAATTCTTGCAATATTAATGGTAGAGGATATCAACTCCTCATATTTCTTTTTTTATTAAATGAGCCATATATGTTTAATAATGTTGAGAACCGGAGACTATGGTGGACAGTTAAGATGTTCTGCCCAACTAGTATGTTCCTCGTGCCAGTCAGTTACAAATCTAGCAATAAGAAATTTTTTATTTAATCATTTCACCCCAAGCAAGGCATTCCACTGCCACTATTACGCAGGGGGTTACATAGGAGAAGGTGATGAGAAAGAGTGGTTAGATATAGGAAATGTCATGGACGGGTAAGGATACCGAGGATAAGGGATGGGTAGATGGGAAGAGTGTTTGAGAGAATGGATGCGAGTTAGTGTTAGGAGGTGTCTATTGACCTTACATTTAAACACTTGGTGATTTTAGCTGTCGAGAAAGCAAGCATGTGGATGGGAATTCCAGACGCGGAAAGTGCGAGAAAAGAAGCTATTGGATAGAAATTGCGGTTACACCTTATCGATTTCACTGTAAAAGGGTGGGACCTAGTTGCTAATCTAGTATCTCGAGCAAATTCGTACCTAGTGGGCACCAGTGATCTAAGTTCATCGAAGCAGAAACCGTGAAAGTATTTATAGAAGAGGCACAGGGAAGCCACGTCACGCCGGTGAGAGAGTGGTTGCAGCCGGTCTTCCAAGTCGGTATCGATTACATTACAGACTCTCCGTTGTATTTTGTCAAGAACCCCGAGGGGAATAGGAGGGGCACCCGACCAGATGTGACAGCAGTATACAATACACGGGCGGATGGTAGATTTATATCTGTGTAGGATAGATTCAGAGGAGAAAAACTTCCGGGTCCTGCACAGAGAATTGACTTTCATAGCATGCTAATGGGAGGTAGGTGTGATGGTCTATGATGGTTAATTGATAGCTGCTTCGTTTTGGAAGCATTAAAATTTACGAGCCATTTCTTACCCCAGTCCACTACGGATTGGAGGTAGTTTTCAAGCTCGGCAGCGAAGTTCGCTTTGTCGTCCACACCAGAATGGGTACATTACATTTTGAAAGATGGCATTTCCTTCCGGATGCAGTTTCCGAACCACAGAATGAAATTGTTCACTTAATATTCTTAATAAAATTATTTAAATAATATCTGTAAAACACAATTTTATAAAAAAAAATGAAGTACTATTAATATTAAGAAATTTAAACTTAGAAGACACACGCTTTTGTCATTTTAATCAAGTTTTATTTTGTCTATCCGCTCTATATTTAGTTAGTTAAGTGCTATACGTGATATGCGGTTTGGGCGATCATGTCTCGAAAGAGACATGACTGACTGGGCAGAAGACTATTCCGCAGTAGGTTGTTATTGCTTTCTGCAGTAGACTAGTTGCAAGCCAAAGCTATAGAACCCCATCTGTGCTGGTATTTAACCCATAACTGAAGGGAAGAGACGGATTAATACCTTTCCCAAGGGTATTTGTTCGTAAGTGAATTCAACTGGAATTCGAAACTCGGCTCTCCAGTTTGTCTTTCGAGTCGATATCAACTGCATCACAACGAACATCCTCTATATTTAGTAAGCGTATTTGTGGCTCAAAGCTACGAGTTTTTGCTGTCGGTGCGGACTGAACGCCGCGGTCACGGACAAGTAGAACCGCTCACTAATACCATCTAATTGCAGCCAGAAACAAACGAAAGAACTTGCATAAACTTATGAAAGTGTGAAGTGTGAAAAGAATGTCGCTAAAAAGACAATGTAATATTGTTTCAAAGTTTAATTAAATCAGGCGAACAATTAGACATACGGCAAAAATAAAGTAGATTAGACTTAATTCGGGATAATGTAATTTTCTTAACTGATAACGTTGATCTGCTACTAAAATGTAACAAGTAAACCAAGATAGATTTCTACAGCTATAGACTGTAGTCGCATCTGACTAAAATACAGGGAACATTCATAAAGTGAATCAAAACTTCTATTTGTGACTAGTAGTATAGCCCGGCGTTGCTCGAGTGAAATGAAAGCTTTAAAACTAATCCATGGTCATGGAGCTCAGACTCATCCTAGAGAATATTTGTGTGAAGTTTGGTGAGAATCGGAAAGAAATTGGGGATTTGTATAAAGTACATACTGACAGATAAACAGACACACACACAAACATCTTGCCTTTTACATATATATATTATAGATTTTCTACACTATTGTAAGAAAAGCAACCTTGAAACCTCTGAATATCGGTTCTTATGTCTTTGTCTATGAGTGTATCAAATTTTATTAAAATCTGACTACTTCTTCTATAACTCGATTTTTTCGATTATCGATTTTCGATATTTATCGGGGATACCTCTACACAAAACCTAGCTAAGAACACTTGCAGACGCTTATAGTACAACTGTGTAAATTTTCAAGAAAATCGGTTCAGTCGTTTCGGAGTCTATAGGTAACGGACACACACACATACACACACACAGTTCCATTTATAAATAAGTTTAGATCTTCAAATGACTTGAGAGATTATAATACTTAAACTGAAGCTAGTCGATTCGGCGTATTTTAAGGAGTAAAAACTGTTCTCGTTAGAAGTAAGTTCAATTCACAGTCGATATTTCTGAGGTCATACTACATCTAAGCTAGGCTCGATAAGCCAAAGAAAATGAATCAATCAATTAAAGTAAAGCAGCTATATATATATATATATATATATGTGTTTGTGTGTATATATATATATATATATATATATATATATATATATATAGATATATATATCCCGGGAGGGGATAAACAGAGAAAGAATAGTGCAAGAAATAATTCTTAACACTGAGGGATTTATTATACCTCAGTACAATAAACCAAATACACGTACACCAACGAACAGTTAACAAGAATAACAATCAAGAAGACAATGTCTGTATAGGACATATGCGTCAGTCATGAAAAGAAGGCTTCCGCCTAGTGACGTCTAACTCTCGTCTAAGGTCGATGGCTCTCGACTCGCTCGTATAATAACGAAGACTCTCGATCTCTCCCGTGTAATGACGAAGGCTCTCGTATAGTCACGAAAACTCTGTAATTCGTTTTAGTCCCGGTCTTTTATAACCCCGGCCATACCCTTCTTGGATAAGACAGGATATTCCTCCACAACAATATATATATATATATATATATATATATATATATATATATATAATAATAATAATAATATTTATTAATAAATTATAACATTGATATGTTATAATATCACTACAAAAGTAGCTATTTTGTTTCGACACTTTTTGTGTCTTTTCAAGTGATGTTGTTATTTTGAAATGAATCCATTCATTTCGAAATAACAACATCACTTGAAAAGACACAAAAAGTGTCGAAACAAAATAGCTACTTTTGTAGTGATATTATAACATATCAATGTTATAATTTATTAATAAATATTATTATTATTATTAGCTCTACTTTGTATTGAGCACTTTTTTAAAAATAGTGTTTCTTTGGATGGGGAATATTATTCCACCCATACTTGGATATATATATATATATATATATATATATATATATATATATATATATATTAGCCATCCGATCGTGCATAGAATACCATTGTCATATCTGGTTAGGCGCCCTTGCTGTTCATCTCAGTGTTCTCGATATCTTCCAAATAATTCCATGGCTTCTGCTCCGACGAACTTAGGTCATTTGTGGCCCCACCACAAGAACTTACTTGTGCAACCAGACTGGCAACAAGGTCTCATCCATTCACAGTTAGATCAATCGAATGCAGCTGACAATTCTACTCTATCAGCTTCGTTGCTCGCACTACCCGGCTGTGGAACTTCCTTTCGTATACTTGCTTTCCTGGCGGCTACAACCTCCGTGAATTTAAATGCAATGTCGATTCCCATCTCTTATCCACTTGACGCCAGCCCATTCTTCATAACCCCGTGTATTTTGTTCTTTTCCTTTCTCTCTACCTTCGCAACAGTCTTCACTCCTGTGTTCACATACTTCTCTTGCTCTTTCTCTGACACCCCCTGTAACTGGTTCGTCTTTCTCTTCAACCTCCTCCTGAATAAACCTTTACTCCATTAAGTAGCCCCCTGAGAATCAGTGGCGATTCCGTCTGGTTTGGGGTGAAAGGATTAATATATATATATATATATATATATATATATATATATATATATATATATATATATATAATGTCGACTTGTAATAGATATTGGTGGCACCATTGATATGTTTTCGGTAGTTGTACTGATTAAAGTTACTTTGACAAGATGTTTTTTTATCGAAAATTGCTAAATATCGGGGAAAAACTAAAGCGTTTATAGTTTTAATTCAAAGGATTTGTCATTTTAACTTAGCAAGGTCCTGCCAGGCATGAATCTATTTAGTTAAAATGATAAATTATTTGCAATATCTGTATATATATATATATAGTGGCATCCGCAGACAGATCTGTTTCGCTGTATCACAGCTCATCAGTACTGTTAGACAGCCGATTGCTTTTTACCCAGGACTGAAACCCGACCGAATTTGCGTCAGTCGGCGATTCTACCACTGAGCTACTGGCGCTCGGTAGAAGCAGGCAGACTTTTTAGCGTGTATATTATCATTATGCACGCCCAATAGCTGAGAGTGTTCTAATTCTTTGCTGAATGAACGAAGCGTAGATACTAGAGTAGCTACTGTTTTCAAAGTCTACCATTTTTCCAGAGTGCTCAGTCAGTAATATATTACCGGGCAAAAGTATTATCACAAGAACTATTTTATGTTTTATGAAGCATATTGACAGAAAATAAACAATTTAATTAAATTAATTTTATTTTATTTACTCAACAAATGCTTGAACAAAACAAAAATACTTGTTACAAAATAAATATAATATTTAGTATAATAGCTATTTGTTTTGATCACAACCTTCATTTGGTCAGGCATTGACATCACAAGATTCTTCAATGTATCTAATTGTATCTCCTTCCAAGCAGCTTGTATTCGTTCCCAAAGTGTGTCTTGCGAAGTAACATAAGATTTATCAATTTTTTTTATCCAAAGTATCCCATAGATGTTCAAAAGATTTGATATCAGGGCTTTGTGGGGGCCAGTTCAAATTCCAAAGCCTTCCTTCCTCTTCCTTTTTAGGTAAATAATTCTTACAAAAGTTTTGCTTTCCCTTCTGTATTTGAATTTCATTGAGGATTTTAGGAAAATTACCCCGGTAGTGTGCAAAAGTGTTAGGACAGGGGTGATCTTAAACTTTATTTCTATGCCTCATGAAAGATAAAATAGTTATTGTCTTGATACTTTTGCACAGTACTATATATATGTGGGACGGGGAGTATGCATATTTCAGTAGCAATCTTTTTCTTAATATTCTTTCGTTAAAATTAACAGACAAAAAATATATTTAATCTTGAGTTTATTTTGGAGATTGTTATTTGCATATCAGGCTTTGATTCTTTAATTATATTTTATTGTTGAGTTGTTTTGAATACCAGTAGAAGCGTTTATACCGTTTGTGTGTTAAACACGGTTTGAGAATGTGAGTTTTTCAGTTTTTCCAAAATTACTTCAAACCTTCATACTAACTACGCTCTTTCTGATCTACATTAATGATCTCCCCGATACCATAATATCCCAAGTAGGTATATACGCCGATAACACCACAGTTTACTCTCGCCTCGATCAAAAATCTGGTGTGGGCAACAAAGCTAACCTTGCAGCCGAGCTTGGAAAGGCCCTCCAATCCGTAGTGGAATGGCTCGTAAATTTTAATGCTTCTAAAACGAAGCTACTATCAATTAACCATCATAGACAACCGCACCTACCTCCCATTAGCATGGACCAGGCTTGCCTCCCAGAGAGTAAAACACTGCGCCTCCTTGGTCTCACACTTTCAGCGGACCTCAAATGAAATGACTATATCGAACCATTGCTAAATCCGCTGCTATGAAAGTCGGTTCTCTGTGCAGGTCCCGGAGGTTTTTTTCCGTCTGAATCTATCCTGCACATATATAAATCTACCATCCACCCGTGCATTGAATACTGTTGCCATATCTGGTCGGGTACCCCTGCTATTCTCCTTGGGCTTCTCGACAAGGTTCAGTGGAGGGCCTGTAATGTGATCGATACTGACTTGGCAGACCGCCTGCTGCAGTCTATCTCTCACCAGCGAGACGTGGCTTCCCTGTGTGTCTTCTATAAATACTTCCATGGCTTCTGCTCCGATGAACTTAGGTTCGAATTTGCACGAGATTTTTACAGTGAAACCGATAAAATGCAACTGCAACTTCTACTCCAACAGTTTCTTTTCTCGTACTTCCCGACTGTAGAATTCCCTTCCACATGCTTGCTTTCTCGACGGCTACAATCTCCAGGAGTTTAAATGTAAGGTCAATAGACACCTCCTAACACAATAACTCGCTTCCGTTCTTTCAAACACTCTTCCCATCCTCCCAACTACCTATCACCCACTTCTGACATTTCCTATATCTAACCACTCTTTCTATTTACCTTCCCCTATGTAGCCCCAAGCGCAATAGGGGCAGTGGAATGCCTTGCTTGGGGTGAAACGATAAAAAAACTTAAAGTGACGTTGATAATATAAGAGAGATGTTTCATATCCAGAGCTTCTGTCATAGCAAGATGTTTTTGGTCATGAAAATTTTTTATTTATTTATTTTATAATTGTGTCGCTTCAAGCAAGGCATTTTACTGCCACTGTTGATAGGGGGTTACATAGGAGGTAAGTTATGATAAAAAGTGACAGGTTGCAGGGGGGTATCAGAAAGAGGGTAGGTGAAGGATAATTATACTGATAAGAGTATAGTGGACGGAGAAAGGATCATGAGAGAGAGAGAGAGAGAGAGAGAGAGAGGATGCAAATTAGTGAGACAGGAGATACTATTGACTTTACATTTGAATTCTTGCAGATTGTAGCTGTCGGGAAAGCAAGTAAACAGAAGGGAATTCCACAGGCGGAAAGTGCGAGAGAAGAAGCTGATGGAGTAGAATTTGCGTTTATAGTTTATTGGTTTCACAGTAAATGGGTGGAACCTAGTTGCTAATCTTGTGACTCGAGTACATTCATGCATGTGAATTGAGCTAAGTTCATCTGAGCAGAAGTCGTGAAAGTATTTGTAGAAGAGACACAGGAAAGCCACATTTCACCGGTGAGAAAGTGATTGTATCTAAGCTGCTAAGTCGGGATCAATTACATTACAGATTCTCTGTTGTATTTTGACAAGGACCACTAGGTGGATAACAGGAGCACCCGACCAGATATGGCAGCAGTATTCAATGCACGTGCGGATGGTAGATTTGTATATGTGCAGGATTGTTTCAGTCAGAAAAAACTTCCTGACCCTACACTGAAAACCGCCCTTCTTAGCTCTAGATTCGATATAGTCATTCCACTTGGGGTCTGTTGTGAGAGTTAACCCGAGGAGGCGCAGTGTTTTGATTTCAGGGAAACTAGACTGATCCATGCTAAGGGGGAGGGGAGGAGCAATTGTCTGTGGTGGTTAATAGCAGCTTCGTTATATAAAATATAATAGTTTTCGACAATAATTCTTCATAAGAGCTCTTGTAAATTGTGCGTACATAAATGTTTTTTCTAGCATTTTGGCAGATTTATTGCTTAGAGATTCTCAAGCATCAGTTAACGAGATTCGATGAAGGATGATCCTCAGGGTTCATTTGCGCATACACATTTGTAGTCATTGATCTAAGAAGCGGACAGATGACATACACGCGTTTGAAACCACACCAAACCGCCTCGTCTTTCATAACATAGATTATATTAAATACTTCAAGTTCAAGTGGTCCTAGGCTTAACGGTAAACTGCATCCGGCAGCAAGGTCTCTGATTGGGAGGTGGTGAGGAACATGGAACCACCTCTTAATTGCTGTTGTTCCCATGACCACCCTGTCCCGGAGTGGTAGCAATTGTTAGGGTACCAGCTATGGGCAAGTAGTTAACTTCCCAAACTGGGGTCAAAACAATATGAAATTATAAAAATACACTTTTATAAAAATATATACATAAAAATAAACTTTTATAGAAAAATATACATTTTTGAAGGAAAAAATATTACCAAATTATTATCATAGCACATTTTTGAAAAAAAAAATATTCTCAGCAAGACATTTTTGAAGATACGACTAGAAGATGTTTTCAGTTTTTTCTCACTATAACCGAACATTAAAAAAAGTATCTAAAAGCCCCACCTGTATAGCATTAAATACACCACAGAGGTTGATATGATATTAAACAAAACTCAAACTCAAACTCAAACTCAAGTTGATGAAACATAGTTCAAACTCAAACTCAAACTCAAGTTCATGAAACAGAGCTGATTGAATGAATCAAGAGTTTCGCTTCTAAACGCTGATCAAAGCAAGGTATTTAGCGCAACATATTTTTCAGACTTATTTCACCGAAGATTTCCGTGTAATTTAGGGAATTATTATTATTATGTCATTTTTCATCATATTTCGATTTCTGCATTGGTCTCACTACCAACCAAGTCTGCGGGGAGACCTAAGGCAGGTAGTGGCGTGTTGTTATGACTCCATTTCATGTTTTTCTATCCTCCCTATCATCCCCAGCATTACATAGATAACGTTTTCCTTAGTGTGTGGGCTGTACTTAATAATACAATTTTTTGTATATCTCTTAAGCTGGGGTTTCCAGGGATTCTTTCAATGTGTTGTTTTGTTCCATTTTTTATCATTCCAAGTGCACCTACTATCACTGGCACAACTCTTGTTTTCAATTTCCACATTTTTTCTATTTCAATTTCTAGGTCTTTATATTTTGACAATTTTTCGAATTCCTTTGTTTCTATGTTACAATCCGCTGGACAAGCCATATCAATTAATAGGCAACTTTTCTTTCTGGTTTTTAACAATAATGTCCGGCCTATTTGCTTCAATTTCTCTGTCTGTGTAGATGGTGTAACCCCATAGAATGATGATATCTTCTATTTCTGTAAGTGGTGCTGGGTGATGTTCATACCAGTGGTTCTTTACATATTTTCCATAGTGTTTGCACATTGTTAAATTTAAATATTGCGTGACGATTTTTATAATCATTTGGAGCAAGTACAGAACATCCTGAGATTATATGGTCTATTGTTTCTTGGTATTTATCACAGAACCTGCATTTTGGATCTACATTGTTATGTATAATATTTGCCTGAAAGTTCCTAGTGAAAAGACTTTGCTCTTGCGCAGCAACAATAAAGCCTTCAGTCTCAGACTTTAATCCACATGCACGTAACCATCGATGAGTATTACCTTCATCGACATTGGATTTATTGGCACGTTCTGGATATTGGCCATGCAGAGGTTTCTCTTTCCAGCGTTGTTTCATCTGTTCAAGTGCTTTTTCCTTGGCTTTCATTTTCATATTTTTTGCCGCAATAGTTGGTTCTTGGCTTCTGCTTTGCTTTTCTACAGAATCTACTAAATGTAAATCTTGTTAGCATTTACTGCCTTCTTTTATTATTGAATATTTTTTCTTTCTGTTTTCATGTTGTTTGACTAATGTATCATCCAGTCCTTTGTTGTTTCTATGTATATTAGTAAACCAATAGTTGTTGTCTTGTATGACAATTCTAGCTGAATAAGACCTCTTCCACCTTCCTTATAGTGTATGTATAGGCGGTCTACATCAGCCCTTGGATGATGCATCTTATGATTAGAAAGAAGCTTTCTTGTTTTAGAATCCATTCGCCTGATGTCGTTTAGAGTCCAGTTCATGGTGTTGAAACTATATTGGACAACTGGGATTGCAAGGCTATTAAAGGCTATAATTCTGTTCTGAGAATTTAATTCAGTTTTTAATATCAGACGTAGCCTTCTATCGTACTTTTTACGCACTATTTCTTTCATTTTGTTATGGTGAATGTTTTCAATCTCATTTACACCAAGGTATTTATAAGCTTCTTCTGGCTCTAAATCTTTTATTGTTACAGCAGGGTCTAAGGTAATTGAGGATGTTTGTGGATCACCCACGTAAAACTGTAGCTTTAGCACATTCATTCAAATTGAATTTTATTCCAATGTCTTTGCTGAATCATTTTACAGTTTGCAGAAGACCTTCCAGCTCATTATCATTCTTAGCATATAACTTTAAGTCATCCATGTAAAATAGAAGACTTATTTTCTTTTGGCCTATTTTATAACCACATTCTGTCTTATTAAGTTGACTGGTTAGTGCTATTAATGATATGCAGAATAGTAAGGGAGATAAAGAATCACCTTGAAATATACCTCTTTTGATGTTTATTTCATCAGACTTATAGGTTCCATTTATATGATTGAGGTAAAGGGTTGTTTTCCATATAGACATGCACTGTTTGATGAAATTGATGATAACGGGTGATATCTAATCTAAACTTATTAAGAAATGGAACTTTGTGTGTGTGTGTGCGTGTGTGTGTGTGTGTCCGTTATCTATAGAATCCGAAACAGCTGAAGTGATTTTCTTGAAAATTTACACAGCTGTACTATAAGCGTCTGCGAGTGTTCTTAGCTAGGTTTTGTGTCGAGGTACCCCCGATAAATCTCGAAAATCGATAATCGAAAAAATCGGGTTATAGAAGGAGTGGTCTGATTTTAATCAAATTTGATACACGGATAGACAAAGACATAAGAAACGATATTCAGATGTTTCAAGGCTGCAGTTCTTACAATAGTTCAAAAATCGATAATATATATACATACATATATATATATATATATATATATATATATATATATATATATATGTTTGTGTGTGTGTCTGTTTATCTGTCTGTGTTTTCAGCCCTTTTATTTTAGTTTTTGCTTCTGGTTTGGTTCTAAGTAAGTATAATTGTAGTTCTTCGTCTCAGCCATGATACCATTTACTCAGAGGACTTATTTAGCCTTCAAAATTCAGATTACGACAAAAAACTTATTCGATATCGATAACGACATGATTTGATATGATAACGATACCAGGAAATCAAAATTTCACTTACATCCATTCATTTTTCTTTCAGTCTACGGTTTCGCTTTAACTTGAAACAACTATTGCTTTTTAGTCTTTCGTGCCAAGGTCCAAAGAGTCTGAGCTTCAGGACCATGGATTAGTTTTAAAGCTTTCATTACACCGATCAACGTTGGGCTATCCTGCTAGTCTTGTATATATTTAAAGCCTTTAAGATCCATGGAATGTGGTACACTATCGCATGTCTTACGATAATACACCCAGGCAGTACTGAGACTTTTATTATTATTATTGTGTCATTTTTCATCATATTTTGATTTCTGCTATGGTCGTACTACCAACCAAGTCTGCGGGAAGACCTATGGCAGGTCGTGGCGTGTTGCTATGGCTCCATCTCATGTTTTTTCTATCTCCCCTATCATCCCTAGCGTTACATAGACAAAGTTCTCTTTAGTGTGTGGGCTGTAATTAATAAGACAATTTTTTTGTATATCTCTTGAGCTGGGGTTTCCAGGGATTCTTTCAGTGTGTTGTTTTGTTCCATTTTTTATCATTCCAAGTGCACCTACTATCACTGGCACAACTCTTGTTTTCCACATTTTTTTCTATTTCAATTTCTAGGTCTTTATATTTATATTTATCTATTTATTATTATTATTATTATTATTATTATTATTATTATTATCTACGACGTGAGGTCAGAAATGTCTTTATGACATCTTTATTGTCATTTTTGTAAAAAATTCCCATAACTTCCGTATATGAAGCTTTTTGTAATGTAGTAGCTGAACCTGTGAGTACAATCTTTTGTATTTCTGTAAATCATGGGATAGCAAGAACTGCTTTAATAAGTAGATCGGAACATTTTCCAGTCAATTTGAGGGCTCCAACTACAACAGGAATTATTGATAACATCATGTTCTCCATTATTGCACTACGCAACCTCCGTTCTGTCATCCACCTGCACAAATATGTTATCCGCTACTTTCCTCTGTCTCTTTTTCTCTCTATCTGGCCTGTTAGTATCAGGTTCTCCAAGCCTTCCTTCCTTCCTTATTGCATGTCCCAGGAACTTCAGTTGTCTCTCCCTGGTGCTCAATATTAATTTCCTTTTTGTTTCCATCCTTGATTTTCATTTCAAGATCCTTGTAGTTTGATAGTTATTTTGAAGATCTTTGAAGTTACATTACAATCTGCAATGACTGACATGTGTTTAAGAAAGCTAATTCTGTCGTTGTAGTCTTTGATCACAATATTATTTTTATTATTATTATTATTATTGTCAGTAGTAGTAATAGTAGTTAGATTAAATTCAGAAACATATTTGACAGTGAGCATATTTCTAACTTTGAATCTCTCAGATCTGTCAATCACTTTTAATGACAGATCATAATTATAGCCAATTTCTAATATGGATATTATGCGTGATGAATCAGTTTTTTTAGAACTCAGCGCTTGCTATGACGCCAAAAACTAATGCGTTTTCAAAGACGAACTTCATATTTTCCATGGAATGTCTCTATGAACTTATTTGTAGAAAGTCGCAGGTAAGAAGTTTCTTCTGTAAATTTGCAGTCAGTATTTACGTAGCGGTTACGATCAAAGAAAGCTAGGAAATATTTTATATGAACTAATCATGTGTTCCATATTTTTACCCGCTACTTTTAACAAAATATCCTTGTTAAAAAAACTTTTAAGCATCAAAGAAAAAAGAATCTTTGTAGATATAGGAAATGTTAAAAAGATTTAGAATTTGTCTCAGAAAGAAATCAATTTATCATGTTTAATTTCCTAAGTGAATCACCTGCGTATTGCCATGATTTAATACATATGTATATATATATATTATATATTATATATATATATATATATATATATATATATGTGTGTGTGTGTGTGTGTGTGTGTGTGTGCGCGCGCGCTTGTATATTTCGATTTTCGAGAGTATATGTATACATAAATATATACTCTCGAAAATGTAAACACACACATATATATATATATATATATATATATATATATAGTCATCTACAGACATATCTGTTTCGCTGTATCACAGCTCATCAGCACAGTTAGTCATCCGATTGCTTTTAGCCAGCATTGAAACCCGACCAAATTGTCATCCGCTATTTGCGCTCGGTAGAAGAGGCAGATTTTTAGCGTGCGATGTACCATGTAAACATACACCAGTAGCTGAAAGTGTTCTAATTCATTACTGAATGAACGATATCTCCAAATAAATAAGAACGAAGAAAATAATTGCAACGTTCAAAACATTAATTTAAAACAGTGCTCAATATAAAAATAAAGCAATGAATATTTATTATTAATTATTACATTATAACATGTGTAAACTACAAACTACTACATATGTCGAAACAAAATGTACAAAACCATCTAGTCAAATGCAATGTAATATGTCATGTCCGGATTTAAAGGTGATTTTATTGAGTGTTGGTTGTTTTGATTTAATGTACATGGCCTCCAATATCTGCAGGTTCCTCTTACTGTGTGTATGAGTAAGGATCACCGTATTGTTGACCAAAATCTGTCTGATGTTACCTACATGTTTATGCTTTTCAGAGAAATGTTGTTTAATAGTACTCTGATCAGAAAGATGACATGTAAGTCTACGGGAGTTTTATTGTCATTTCGCGCTATCACGCGGTGTGACGTCATAAAACCGCATTACAAATTTGAGAACTGCGTTTATTATTTTTGATAACTATTGCCGTTGCCAAGCGGAGTTTTATGTCAGCACAAAATAAAATCGTCGGTGATGGTGGATGTTATTATATTTCAGTCTACATAACCTCTCTGAAAATGGCTCATGTGAGCCGAAAGCTTAGAAGCAAATCAATAAATAATTATCTAAAAGTTGGAGAATTTTTGTCTTTAATTTTAACTGAAATTAAAGCAAAAATACGACGTTTAGAACGGCTCATGATTAAACATAATAGACATTCATTGTCTCTTATATTTAACAGCATATATATATATATATATACAAAACAATAAATTTCGAACCACCTTACGTAGGAAATGGTCTATTTCAACACTATCAATTCGACCACAATTTCGATTTTAAAATGCCACACTAACAAAAAGAGTAAGCAATTTACTCAGAAATCATATTCTCGTGAGCGCTGCCATTAAGTTCCACCAAAGTATCAATTTGTACCCCGGTTTTTTTCCCAATCTCACCTTTTCTTATGGAACCGATACACAAACAGAGTAACAAAGATAATAAAAGTCAAAGGAAAACAGTTGAATTCCTTTCATTTTAACATCTCGGGACATTGCACTGCATATGAAGGAGTTCTTGAACTAGAATGTTCTGTTAATCGTTTTGAATGATTTGTGAGGTTTTTTTTATACACAGTTACGAAAACTGTTTATTTTTAGATACGTAATTTTGAATAAAGATCATTTCGTCTTTTTGCCTTGATAAAGTTTATCACAGGAGGAAAAGTGTAGGCGAGTTAAATACAGTTTTCCTCCTGTCTTCAATGATATATATATATATATATATATATATGCCACACTAACAAAAAGAGTAAGCATATATATATATATATATATATATATATATATATTATTGTATTATAGCCTGAAGACACCACTCATGGTAAAATCCTGGATAGCGAAATAACTCATTTAAAACTGGAAAATATTCAAAAGTTCTACAATATAATTGCATCGAACACTTTTTAATACAAATGTGTACTCGTCTAACCCTATTATGAACAAAAACTAAGTATTAAACAATATATATATATATATATATATATATATTATGGAAATTAACGAAACTAGTTATAAAAAACGGACAATTTGAAATCATTTGTCTGAACACGTTTTTCGATCGATACTCTCTCTTGATTAAGTAGATATTCTTTATGTAATCAAACAGTATTATATATTTATTTCTACGGGTCTGATTATTTACAATAAAATTTTGTTAAGTAAGTGTGTGTCATTCGGCAGGATTCGAACCTGCAACTTTTATCCACATAGGGAAAAACATCATGTGATCTGGCTCTTGAGTACGAATGACAATCAGTCAAAACGAAGTCAAATTAAGCCTATAACGCAATTTTCGAATTCATATGATAACAATCTCTACTCTGAAATGTATCGTAATGTCAACAAATGTAAATATGTTACGGAAATTAAGAAAGATTAACGAAACTCGGTTATAAACAACCGACAATTTGAAATGATTTGTTTGAACATTATTTTTTATCGATACTCGTATGTAAGTAGATATTCTGTTTATAATCAAATATAATGTTCAAAAAATATTTCATACATATATATACTACTATAGCCCGGCGTTGCTCGGGTGGAAAGAACGCTTTAAAATTAACCCATAGTCCTGGAGCTCAGATTCTTTGGACGTTGGTACGAAACACTAAAAAGCAATAGTTGTTTCCAGTTAAAGCGAAACCGTAGACTGAAAGAAAAATGAATGGATGGAAGTCAAATTTTGATTTCCTGGTATCGATATCAAATACGTTTTTTCGTCGTAAACTGAATTTTGAAGGCTAAATAAGCCCTCTGAGTAAATGGTATAATGGTTGAGACTAAGAACTACAATTATACCTACTTAGATCCAAACCCGAAGCAAAAACTAAAATACAAGGGCTGAAAATAATGCAGACATTCAGGCAGATAAACAGACGCACACACACACAAACATCTTGTCTTTTATATATATATATTATCGATTTTCTGCACATTTTAAGAACTGCAACCTTGAAAATTCTGAATATAGTTTCCTATGTCTTTGTCTATGAGTGTATCAAATTTGATTAAAATCGGACCATTCCTTCTATAACCCGATTTTTTCGATTATCGATTTTCGATATTTATCGGGTGTGTCTCGACACAAAACCTAGCTAAGAACACTCGTCTGCGAGTACAACTATGCAAAATTTCAAGAAAATCGGTTCAGCCGTTTCGGATTCTATATGTAACGGACGCACACACACACGACACACACACAGAGAGGCAAAGTTCCATTTATAAATAAGCTTATATATATATATATATATATATATATATATATATATATATATAGATAGATAGATAGATAGATAGATAGGAGGAGGAGGCAGACAGGAAGAGCAACAGATAATACAGCAACCATTTCAAAAAATTAGAATATATGTGTAATTTTATTATTAATTTACTCACCGCTTCTTGTGGTCTCAGATCGCATTAATTTTATTAAATGAGTGCAGGTGTTTTTTTGCATTAGCACAAGTTCGAGTAATTATACAGCAAACATAATTTATCAGAAACTATTATTTGAAAAATAAGTTCAAATCTATTAATAAACTAAAACTGATTCTACTTTCCTCTTCAAAGATTTTCTAATCGATGGACAGATAATTAATTAATTTTTGACAAAGTCTGCACGTCATCGACAAAATAAGAAAATTGAAACCTCGCTTAGTTTTGTACAACAATGAACAACGTTATAAAAAGTAACCCTTTCCCTATATAACCTCGTCACATCGAGACATTCTGTTTTTTTAACTGAACTGGATTCCGCACTAATAAAAGGATGTGCGCTGTGGTGTAATGTCTATTGGCTCGGAATGAGAAATAGAAGGGCCGAGTTCGAATTCCAGTTAAATTCGTTGAATTCATTTCCGCGCAAATACAATTTGGATAGGTATCAATCCGTCTCTTTTCTCTCTAGCGATAGATTTGATTGCAGGAGAGATTAGATTCTCTAAGGAAAATTTCACTAGAAACAAAGAAAAGAGTGCTGGATTGCTGTGTGATGTCAGTTCTTCAATACGGCAGTGAATGCTGGACAATATCATCGAAAATGAGGACAAAACTGAACACAGCGGAAATGTGGTTCTACAGAAGGATGCTGCGGATATCGTGGCCTGAGCATGCAAGCAACGATGAGGTGTTGGAAAGAATGGCAACAAAAAGGAAATTAATAGTGAGCATCAGGAAGAGACAACTGAAGTTCCTGTAACATGCAATGAGGAAGGAAGTCTTGGAGAACCTGATACTGACTGGCCAGATAGAAGGAAAGAGAGACAGAGGAAGGCAGCGGATAACATATTTACAGGGCCTGATCAGCTGGATGACGAAACGGAGGTTGCGAGGAGTAACAGGAGCAAACATACTCAGAGCCACAAGGGATAGGGAGTTGCGGAGAACCATGATCGCCTACGTCCTGAAGGGACAGGGCACATAGAAGAAGAAGAAGAAGAAGCCTTGGTTGGCAAAGAGTCTACCACTGAAAATAATAGAAAACTACTGTGGAAAAAGTTCTCCCTACTGTCATGTCTCTTTCGAGACATGATCGCCCAGGTTACTGCAGAAAGAAATAGCAACCTAGTTCTGGAAATTCTTCTGCCCAGTCAGTGATGCATCGAAAGAGACATGATCACCTAAACGTGTATTACGTATAGCACTTAACTGGCTGATCTGGATAAAGAAATTGAATAACAGGACAGATTGTTTTCTCTACCCTTGGTTGGCAACCAGTCTAACTCAGAAAGAAATGGCCAGCGACTGCGCGATAATCGTCTGCCTAGCCAGTCAAGGATCGTAAGAGGCATGATCGCCCAAGCGTGTATCACGTATGACACTTAACAGAAAAAGTCAAGAACTATTAAAGCGAGGAAACTCTGGAGAGACATGATCACCAAGGTGTGTATCAAATATGGCACTTAACTAACTGCTTATTAAATGGATATAAACGACTAATATTTGTTCTGTGTTGACAGTTGTATATTGTTGTTTCTCCTGTGACGATCGATATGGGCCTGAATTGAACTAGGATTCTCAAACTGATGAGTCATCTTACGAAGGAATGTCGTGTAAGTAGAAATTGCAAGATTTTAATGCTACCGATGCATTATTTAGGAGCACATATATAAAAGTGGACATTGGGTTCAAAACCCAGAGGTGACCGTTTGTTTAATGCTTAACCGCAATTGATGGACTGACAATTGATTTTAAGCACGAAACAGACTAACGCCGCAAGGTGTTGACCTCATTTTTCGCTTTTATATTTTTACAAACGCTATTTCGCTTATATCGTGCACTTTTAACCAATAAATATAGAATAATTTAAATCTATAAATTATGCAGAATTAATATAAATATAAAATTCGTCACTGAGTTGATCAATGTTACATTAAGCGCCTCCTCTTCAGTGCTTAGGACAGACACCTTTGCGTAAAATTCGGTTCACTCGTCAGAGGCTATCCACAATGCGACTGTGGCTTAGGGATTAGCGAATCCGATTGATACCAAATCGATCAAGTGTCGATCGCGGCCTGAAGCAAATACATGTCTAGCTACACTGATGAGCTGTGATACAGCGAAACAGGCTTGTATGTGGATGACAAATATATTATGCTATCATTACTATTAAGCTCTCTGGAAAGGAAAATTTTAAAAACAGTTACCACTTTTGCGAGATACGTGTTACATTTCAGCAATGAATTGAGATATTCCGGTGACCGGCATGTGTATACACCGCTTGTGTATATACTACACGCTAAAATGTTGTTTCCTTCATTCTATGGCTTAGGGAGTAGAGACTCCAACTGACTCAAAATCAGTCGGGTTTCGATCACGGTCAGAAGCAAGTTGAAAGTCTAGCCACAATAATGAGCTGTGATACAGCGAAACATGCTTGTATGTGGAAGACAAATATATATATATATTTATATATATGGTGAATCAAAAGTAACGTATTTTCTTATTTTTGAATTTATTGATTAATATATTGATTATTTTTTAATTTATTGATTTATTTTCTTATGTACTGATTAAAAATAAATTACAGTTGTTTAAGAAAAATAATGTTACAAAGAATTTGATTTGAAAAAAAAGAAGTAACTTTTACTGCATCATATATATATGTATGTATGTATGTATGCCGCATTCACCCTAGTCGGGTTGAGCGGGCTTCCTCCCTGACGGAGCAAGTCTCATTGGGATTTGTTTAAGGGCAGGGTCCCAAGTCCTATACCTATCATATATATATATATATATATATATATATATATATATATATATGACGCGTTATAAGTTATTACCTTGCAACATATGCAGTGTCTGTTGCCGTCTGATCACTGACCACTTGAGAAATTTTGTCTTTGATTTAATGCACAATGTGTTAGATGTGGATGCATTTACAAGAGAAGGAAAAATTTGCACAGCCAACATTTTGGTACGGATCGGAATTCCCAAGGTACAATGCAGGTTAGACACCATCATCAGTTTACAATTCATGCGTAGACTGGAATTGCAGGCGACTGTTTGTTAGACCCATATGTTTCCCCAGCTCATCCTACTAAAGAGACTTTATTTCGAACACACTTCCAGACTTGCTAGAGGATGTACTCCTGCTAATACGAAGAAGTATCAGCGGAAATGTGGTTCTACAGAAGGATGCTGCGGATATCGTGGCCTGAGCATGCAAGCAACGATGAGGTGTTGGGTTCAGCACATTTTGGTTATACTGTTCGCGATTCACTGTCAGACATCTGTCATGAAAGATAGATAAATAAAAGTGGATCGGTTCCACAGACTGCATGTACCCTCGATCTCAGTCTTTTAGATTTTTATCTGTGTGGCCACCTAAAGCAAATGGTTTATGCAGAAGACAATAATATTTGCAGACACTTCATCAAGGTGTCATGGGGGCTTGCGAAATCACTAGTTAGAGTATTTGAAAGTGTCAGCTAGTCAGTGTTCCGACGGGTGCATGCGTATGTAAAAGCAAGTGGAGGACATTTGAACATGTAACTGTGTTGCGGTAAAACGATATCGTAAATAATGTTTTTACGGATATTTTTGGCCTACCAACTCGTCCACAAAGTTTGTAAAAGTATTCTATTTAAAGTATATATATATATATATATATATATATATATATACACACACACACAGTAGAACCTGCCGTATGCGACCCTCTTCGTCAGCGAACACCTGTTGTTAACGACCGTGTTTCTATGCACGGACGATTTGCTAATGTTAATTGACTCTCACTGAGCGACCACCTCCAGAACGCGATCACCGACTAACATAAACGAGTGAAAATCATTGATCAAGCGACCTCTTAAAAAAAGAAAATTCCATTTTGGTAGTACATTGCCAACTTCTAAGTTAGGAGAAACTAAATGAGTAATCTATTTCATTTTGATTTGATCTAAACCAGGAGCACTTCCTCATTGTTTTGTTATTGTATAGTGTTGTATCAAACTGTTATTTCTTGTTGCTCATTGCCTGAGTTCACCTCATGGTCAAACATCGACTGTTTTACACAACATGTATTGCATTTGATATGTTCAAGGGATTTATAGCAGTCTATGTATTGATTTGGATAAATTCATGGATGGGGAAAATCACAATTATGCCCCTTACTCCATTGTCTATCTCTTTGGTTCCTTTATTCTATTCTATTATTTTATTCTATTTCTATTTGGGTATGTCTATCTCTATCTCTCTGCTTCTTTACCCCCACCCACGATCGCTGTCAGTTTTTTGTATGTTTTTTCCGTGTATTATCACAGATTCTCTTTTGCTATCACTCACTTCTAAGAAAAAACTGAAACCGTATATGTCGCGAATTTTTCCAACCTACATATTTAAGTCAGTCAGTTAAGTGCCATACGTGATACACGCTTGGGCGATCATGTCTCGAAAGAGACATGACTGACTGGGCAGAAGATTATCCCGCAGTAGGTTGCCATTGCTTTCTGCGGTAGACTGGTTGCCGACCAAGGCTATAGAACCCAATCTGTCCTATTATTTAACCCATAACTGGAAGGAAGAGACGGATTAATACCTTTCCCAAGGGTATTTGCGCGTAATGGATTCAACTGGAATTCGAACCCGGCTCCCCGGTTTCTCGTTCCGAGCCGATATCCACTGTACCACAACGCACATCCACATATTTAAGTACAGGCACGAAAAGAAAAGCAATAACTGACTTTTTAGAGTCTACTTAATAAATATTTTTTTGTGAATAAATATTTTAGTTTCTTGTTGACTGTTGTAAATACCTTTTTAAAAAATTTAAAATGAATTATGCTGAATAATTTTTTTAAAGTTAGGCCATCAAGTTTTTATGTATTTATTACCAGGTTACATGGTAAAATTCTAATACGTACATTCTGGTGAATAGAATATACGTTATTGGCCTGTCCTGGCGTAAATAGGTCATGACTATAAGCTTTTAGTGAGCGACCACCTACCGTATGCAACCGGATCTTGATGGCAGTAGGAGTGGTCGCGTACGCCAGGTTCCACTGTATATCCACTCACTCATTCACAGAGCCACTAATGAATGTAGTTTCGTTTTGTGTGTACATGTTACGTTGTTTGTATAGTTGAGTATATATGTGTTGGTATTAACATTTAAAGTTACCCCACTTTATCGTGCTTGAAGATTCACTCTCATATTGTGTTAAATATACTTCTATGTGCCTTGTCCCTTTAGGACGTAGGCGATCATGACTTTCCACGTTTCCCTATCCCTGGTGGCATTTAGTACGCCTTCTCCTCTTACACCACGCAACTCTCGTTTCATCATCCACCTGATTATGTCCTTCAAATATATTATCCGCTGCTTTCCCCTGTTTTTCCCCTCTATCTGGCCTGTTGCTATCAGGTTCTCCTAGGCCTCCTTCCTCATTGCATGTCCCGGGAACTTTAGCTGTCTCTTCCTGATGCTGAGTATTAATTTACTTTTCGTCTCCATCATTTCCAAAACCACGTCATTGCTCACATACTCGACCC
Source organism: Ascarosepion bandense (assembly GCA_037127315.1). NCBI lineage: Eukaryota > Metazoa > Mollusca > Cephalopoda > Sepiida > Sepiidae > Ascarosepion > Ascarosepion bandense. The sequence continues at coordinate 8,176,721 of JBBBDQ010001215.1, forward strand.
ATGATATCAGCAGCATCCTTCTGTAGAACCACATTTCAGTTGCTTCAAGTTTTTCCTTCATCTTTGATGATATTGTCCAGCATTCACTGCCATATTGAAGAACTGACATCACACAGCAATCCAGTACTCTCTTCTTTGTGTCTAGCAAAATTGTCCTGTTTCTTAATACTTTACTCAACTTGTGGAAGGCTTTCTTCGCCATGCCAATTCGCCTTCCGATCTCTGTGTCGCACTTGCCGTCTTCTGTTATAACACTTCCTAGGTATTTTTGCATATTGAAGAAATTGTGATTGAATTTTTATATTTGATATATATGCCTGAATATGTGTATAATTAATTTGTCTTATGTATGTAATTGAATATATTTTTATGTGTATATGTGAAGTTTAGTTGCATTGTAGTGTATTGAGCTGGTTAATGTTTCTTTAATTCGGCCTTTTGTCTTACTTAACCGAACTCCCTACAGCTTGTAAGTTTTATACAGAATTATAATCGTCAGGTTTTCGTCAGAAGGCTGGTTTTCGGCAGATTGGAATATGCGGAATTGTGTAGAAGAGTGGAATAATAAAATATAGACTTTGAATGTCAAAATAGAAATTTATTAAAAGTAGGAATAAGATAAGTTGTAGAAGTTAATGTTCATTGAGAAAGTTAAGGTATCAAGAGTTCGTGCAAAATGTTCTAGTAGTAATTGTTGAAATAGATAAAAAGAAAGAGAAAGAGAACAAGGTGCGACCTGACCTTATCTCCGGGTCAAATTGAAGTTGGTTATATTTTAGACGTGTGTAAGCAAACCGACTTCCCTGACTGACCACCGTGATCGGTAAGAGACCATACTTAAATATCGAATCCAGTCACAGGGAGTAGCTCCCGGAATGAATTTTTCTTTAGGTGTTGAAAAACATTTTCTATGACGTATTTTGAATTTTGCGATTTGATGACCAATCAGAATCCAATGTTCCGCCACAGCATACTTGTGTATATATATTATTTAATAATTTTGTGTATACGCGTGTACATACGGTTTTCATAGGCGGTGTGTGTGGGTGGGTGAATACGACATTGGAGCTACATATCTATAAGATATTTGCATGTATATAACAGTGGTTATATATATATATATATATATATATATATATATATATATATATATATATAGTACACATGGTATACAATCCAGGTAAATTCCGATAGAGATGAATTCAGCAGGAGAACTCAATGTTAAATTCATTTATTTAATTAGCAGAATAATATAATTTATAAGAGAATTTAGAATATTACAATGGGTAATATATATTTCACCGCGTCCTGATGTTATTATCGCGGCTCGTCAGATACAAATGGTACAACAGTTGGTCCTCAAAATATCTCCCCACCAAAAACATTCCTTTTCTTTTATTCAATTTTACATAGGCGCTCACATGTCTGTTATAGAATAGACATATGAAACGATAATTTACGAAAATTTCTCCCTCATTCAAAAAAGAACCCCAAAGAAAAGAGGAAAGCAAGGATAAAGAAAAGTTAGACGATTGATTAATGTAAAGAAGAGAAAAAAAAGGGGGAAAATGAAAAATGAGGAAAAAGAAAAAAGAAGAAACAGGAAAAAGCTGAATGGAATGCAAGAAGAGAAAAAGAAAGGACAAAGAGGTACAATAAAAGAAAATACAGTGTCATGAGAAATAAATGTTGACACCATGTCTCGTAATAGCAGCCAGCATCTCGAAGCACTTAACTGTTCTCTTAGAAAAGCATGGAAAAATTTAATTTTGAAACTTAATTTCAAATATACTGGGATATATTTACGGTACAAAAAATTGTACATCATAATTTTAATACAATTTGAAACAAATAACTACTCTTGCTATTATTTAAAAATTAATGCTAATTTAAAAAACATATTGTTAAAATAATTAGAAATACTAAAGGTAATATAGATATAGGAAAAATTTGATAAACCTAACAGAAGGGGGAAATACGCAAAAAGAAGGAAAGAAAAAATGAAAATTATGAGAGAACGGATTTTAAAATAACTAAAAAATTAAAAACAACGCTAGATCGAAACCGACGTATATATAATTCATTCTTAGAAACGTGAAAATGGATTTGTTCCTTTAAATTAAAATGTACCCACTATAGAGAATATTTATGGTGAGAAATAAATCATGTGTGCTAACATAAATTCCATTATAACCACTAGTGTTAATTTATTCTAACTCCGGCTAAAATAATAACTTCCAATAAGAAAATATAATTTATTAAAATACAATTTTAAAAATTATTTAAAATACTAGCAATACTATTATTATTACTACTACTACTACTACTACTACTAATAATAATAATAATAATAATAATAATAACAAATTAAACAATAAAGAGATAACAAATATATGTATACATACATATACACACACACACACACACATAAACACACACACACACACACACACACACACATATATATATATATATATATATATATATATATATAGTGATGATCCACGTATAATGTCTTAATATGTATAGGAAAGAATATTAATAAAAAGTTTTGAATTTAAAAATGTGCTTTTTTTTTACAGTATTTGTTTATTTTTATTATTGTATTTTATGTTTCAGACCGCCCTCGGTCCTTCATCAGAAACGAGTGATTTTTAAATTTGAATTGAAACGTATTTCACTATAGCGTCCGAATATTTTTTGTGTTTACATCACGTGGTGTGTTTGTTCACAACATGCGGCACGTCCGTAGAGAAAGTCTGTTTGTTTTAGATAAAAATTTCTTGGGATATCTGAAAAAAAAAATTTTAGCTATTGAAATATTGAAGGACCGAGGGCGGTCTGAAATATAAAATACAATAATAAAAATAAACAAATACTGTCCCAAAAAAGTAAATTTTTAAATTCAAAACATTTTATTAATATTCTTTCCTATATATATATATATATATATATATATATATATATATATGTATTTACATACATATGCATTTATATATCCATGTCTGGATCAAACAAAATTTCTCTCAGACGTAATGATAATTATAATAAAAATAAAAAAAATTAATATAATAAGAATAATATTCATTCTATCACAAAAGAAGACAAAGGAAATTACAAAAATACCTATAAATATAATAATTATATAAAAAATATAACAAGCATTTGCTGTAAATTAATATAAAACTGACGTGGAAAATTTAGCTGTAATATGATATTAACATGCATGTCAAATGTTAACATTAAAATTTAATTTAAAATATAATGGGTTATATTTACAGTACAAAATTAAATTGTGCAACATCATTTCAATACAATTTGAAAAAATAACTACTCTTACTAGTATCCCAAAACATCCCATAATTTTTAAAAATTCAGTTAAAATAATTAAATCATTAAAAAATAAAAATGAAACGTTAGAAAGATGAACATAAAAAGTGGGCAGGGAGAAAAATAAAAAGAAAGAGATAAAAAATAGAACAATGTAGAAAAGAATTTAAATTAAATTAAATTAAATTAAAATAAACTTCCTATATCAAACCAACATCTATTACATTAATATTCATTCTTAGAAACGCGACATAGGATTTCCTCTTGAATTAAAATATACCGATTATAGGGTATATTTGCAGTGGAAAATAAATCATACATCATACATCCTAATATAAATTACAGTATAACCACTAGTAATAAATTACAATATAACCACTAGTAATAATTTATTTAAAATAAAGTTAAAATGATGATTCCTAGTAAGAAAAACTAAATAAAAATTAAAATATCATCTTTAAAAAACCCTTAAATAATAATAATATTAATAATAGACAATAATAATAAAATAATTATAAAAAAATTGTAATAATAGAAAATAGAAATTCGTAATAATATATATATATATATATATATATATATATATTATTACGAATTTCTATTATCTATTATTACAATTTTTTTATAATTATTTTATTATATATATATATATATATATATATATATATATATATATATATGTTTGTATCAAACTAAATTTCTATCAAACTTTAATAATAATGATAATGCTAGTAATAATAATAATACTCATTCTATACAAAACGAGGAAAAAAGAAACATAGAAAAGTACCTATAACTATAATAATTATAAAATGAAAAAAGAAAAAACACAAAAAATTTTCAAAAATTCAAATTAAAAATTAAAAAAGATCAAAACAACCTTTGCTGTAAAATGATATTAACAGTACATTCCAGAATTTTTCAAAATGAAATTTTTAAAAAAAATTAAACTAATGTAAATTAATATAATTTACACTAATTCAAATCACAATCAGGATTTATCTATACTATTTTATATCTATTTTTGTGTCTGCATTTAAATATTAATTCATTCCGCTGATTAGGTAGTTCCTTAAATTTTTTATATTTTATAACCAACAATGTTTTTCCTCCATGCATAAATTGCTCCTATCACTGAAATTACTGGGGGTATTGGCGTATTTCACAATCATCCATCTGACCAATGGAGTAAATCCTCCAACTTTAATATGATTAAATTTAATTGGAGTAGATAGTTCCTACTATCGCCCAGTCTCACACTCCACCACCTTCTTTTGAATGAGTTTAGAGGTGATCGCCTTGTTTCTTGTTTAGGAAGGGGTTCCTGGTTCATCCCCTTTCTCCGGTCTTAGTGTTAGTTCAGCTGGAAGCTCTTTGCAGTTACGGAGTATGGTGGCAACGTCTTTACATTCTGAGGGTACCGGGTTGGCAGTTTCCTGGTTGCTGCTTCCGACTGGTAATTAGGAGCCCGAACTCTTGCGTAGCGTCTTGAGAGACTGCTCTGATCAACAGTTGAATAATACCGGGGTTCTTGTAGTGCCATATCGCGCATGGACGGGCGTCCCTGCATGAACGTTCGGTGGGCAACCCCGAGGCCACATTATGTTGTCGGCCGCCCCAGTCTCCATCCTTCACAAGTTGCAAATGATTGACCGACTGATTCTATTCTAAGACCTCTCCTTAACTGAATCACTATGGAAAAAAGCAAACATAATAGCAAAACTAAACCAGCTCATTTGAAAACGCCCAAACCTGTCTGCATCTCTTTCACTAACATACGCCGCACCCGCACCAACTTTCCCAGCGTAGATTCTTTCCTCCATAATAACTCACCTGATATATTAGCTCTATGTGAAACTAATCTTAACCCTTCTATCTGAGTTCTACGTTCTTGGCTACCTTCCCCTCTTCAGGAAGGACTCCAATGTTAATATGCATGGGCTTGGTGTCTATGTCAGCGAACACCTTCCCTGAGCTAGGGTGTCATCTTTTGAATCCCCAGATCATTCTTTCATGTGCTTCCGCCTCTCACTTCTCAGCTCGATTAGCTAACTCTTCTTTCTCTACCGCTCTCCTTCCTCCCCTGACTGTTCGTTACTTGACATCATTTCTGACAATATTGACAAAGCCATTTCTGCCCATGTATTCGTGTTTGGTGACTTTAACGCCCACCACACCAAGTGGCTGAAGAACGCTGTCACTGACCCTGCTGGTGTCCACACCATGAACTTTTCAATCACCCAATCCCTTACGCAAGTAGTGGACTTCCCCACGCGTTTCTCCGACAACCCTAACTGAAGGGACTCACTTCTAGACCTCTGCTTCACTTCCATCCCGGATTCTTGCACTACCAGACAACTCTGCCCACTCGGAAACTCTGACCACACTGTAGTGTCCGTCAATATTTCACTCCACTCCCGCCCGACCCATGAAACCCAGACAAGTAGAATATCCTACTATCAAAGAGCAGACTGGGATTCGTTCCGAGACTTCCTCTGTGACATCCCTTGGAACAACGTCTTTAGTCTTCCCATCGAAGAATGTGCATCCGACGTCTCCTCCTGGGTTAAGGCTGGCATCGATGCCTTCATCCCTGCTAGGAAATTCCAGCTTAAATCTCATTCGTCTCCATGGTTCTCACCCGCTTGCTCGGCTGCCATTGCCCACCGGAATCATTTCTTCCGACTCTATCGTAACTACGCGTCGGACCAAAACAGGCGCCTTTTCACTTCAGCTCGTAATAAGTGTAAAAGGATACTTAACGAAGCTAAGATATTGTTTGCTGCCAGAATGAAGCAACGCATAGCATGCTCTAAATTCGGCTCTGAAAACTACTGGCGACTCTGTAAAAGAGTACTTAACAAGAGCAAGTCCACAATAACCCCGCTATCAACAAATTTGAGGCCCTCACCTCCCCAGCAGATAAGGCTGAATGCTTTGCCCGCAGATTCTCGAACAATTTGAGTCTGGACTCATCTGGAGTTTTTACACCCGACTTCTCACCTAGAACCGAGGCACTATTGAATGATGTCCACATTACACCTTCGCTTGTCTCTAAGATAATCTTAAACTTGACCCTCACAAAGCGAGCGGTGGTGACGGAATCCCAACCATAGTCTTAAAGAAATGTGCCCCTGAACTCTCCTCTGTCCTTTCTAAGCTCTACAACCTCTGCCTATCTGCTTCCTGCTTTCCTGCCTGTTGGAAATCTTCCTCTGTAGTTTCTATATTTAAAAACACTGGAGAACCCTCTGACCCCGCAAATTACCGCCCTATCAGCCTTCTTCCGATCTTTGGCAAAGTGTCCGAAGCCATTATCAACGCCGAGGTGGTTCAGCAGCTCACAGCACACAGGCTCCTCTCGGACAAGAAATATGGTTTCCGCTTCACCAGGTCTACTGCTGATATGCTAACGACCATCACCGAGTACATATACCAGGCACTCGACAAGAATGGCGAAGCCCGAACCGTTACATTGGATATATCTAAGGCGTTCGACAGAGTTTGGCATGCTGGCCTTCTATGTAAACTGCGGAGCTATGGCATAACTGGACATTTGTTTGAACTAATCCAGTCATTCCTCTCTAACCGCACAATGAAGGTGGTATTAAACGGACATGCCTCTCAGAACTACCGTACAAACGCAGGTGTCCCCCAAGGCTCCATCTTAGGTCCTACACTCTTCATGATATACATTAATGATCTCCCTGATTCCATAAGAGCCCAAATAGGTTTGTACGCCGATGAGACCACAGTTTACTCTCGCCTTCTACAAAAATCTGGTGTAGGCGTCAAAGCTAACCTCGCAGCCGAGATTGAAAAAGACCTCCAATCCATATTGGACTGGGGTAAGAAATGGCTATTAAATTTTAATGCTTCTAAAACGAAGCTACTCTCAATTAACCATCATCGACAATCTCACCTACCTCCCATTAGCATGGACCAGACTTGCCTTCCAGAGAGTAAACCACTACGCCTCCTTAGTCTCACACCTTCAGCGGACCTCAAATGGAATGACTATATCGAATCCATTGCTAAATCCGCTGCTATGAAAGTCGGTTCTCTGTGTAGGGCCCGGAAGTTTTTTCCGTCTAAATCTATCCTGCATATTTATAAATCTACCATCCGCCCATGCATTGAATACTCCTGCCATATCTGGTCGGGTGCCCCTGCTGTTCTCCTCTGGCTTCTCGATAAGGTTCAGAGGAGGGTCTGTAATGTGATTGATACCGACTTGGCAGACCGCCTGCAGTCTATCTCTCACCGGCGCGACGTGGCTTCCCTGTGTTTCTTCTATAAATACTTCCATGGCTTCTGCTCCGATGAACTTAGATCACTAGTGCCCCCTAAATACGAATTTGAACGAGATACTAGATTAGCAACTAGATCCCACCCTTTTACAGTGAAACCGATAAAATACAGCCGTAACTTCTACTCCAACTGTTTCTTTCTTCGCACTTCCCGACTGTGGAATTCTCTTCCAAATGATTGCTTCCCCGACGGCTACAATCTCCAGGAGTTTAAATGTAACGTCAATAGACACCTCCTAACACACTAACCTGCTCCCATTCTGTCAAACACTCTTCCCATCTGCCCAACCCTCATCCTCGCTATCCTTACTCATCTGTCACCTTCCTCCTGACATTCCCTATGTCTAACCACTACTTCTCTTTACCTTCCCCTATGTAGCCCCATGCGCAATAGTAGCAATGAAATGCCTTGCTTGGGGTGAGATGATTAAAAAAATATATTCCAATATTGCTTACAGAGGACAGTTTGATGTTTCAAAGAGGCGTTGGAAAAAGATTGTCTGTGGTTGTACAGTCTCTGCTTCCAACTACCTGCAGATATCCCAATGTAAACTCTTTTATTGTTGGGGTCTTCCACTGGACAAATAGTGGCTTCAAAGGTAGCTCTTTTAGAATTACACCTGCCATCAACTGGACAATTTGTTTTATTGATGCAATTACAGAAAGGTCTTTCTACTGAAGGTTTGCTAAAGAAGTAATTTGTTATTCTGTGAATTAACTATGTTTTGCATGTTTTTTTCTGGTAGAATAACTAATATTAAGAGATTTTCTATTGAATAATTTACTTAAAGGGTGGTTGTTGTTTGCTAACTAAATATATGTGTGTGTGTATACGTATACGTAATGTCTGTGTCGCAATGTACTTTTAACTCATAATTATATGATTATATTATGCTCTACAGTATTTATTGTATTGAGCACTTTTTATAAAAAAAGTAAATGCCAGAGAACTCAAAGTCGTAAAACCTTGGGTCCTCTTTACCTGGATTTATATATATATATATATATATATATATATTGCTGCTATCATTATAATTATTACTTGCTTTTTGTATGATATATAAAGTCTCCTTAATCGTATTGTGTCGCTGCACGTCTTTCGAGTCTAAAGTTGATTCTCTTCAGAAGAATAAATTTGGGACTTCACATGTCAAGACCCGTTTACTTTTCTAATGGCCAAGGTATCGTGTTTAAATAGATAAGTCAAGTGGTAAGTATATAAAAATGTTCATATACGTGCGAGCGTGTTTTATTTTTTTTTCAAACTTGCACGTTAAGTTTATGAATATTTCTTCCTGCATAATGAGTGTGTCATAATCTGCATTTTGGTAGGTAGGCACTACTCTGAATTTTATATATATATATATATATATATATATGATGCCCATCTACGGTAAATTGTTTAGCAATGGCCTGTCATTATTTCAACATTGCTGATAAGTCATTTTCTGTCTTCGCTTAATATTACAGTAATATAGGGAGGAGTATAGAAACACAACTCAGATGTGGCACAAGGCCAAAATTATGAGGTACCCAGTGAAGATCGAATTTACTACTCAGTTATAATATGTCTATCGTGACAAGCTTGTTAACCATCACACTACGTCGAGTTGCCTTTCCGCTATTATAAAGTTCGGTAAGATACAAATTACAATTATCCATAACATCTTGATAAACAATAGCCTGCCATTCACTTTGCATATAAATCTCCCCTAGTTTTATATGACATTAGAGTATAAATGGATTTAATCTCGATATAAGTAGGGGTCATCTATGGCATCTAGCCAAAATTACTCGAACTGACAGCAAATTTTCGTATATAAAACCCAAGGCCCTATCGATATGATTTAAGCTATTGTTTTCAAGAAAAGATAAGTTCACCAACTTTCATGTTTCGTTCATTTCACAATGCGGTATTTTGCCGAAGCTTGAGATACTTTCTTTATTGATGATTTTAATAACTGTCACTTTTTTTTAAGGCTGATAAAACCCTCGTGAGTGCCGGCCTGGAGGTAATATTTTAAATGTACTTTTTACCTTTTTATTTTATTCTTTATTTGTAAACCATCTCTAAATAGATTATCGGTCGCAGCTGAAGAGCACTTTAAGGGAAAACATTTCGTGCAAACAAAATTATCGACACATTTAACCAGCATAGGATACTAAATCTCACAAAAATGTCTAGGGTCAACTCTTGGTTTTGTACTAATCCACTTACGAAAGATGCTTCTCTGCGTGAAGCATCTTTCGTAAGTGGCATTGTTCAGAGCCTCTCTCCAGGCGTACATTAGGAAATGATCTCTTATCTTCTTAACTAATTGACGATAGCGAGATTTCAACCTGGGTTTCGTGCCTGAAATGCTAGCGCTCAAACCCGCTGGCCTCTTAGTCTCTGGGCGCGCGTGCCTTTTCCCTCAAACATGCTACGCAATAGGGTCTATCAAAAATGATTCTTGTTCTAAATTATGCCTAAATATGAAGTAGAATTCCAATTGGTTTTCTTAGATACAAACCACATTAGCAAGAGGTAATTATGTAGAATCACGTTCTTTTTATTTTTTTAACTTTTTATCATTTCACCCTAAGCAAGGTAATAAAGCCACTAAGGCACAAGAGGTTACTGAGTGCTAGAGAATATGGGAAAATTACTATTATGGTCTTAAAAGAAGAAAATAAAAAAAGAATATAAAATGGCAATAGTATAAATTGTTAGACTAGCTTACATCTTGTCATTTCAATAGTAAAGTGGTGCGAAATGGTCCCCAATTTAATCAGTCATTAAGTGATGCACGCTTGGGTGATCATGTCTCGGAAGAGACACGAATGACTGGGATAAAAATTTTCCCGCAATAGGTTAACAATACTTTCCACGGGAGGCTAGTTGCCAACTAAGATGAAGAACCAAATCTGTTCTGTTATTTAACCTATAGCTGGGGGAAGAAGCGACATATTAATACCTTTCTTAATAATCTTTTGGATTTCTCGCTCAGAGTCGATATCTACTGAATCACAACTCCATTTTAATCAGTCAGTCAGTTAAGTGCCATACGTGATACACACCTGGGCGATTATCTCTTGAAAGACACATGACTGACTGGGCAGATTATCTTGCAGTAGATTGGCATTGATTTCTTCGGTAGACTGGTTGCCAGCCAAGGCTATAGAACCTTATCTGTCCTATTATTTGACTCTTTACTAGAGGGAAAAGAGAAGTATTATATTATTAAGTTGTAATTAATGGGGGATCAGTTTATTACTTTATAACAATATAAAACTGATCCCCCAATTTATGCCCAGTAGAACCCTTAATCATGATTCCAACTATTACATTCAGTCAGTCAGTTAAGTGCAATAAGTGATAGACACTTTGGGCGATCATGTCTCGAAAGAGAATGACTGATTGGGCAGATTATCACACAGTAGATTTCCATTGGTTGCCAGCCAAAGTTATAGAATCCAATCTGGTCTATTATTTAACCCATAACTGGAGGGAAGAGACGGATTAATATTTATCTAAGGGTACTTGTACGTAAGTGAATGCGAGCAATTCAACTGAAATTCGAACTCGACTCTCCGATTTGTCATTCCGAGTCGATATCCACTGCACCAGAAAACACATTTAGTTAGTCAATTTAGTTAGTCAGTCAGTCAGTCAGTTAAGTGCCATACGTGAAACACGCTTGGGTGATCATGTCTCGTAAGAGACATGACTGACTGAGCAGAAGATTATCCACAATAGGATGCCATTGCTTTCTCTGGTAGACTGGTTGCCAGTCAAGGCTATAGAACCCAATCTGTCCTGTTATTTAACCCATGACTGGAAGGAAGAGACAGACTAATACCTTTCCTAAGGGTATTTGCGCAAAAGTGAATACAATAAATTCAACTAGAATTCGAACTCGGCTCCCCGATTTCTCGTTCCGAGTCGATATCCACTGCACCACAAAGCACATCCAATTTAGTACTTTCTTTAAATTCATAATGCCTAGGTACCGCAGAAGAAATTTCATCGGAACAATTACCATGAAAAATAGAAAAGTCATACAAAAAAACGTTGTAGCAATAAAAATAGGGAGTGAAACCGAGATGCCAGACCAGGACTCATAAATATACCATGTGGCAGCAATATTAAAAGAAAAGAGGAATGGTAGATTTATAAATATATAAAATAGAATCTGTATTTACAAAATTCTAGTATGAAATTCTGAAACTCTTTTCTAAGCTGAAGATTTAACAATTGACTCAACATACTCTTTTCAATCCATGTCAGCTGAATACTTAATTTGAGAAGGCGCACTGAGTCCTGGAGGTTAGCATCAGCCATACTCTTTGTCGTGGAACCGGTTAAAGATCCAGCAAGAATAACACATAAACAACCAAATAGGTAAAAAACGAATATATATTAAATACGGAAAGAATACAATACTTGCAACTTTGTTAGTAGAACGACAATACGGGTTAGTGAGGAATACTATGATTCGACTCTCGAACTGGCACTCGTAATGGTTGTTAAGGTAGCAGTGTTCATAGACGTCTCTCGGCTGAGTTCGGGGCGCTCTCCTCAGGATGCTCTCTAAGGCTACTTCCTCTCACCTCTTGTGAGGGGAGGTATATGTAACAGTTGGAAGATTTCATTCCGATTGTCGGAGATTCCGCCATGATACTCTTCAAGGTAAAAGGCGGTCCATCAGATGATTAAAAGAGAGAAGTTACTTTTTTGAAACGTTAAAATTAACAATCCAACCCTTGCATCAAATTGTAGGTCATTTAATAATTTGATTTTATTGAACCGACCAGGCATACTATTAAGACAGGAGTAAATAGTTTTTGCAAAAATACCGAATTGAAAACTGATAACAACAGAATGGTGATTTATGTAAATTAGAAAACAACGTACACTACCGGCCATAGGGACACTTTGAGGTGGTATAATCGCAAATTTTGTTTTGCTAGAACAGTTTGTTTTTTTTATAAGCGTTTTACCCCGAACAAGGCATGTCACTGCCACTACTGCGCAGGGGGCTACGTAGAGTGGAGAAAGGCTGATTAAATATAGGAAATGTCAGAGGGTGGGTGATAGGCGGGTAAGGATACTGAGAATGAGGGTTGGGTAGATGAGAGTGTTCTGAGAATAGTTGGGAGTTAGTGTGATAGGAGATTGTAACTGTCGGGAAAGCAGAGTTGTGGAAGGGAGTTCCACTGGGGGGAAGCGCGAGAAAAGAAGCTGTTGGAGTAGAATTTATGGTTACATCTTATTTGTTTAACTGTAAAAGGGTGGGACCTATTTGCTAATCTAGTATCTCGTGTAAATCCCTGCTTAGGCGGCACCAGTGATCTAAGCTCATCGGAGCAGAAGCCATGAAAGTACTTGTAGAAGAGGCACAGGGAAGCCACATCACGCCGGTGAGAGAGCGGCTGCAGCCGGTCTGCCAAGTCAGTATCAACCACGTTAGAGATCCTCCTTTGTATTTTGTCAAGAAGCCCAAGGAGAGCAGCAGGGGCACCCGACCAGATATGGCAGCAATATTCAATACACGGGCGGATGGTAGATTTGTATATGTGCAGAATAGATTCAGGTGGGAAAAATTTCCGGGCCCTGCACAGGGAGCCGACTTTCATAGCACCACATTTGGCAATGGATTCAATATAGTCATTCCATTTGAGGTCTGCTGAGAGTGTAAGGCCAAGGAGGCGTAGTATTTTACTCTCTGGGAGACTAGCCTGTCCCATGCTAATGGGAGGTAGATGTGATTGTCTATGGTGGTTAGTTGATAACTGCTTTGTTTTAGAGGCATTGAAATTTACCAACCATTTCCTCCCCTTAGAAAGAGAGCTGCTTGATTTTGTCTTTTTAAGGCAGAATACAGTGGCCTCTTTAATTATGTGGGTGTGTTTGGGTCTTACTAACATTGTGTATATATATTCATTTGAAATTGTTTTTTGTTTTGGGGATTTTTGTTTCTTCATACCCCCTCCCCATCATGTCATTTCATGAATAAAGTTTTAAATTATTTTTGTACACTATTGTAAATATTGTAAATACACAAATTTTTATGTACATTTGGGGCGTTTTTAGGTCCCTGGTATGTTACTGCGGTATTTTGGTGTATGATAAGTGTGAGTGTTGATGGACAAATTTTTATGGTGAATGAGAAAATTGTAACGTATGTATGGGTCGTGATTCTGATTAGCTAGGTATAGGATAGTTACTGAAGACCAACCCAAGTTTTGTTCCCCCTCCCCATTTTTGGGCCTTGTGCCAGAATTTGTATTTATACGAATAAATAAATACCAACCATTTCCTACCCCAGGCCACTACGGATTGGAGGTCCCTTTCAAGTACGGCAGCGAGGTTCACTTTGTCGTCCAGACCTGGTTTCTGATCGATGCGAGAGTAGATTGTTGTGTCGTCGGCATACATGCTAACTTGGGATCTAATGGTGTCGGGGAGATCATTAATGTAGATCAGAAAGAGCGTGGGACCTAGGATGGAACCTTGAGGGACGCCCGCGTTCGTCTGGTAGTTTTGGGAGGCATGCCCATTTAATACCACCTTCAATGTGCGGTTTGAGAGGAAAGACTGGATGAGGTCAAACAGATGTCCAGTTATCCCATAGCTCCGCAGTTTGCACAAGAGGCCAGCATGCCAGACCCTGTCGAATGCTTTGGAGATATCCAAGGCAACGGTTCGGGCTTCACCATTCTTGTCGAGTGCCTGGTATATGTACTCGGTAATGGTCGTTAGCATATCAGCAGTAGACCTGGTGAAGCGAAACCCGTACTGTTTGTCAGAGAGAAGCCCGTTGGCCATAAGATGCTGAATCACCTCGGCGTTGATACTATTGAGAAGTGAGTTCGATCCTCACTGGGTGTACCATATTTTCGGCTGCGCTTAGAAAATCATCACACTACCGGTCATAATTATTAGGTCACCCCAGCTTTTTAAAAACTGATGTATTTCATATTATTTTTTAATATTCATTGCCAAGTGAAAAGTTCTTTTGTTAATACTGCACAATATCATGTGCATCAAATGAATTTATAAATAATTGATAATTACCTAAAGTGCAGTTTTAATCAATGATAAAATTTTAGGGTGATTCCAACGAGTTCATCTGTCCTTCCTTGTCTTGTAAAATTTTGGAAATTAATAATAAAAAAGAACCATTCTATTTTCATTCAGAATTATCCACTTGGCAATAAATACTAAAAATATGAAATACATCATTTCTTTTTTTAAAAAAAGAGTGGCATAATAATTATTTATTTAGTTTAGGTCCTGGAATAAATACTTATACTCTTGAAAAAAAAAAACAACCACGACTTCCTAGCTATTTACCCATACCTTGTGGAAGAAGAGATGGATTCATAATTTCTCCAAGGTTATTAGCACGTCCGTAAAGAATCCCACTGGACTTCGAACTTGGCTCTCTCGATCCCTATTTCCTAGCCGCTTTCAATTACACCACCATCCCTCTACAAATAATTTGGTCCTGGGCATGACGGCAAACTGCGTCCGGCAGCAAGGCCTCTGATTGGAAGGTTGTGAAAAACATGGAACCACCTCTTTATTGTTATTGTTCCCAAGCATACCCTGACCCGGAGTTTTAGCACCTGTTAGGGTCCTAGCTATGGGCAAATTGTTGACCCCCACCCAAACCGGGGTCAAACCACTATGAAAGTATAAAAATACACTTTTATGAAAATATATATGTGAAAATAGACTTTAATTAAAAATTTTACCAACAATATATTTTGAAAAAATTATTACCATCATAAATGTTTGAAGGAAAATATTATTACCAGCAATATATTTTTTAATACAAAACTAAAACACATCTTCCGCTTTTAAAATGAAAAAAAAAATTTTTCTATTAAAATCTGACTAAATCAACTTTCTCACTACAACCGAACATTTAAAAAAATACCTTAAAATCCTACCTTTTTGGCATTAAATAACCCACAGATGTGTTGATATGTCGTTAAACAAAACTCAAACTCAAACTATATAAATAACTGAATAGAATCATTCAAATAAACTAAGTCTCATTTGTGTGTGTATTTTTAAAAAAAATCTATTGTTTTATTTCATATTTTTACATGTATAATCTTTAAAAGTGTTGCTATGTGTTCCGTGATAATTTACCCCTAGGTATGACGTTGCTTAGAAAGATTGAGAAACCCTGAGCTAAACCATACTCCACCATTCCGCCCATTAATTATAGTCTTCTAAAGATATCGGCAGTAATTATGTTTTTCTGTTTACAACCGACTAATGCCGACTGTGTCAAAAATAGAACCATGGCTATAACCAAAAAATAGGAACGTTTATTTTACTATTTTTAAAGGCATTTTGATGTAGGTGAAGCTATAGTCAAGTCTCACAGACCAACTTTAATTCGTGTGCTTCAGTTTATTTTTTTTTCTGTTATGTCAATGTTTTTCTTAATAATTTCATTTAGGTCGAATATTTTTAGACCGATTCATCAGGTGTAGTCAAACTTGGCCCCTACGTTTGTATTCAAAATAAAAAATGTATTTTCTGTTAATGTTTATATAATAACAATCTATCAATTTGAATCAAAAGCAATTACCGTTCAATAACGAATGTATAGTTCTAATTACTATATCTCTTTTAATAGTTTTACATCAAGCAAGGCGATAACGTTACTAAGACGCAAGGTGTTATTGGGAGTGTAATGAGAGTGAGAGTGTAGCGAATAAAAAATTAATTAAAATAATCTCTCTTCACTTTTACAAAAATTCACAATGACGTGTGAAATGCTGGTTTTCCCAAATAGAAAAAGATTGACCATCTGCTTAAAGAAAAATTTGAAACCAGATTTCGCAAGTAGGTGTTAAAATGATTTTTGACGAATTGGAGCGACTTGCAAGACCAAAAGGACTTCACGAGCAAGTGCGAAAAAAATCTAGATTACAATAAAAGGACTTCATCAAGGTCAGTCAAGTCAGAGATGGGAGCAGCGAAAGAGAGACACACATCTCAAATGTAACTTAAACCTTCAAGCGACCCGGACATTGTCCTCTTTCCCTTTCTCCTTATCTATTTCAACAATTACTACTACAAACATTTTGTACGAACTCTACCCTTAACTTCTTTATGTTTGTAATTGAACATTAACTGCTATGTTATTCCTCTTTTAATAAATTTCTATTTAAAAAAGGAAAATGTATATTTTATTCTTCTTACGCTATTCCACACAACTCCACGTATTCCAACCTGCCGACAACCAACCTTCTGATGAAAACCTTCTGATGATAATTCTGTAAGCTGTAGGGAGTTCAGTTAAGTCTAACATAAGGCTGAATCAAAGAAACATTAACTGGCTCCCTACTCTTCAAGAGGATGGACGGTGAAAATAAAATGAAAGAGGTCTCTGGAAAACAGAAGTTGATGGTAGTTATAGTGAAATTTAGAGTACACGAATATACAGCAATGCTAATTACAAAATGCAGTGGACCGACAAGGATACATCTCCTACAGACCCGAAGGTCGGAGCTCCATAGGCGAAAGGTTATGTTATACGTGTGGTGACGTCGCGGTGGTATCATTTATTCAGATTTCTCAGAAAGCTGTCAAACACTAAATGCACTTTTACACGTCCAGCGTATGCAATCATGTCCTTGTAAGGTTGCTCGAAAAACTCCGTGCGCTTGTCAATTAAAAGAAATATTAGCCTCCTTCTTGACAGCTCTTCAGCAGTAATATATTCAGGTCTTGTGCGGTCTTTTCTACTCTCCCCGCCATATTAATCTGGTTTGGCACCACCGGATTATTACCATATTCGATCGATGCAAAACTACTTCCATGGGAAAAAATAATCTAATGAAAAGGAGATTCAGGTTTTCGGCGAAAACCTTTTCACATCAAAAGCGCTTGAATTCTAGATATGGAAGAACTGCTCGATAATTGACAGCAATAACCCAAAATAATGGTGAATATATTCTTGAATAAAATGTAACCGTACTTTATTTTTTGAAGAGGAAATTTCATGTCATTGTAACCAAGTAGCACTAGGGAAGAAATATTTAATCTTCTATCTGTATTTCTCACGTTATGGGCATTTTTATATACATGATATAATAACACAGATAGTTTACGGTCGGAACGGAATAGCTGAATGGAAAAAAAATGACAAACATGCTCTGTTATCAGATAATATTTTATATTACTACCACATACACAAAACTATGTATGCATATAGACACATGTTCCATGCGAAGAAAAATATATCATATATATTTACAGATATAAGCAAAGTGTAAGGCGAAACAAAAGATGGAGATATTCCGCTACTAGGAAAAGCTACTTTTGGGACTACAGATTTAGAAGGGACTAGATTCATCTCTGGCAGAAGCGAAAACATATTACACGAAATAGCGAGTCTTGGGATTTTCCATATTCAGGGCAGTGAACATGGAGTTTCCTTCTATATCTAGAAAAGATATATTCCCCCCCACCTCCCCCCCACCAAAAAAAAAACCGCACCATGATCTTGTATGTCACTGGGTAGCCAGGTTTATCGTCTGACCACACCATGGGGGTCCGGAGCTAATGAAAGCAACCTTATCGTTTAGTTTCTGTAAACAAACTAAACTTGATTGCCTCTTGTCATCACAGTATGGAGTGGCATCACCAAACGGCTGTCATGTAACTCACATGATTTCTCTTTCCAAAAGGGAGTAAGCGGCTTCATTACACCATGAAGGCGTATCGCCCACAAAAGCCATGTTGTCCCTCCAGTTCTCACTCTTCCAGGCAGAGCGTCAGAACATCCGTCAGAGCCAGAATAATTTGCGGATAACGTCCGTCCAACAGCTGCGAGGTCAGCCGTGAGGTCGAGACCAGCCTGCAGATGACACGTTGAACTGGTAGATGACTTTGTTAGGTTGGTCATCATGTCATCTCAGGATGTAACCGGACCAGAGAACTGGGCGCTAAGCGATGGTTTGGAGAATGAATCACTCCGTCAGTTAAGTGCGATATGCGATACACGCTTGGGATATCATGTCTCGAGATTGACATGACTGACTGGGCAGAATTTCTCTCATAGTAGATTGTCAGTATTGTCTGTGTATAACATTAGTTTAAAAAATACACAATTTTTCCAGTTAACTACGAGATAAACATTTTTAGTTTTCTCTTTTTCAATTTTTCTTATAATTGGAGTAGATAGACTAAACTATCGCCCGGTTCATACTCCACCCATGTCTATTGAACAGGCGAAGAGGCTCATCCCTTGTTCCCTGTTTAGGATGTGGTTTCCGGCTTTTTCATTTCCAATCTTTTCACTCTTACGTAGCCCCCTGCACATCAGTGGCGTTACCGCCTTGCTCGGGGTGATATGATTAAAAAAAATGTCTCCTTAATGGACGTTTACTTTTATATATACATTTGTATGTTTCTATCTACATATTGATATTATAAGGACTCCCTAAGAAACTATATAAAATGAATTAAAAAGTCACTCTGGTAGTATTCAAATCTAACAGGAGCTATATAAAGTACATTATCTCTTAAACATTTTCCACTGAGAGGATATAAATTTGGTTCACGGATACACATATGTATAGCGAGTTACTGAGGTTAGGTTAAATGTAGCACCCAGTTAGGAATGAATACACTATTCAGTCGTAAATTAACAAACTTGTTAATTATTACACATCGTCGAAGTGAGCAATGTGTATAGGTGTGAAGATTTTTGTTTTGTTTTGATTTTTTCTTTTGTTATTTCAATTGTTACTGGAATTTACATAAGCGTCCATGCACGAATATTTCCTTTAATAACTTCACAATGTAAACTTAATAAATAACACTCATTCTTCATTATTTCAGATTAGCAGTATAGCCCGGCGTTGCTCGAATGTAATGAAAGCTTTAAAACTAATCCATGGTCCTGGAGCTCAGACTCAGCCTAAAAAATATTTGTTTGAAGTTTGGTGAGAATCGGATAAGAATTGTGGATTTGTATAAAGGACATACAGACTGATAAACAGACACACCCGCCAACATTTTGCCTCATATATATATATATATATATATATATATATATATATATATAAAGAATCACAAGATAGCCAAAACCTACCGCGGTTTCACACAACGGCTCGTCAGGGCCGTTTAGTTATTAGTTATTAGTTTAGTTATTAGTTATTAGTTATTAGTTTAGTTATTAGTTATTAGTTATTAGTTATTATTATTCAGAGTCTGTTTAGTTATTATTTTGAATATATATATATATATATATATATATATATATATATATATATATATATATATATATATATTATCGATTTTTGGCACTATTGTAAGAACTGCAACCTTGAAACTTCTGAATATCGTTTCTTATGTCTTTGTCTATAAGTGTATCAAATTTGATTAAAATCGGACCACTCCTTCTATAACCCGATTTTTTCGATTATTGATTTTCGATATTGATCGGGGTTACCGAGACACAAAACCTAGCTAAGAACACACGCAGACGCTTATAGTACAACTGTGTAATTTTCAAGAAAATCGGTTCAGCTGTTTCGGAGTCTATAGGTAACGGACACACACAGACACACACAGTTCCATTGATAAATAAGTTTAGATTTAGATTAGATTAGATTATATAGATATTAAGGACTGAGAAAAAAAAGTAATCTGTCATATTTATCTCTTTTTTTCAGAATGTTGATTTTTCGCCGATATATTTGACAGAAAGACATTGAAATATGATAAGCAAGAAAATAGAAAGATTCTATTATAGCTCTGCCTATTTATAAAATATCTACCTGTCTTCATGTTAATTTTTGACACATATAATGCATTACTACACAGCCTTACGATTTCTATTTAAAATTGTAAGTATTTGTAGTCTAAACTTTTTATTGAAAAAAATTCACTTCCGTGATGTGGATTTGGAGATATGCTCTTGAATAGGCAAAAAGCAATATATTAACTAAAAAAAAGCAATATTTTAAATACTATTAAAATTATTCGGACAACTGTCTTCATCCATGTTGCAGTTTTTACGACGTTTCGGTTGTTGATATGCTCTTGAATAGGCAAAAAGCAATATATTAACTAAAAAAAAGCAATATTTTAAATACTATTAAAATTATTCGGACAACTGTCTTCATCCATGTTGCAGTTTTTACGACGTTTCGGTTGTTGTATGCTCTGGCCTTCTTCAGGTGATAGGAATTTCGAACCGAACCATTTCTTATGATAACTGGGGTATATCATTTTCATTCGTAGCACCTGAAGAAGGCCATAGCGTACAACAGCCAAAACGTCGTAGAAATGACAACACTGATGAAGACAATAGTCTGAATAATGTAAGTCGTGTAAATACTACTTCTTCTCTGAAGTATAGACAAATAATTCATATCTTCTCTCGCCGCTGAAGGTAGGGATTAAATATTAAGGTAAATTTGGTTCTGTAGAAGCCAGTTTAGGAAAAGAATGCACTGACACAGTTATGTTACTCTTTATTTATATGTTACTCTTTATTTATCTGAATATAAAAAGAACCTGCGACATTTCTTCTTCGTAAAAAATGACACTGTTTGTTACTGAAACAAACATGGCTTATACCTGAACACTTCAAGTGTTACCTTTTCATTTCAAGGGTCAATCGTTATCTTTCTCTCTAATCATCATAATCTCTGTATGAACTACATTTCAATTACACCACATCAAATTCAGCATTAACAGTTTTACTGGAGCAATCGAAATCGTATAGAATTATTAAAAAACGCTACATTGTCTTTTTATGATACTATTGTAATTTACGGATTAAACAGAGCGTGAATATGTACTCAGTCATAAACACACGCGTCTTGAAAAAACTGAAATGAAAATACTTTTAGAAAAATTGAAATGTATTTTGAGGCTTAAATTTCATTCTTACTGAAACCCGCTGTTTTCTCGAGACTCGTAGAGAGTAAAGATTAGTATTAAAAATCGTTACACTGTCTCTCTATGAGACTATAGTAATTTACGGATAATCGAGAGCTTGGATATATAGTCAGTCATAATCACATTATTCTTCGTTATATACGTACCATTAATGGGGATGTCCCAATCCTCATGAATACTATAATAATTTACGGATAATCGAGAGCATGAATATATAGTCAGTCATAATCACATTATTCTTCGTTATATACGTACCTTTAATGGGGGTGTCCCAATCCGCATAAATACTATAGTAATTTACGTATAATCGAGAGCATGAATATATAGTCAGTCATAATCACATTATTTTTCGTTATATACGTACCTTTAATGGGGGTGTCCCAATCCGCATAAATACTATAGTAATTTACGGATAATCGAGAGCATGAATATATAGTCAGTCATAATCACATTATTCTTCGTTATATACGTACCATTAATGGGGATGTCCCAATCCGCATAAATACTATAGTAATTTACGTATAATCGAGAGCATGAATATATAGTCAGTCATAATCACATTATTTTTCGTTATATACGTACCTTTAATACGGGTGTCCCATTCCGCATAAATACGTTGGACACTATTGTGAGAAGGATTACATTGCCATCTAGCGATTAATTTTGCTCAGACGCAATTCTGACATTTTCGAACTCTCTGCCTTTGAACAGAGACTAACCTAGATGAACTTAGCTCACTGGTCCCCACTATACATAAATTTTCTCGTGCCACAAGATTAGCAACTATGTCCCACCCTTTTACTGTGAAACCGTGACATTGTAAACGCAAATTCTACTCCATCAGCTTCTTTTCTCTCACTTCCGGCCTGTGGAATTCCCTTCCGCTTACTTGCTTTCCCGACAAATACAATCTTCAAGAATTCAAATGTAAAGTCAATAGTCATCTCCTGTCTCACTAATTTGCATCCCCTCTTTCATGCTCTTTTCTACGTCCACTCCACTCTCATCAGTATTCTCTTCCTTCTCATACCCGTTTCCTGACACCTCCTGTAACCTTTCACTCTTTCTCATAACATTCCTCCTATGTAACCCCCTGCACAACAGTGGCAGTAAAATGCCTTGCTTGGGGATACACGATTATAAAAAAAATAAAAGTTTTCGTCGAAGGGTAGAATCTCGTCTGGGGAAAATAGACATTCAATTTTCGCCCAAGTTATATGGCTCGGATTGTGCACATTAAAAAGGCCTTGTGTCAAATTTTGTCTCAAGTGGGGAGGCAGCTAAATACTTTAAATTGCTGTCTAGCAATTCACTACTTCACACAGCTGGTGAGTATTGCATTTTGTTGATTTCATAAAGATTACTATTTCATTTTCAGCTAAAGCCTTCTCTTTTATATTTTGTTACGTTTTATGGTGACCGTAATTGATTGCTTACAGAACTTTATTTCTTTCTCCACGGAGCCTAAGTTGTAGCTGTCCATATGTGACTGCTACTACTGTTCCTTCTGATACTGAACGACAGTTACCCAAGCTCATACCGGTAATCCCACCATAACTCCATTGGATGTTGGGCCCATGGAAGTTATTTTGACACATCAGGTGTCCTCGTTCCTGGAAAAGCTCCCGAAACAAAAATCTGAAAAAGACAAAGAGGAAAAGAAAGGATTCAAAACGAATCGACATTAACCCGAAAATGAAAAGATATTGACTCAGTGCTTAGTAAATATAAGATGGGGCGTACCTATGAACATTAATGGGTATGTCGCAATCCTCATCAATACGTTGAACACTATTGTGAGGGGGAATATTGCTGTCTAGCAGTTCACTATTAGGAGTGATTACACAGCTGGTGAGTATTGTATTTTGTTGATATTATAAAATTACTATTTTATTATCCAACCTCCGTTTTGGTTACTTCTCATTCAGTAATGGTCATCAGTAAAAAGGGCAGCCAATATGCCAAATACAGGTCGGGGATACTAGAATCAAGCAGGTACAAAAATTTAAATACCTGGGAAGTGTTATAACAAAAGACGAAAAGTGCGACACAGAGTTTCGAAGGCGAATTGGCATAGCAAAGGAAGCATTCCAAAAGTTGAGTAAAGTATTAAGAAAGTCGACAATTTTGCTAGAAACAAGGAAGAGAGTACTGGATTAATATGTGTTGTCAGTTCTTCAATATGGCAGACAATATCATCGAAAATAAAGGAAAAACTTGAAGCAACTAAAATGTGGTTCTACAGAAGGATGGCGCGAATATCATGGATCGAGCATGTGAGCAATGATGAGGTTTTGGAAAAGATGGAGACGAAAAGGAAATTAATACTAATCATCAGGAAGAAACAGCTAAAGTTCCTGGGGCATGCAATGAGGTAGGAGGGTTTAAAGAACCTGATACTAACAGGCCAGATAGAGGGGAAAAGAGACAGGAGAAAGCAACCTTATCAGGTGGATGATGGAACGAGGATTGCATAGCGTAACAGCAGGTGTGCGAAGAGCCACTAGGGATAGGGAAACGTGGAAAGTCATGATTACCTACCGTTAGGGCGCCGCTCCTATTTGACTACAAATGGACTGTTCCCATTGCTATATATAGCAATGGTGGATTCTCTACAGAGGAGTCGTATCGAGTCACTAGACTGACGACTCTATGACACTGTCAGCACTCTGCCTTCGGGTAGAGGGCGCTCTCTGCTTCCGAGCAGAGAGCAATAACCCAGTCGTGGTTCCGCCGAAGGGTAGAACCACGACTGGGGAAAAATAGACAGACATTTTTTGGACCGGCTATATGGCCGGGAATACCCGCTATAAGATGACCATGTGTCACATCCAGCCTTGCGTGGGAAGGCTAGTAAATACAGTTGTACCGAGTCACTAGACTGACGACTCTACGACACTGTCAGCACTCTGCCGTCGGGTAGAGGGCGCTCTCTGCTTCCGAGCAGAGAGCAATAACCCAGTCGTGTTTCCGCCGAAGGGTAGAACCACGACTGGGGAAAAATAGACAGACATTTTTTGGCCCGGCTATATGGCCGGGAATACCCACTATAAAATGACCATGTGTCACATCCAGCCTACGTGGGAAGGCTAGTAAATACAGTCGTACCGAGTCACTAGACTGACGATTCTACGACACTGTCAGCACTCTGCCTTCGGGTAGAGGGCGCTCTCTGCTTCCGAGCAGAGAGCAATAACCCAGTCGTGGTTCCGCCGAAGGGTAGAACCACGACTGGGGAAAAATAGACAGACATTTTTTGGACCGGCTATATGGCCGGGAATACCCGCTATAAGATGACCATGTGTCACATCCAGCCTACGTGGGAAGGCTAGTAAATACAGTCGTACAGAGTCACTAGACTGACGACTCTACGACACTGTCAGCTCTCTGCTTCCGAGCAGAGAGCAATAACACAGTCGTGGTTCCGCCGAAGGGTAGAATCACGACTGGGCAAAAATAGACAGACATTTTTTGGCCCGGCTATATGGCCGGGAATACCCACAATAAAATGACCATGTGTCACATCCAGCCTTGCGTGGGAAAGCTAGTAAATACAGTCGTCCAGAGTCACTAGACTGACGACTCTACGACACTGTCAGCCCTCTACCTTCGGGCTGGGGGCGCTCTCTGCTTCCGAGCAGAGAGCAATAACCCAGTTGTGGTTCCGCCGAAGGGTAGAGGCACGACTGGGCAAAAATAGACAGACATTTTTGGGCCGGGCCATATAGCCCGGAAATCCCAGATATAAACTGACCATGTGTCATATGTTGCCCTTACTGGGAGGGACGACTAAATAATGAGTCGTAGAGAGTCATTTGAGAGTCTCTAATGAGTTACTGAAGAGTCAGTGAAGAGTTAGTCACACTTCCGATGGCGTACCGGAAGTAATCACGTATACACACGTCTTACGAAGGATTGGACTCTTGTATCTTTCTATTGTAAATATTACTAATCACTTCTGTACATACTAACCGTCTTTCCGCGGAATACAACTTATATTCTGATTCTGTTGTTGAGTTATTCATTTATACTTGGCGACATAACAACTACGTCCTGAAGGGTCATGGTACATAGAAGAAGAAGAACCTTTTTAGGTTAAAACAGTCTTGAAAAGAAATGAAATAAAAATACTTTTAGAAGAACTGAAATATATTTGTGGCTTAAAGAACTTAATGAAAGATATTGGTGTTAAAATTCCCCAGTCATTGGCTTGCGAATAGTTGTCTCGTCAGAAGTTTAATTGGAGTAGATAGATCTAATTGGAGTAGATAGATCTATCTATCGCCCGGTTCACACTCCACCCACATCTGTTGAACAGGTTAAGAGGCTCATCCTTTGTTCCCTGTTTACTGTGGTTTCCGGTTTTCTCTTTTCCAATCTTTCCACTCTTTTCTTTTTTTTTTTTTCAATTGGAGTAGATAGACTAAACTATCACCTGGTTCACACTCCACCCATGTCTATTGTACAGGTGATGAGGCTCATCCCTTGTTCCCTGTTTAGGATGTGGTCTCTGGCTTTCTCTTTTCCAATCTTTTCACTCTTACGTAGCCCCCTGCACATCAGTGGCGTTACCGCCTTGCTCGGGGTGATATGATTAAAAAAAAAAAAGTCCATAACTAGACCTCGAGAAAGAATATCATTGTCTCATAATCTGAAGTTTTTCTATTTCCTCTTAATAAAGTCGTACAGTTTTTTTACGTTGCATTGAACAAACACTACATCACATAAGAACTTTAAAAAAGATCAAGAAAATAAAAAAGCATTAAAAAGCAATTTATCACCTGGAAATCTTACATAATACCTCTATTAAAAAGAATCATTCAAATATCAAAATATAAAATTACACTAAAATGTATATAAATACAAAAATATTGGAAATCAACAAAAGCAACAAAAGTCTTGAAGAGTGAAGGCATCAAAATAATGGCTACACGAAACGTCGAAGTTTGTATGACATAAATAACCCTCCTCATTTAAGGGTATTGTGGTACAGTGGATATCGGCTCGGAACGAGAAACCGGGGAACCGAGTTCGAATTCCAGTTGAATCCATTGTATTCACTTACGCGCAAATCACCTTGGGAAAGGTATTAATCCGTCTCTTCCTTCCAGTTATGGGTTAAATAGCAGGACAGATTGGGTTCTATAGCCTTGGTCGGCAACCAGTCTACCGCAGAAAGCAATGGCCACCTATTGTGGATAATCTTCTGCCCAGTCAGTCATGTCTCTTTCGAGACATGATCGCCCAAGCGTGTATTACGTATGGCACTCAACTGACTGGCAAACTTCACATATCTTATAACATAATATTTGTTCTCCGTAATGTTAGATCTTGCTGCTGAATTATCACTTTTGTCGATAAGGTTAGCAATTTTAAATTTTGTGTAATAAATAATTAATTTTTTGTTTTGTTTATGTTTCGTATTTTTGGATGATATTTCAAAGTGAAAATTCACCATGTTTATAATTACTATGCATTTGATAGTTTTAGTGTTCATATTATTGTTTTTTATTCCGTATATTTGGTGTTGCAATTGGTTAGAAAGAAAAGTCTAATATGGTCGTTTATGATATGGTTAGGGAAAATCATTATTCACAAGGGTCTGTTTCACATTAGTGAGTTCTTTAAAGTAAAGTGGGCAACAAAATGAAATCTCGTACGCTGTCGTAAGAAAATTTTTAATAAATATTCATCCTTTTCCCCGCTTGAATTATTTTTATGAGATTGGAATGTTTCGAACTTTCTACCACTACTTAAGTTATGACACGAAAAAAAAAATTTGGTGGGGAGAGGGTATTTCCTCTGGTTTTTCATGCCCCAAAATATAAATAAATATCGACAAATCGATAGGAAAATTGTTTATTCTACTTGTCTGAACATTTGCCATGGAGGAACAAAAAATTTCTTCTTCCTGAGGAAAGAAATCTGGATGATTTGACTCTTTGGAAGTGGTATAGCGTCTCTTAGTGGTAAAAGTCTGAACTAGCGAAATTAAAAAAGACTCACCTAAAATTTTCCCATGAAAATAATTTGAGTTTGTTTTTTGTTTAATGGCATATCAAACTCTGGGGGTTATTTAATGCCAAAAAGGTGGGCTTTTAAGGTATTATTTTTAAATGTTCGGTTATAATGCGAAGGTTGATTTACTCAGATTCTGATGAAAACCTTTGATTATTTTTATTTTATTTTAGAAAACTGAAGATGTCTTCTAGTTTTGTATTACAAAAATATATTGCTGGTAATAATTTTTTCTTCAAATATCTATTATGCAATCTATTTTCCTTAAATATATTGTTGGTAAACTTTTCCCTTCAAAATGTATATTTTTCTATAAAAGTCTTTTTTTATACTTCATAATGTTTTAATCCCAGTTTGGGGGTTAATTATTTGCCCATAGCTGGGACCCTAAAAGGTGCTACCACTTCGGGTCAGGGTGGGCCTGAGGACAACAACAGTTAAGTGGTGGTTCTATGCTCCTTACAACCTCCTAATCAGAGGCCTTGCTACCAGATGCAGTTTACCGTCATACCTAGGACCCCATAAAAAAGTGACAGACGCTCATTGAACAGTGAAGGTCATTGTTTTGGCATTAAGAAAAGTATCACAGAAATATAAAACAATTATTTACATAATCTAACCTTTATTTGGTTGTGCGTTGTGCTGCAGTGGATATCGACACCGAACGAGAAATCGGATAGTCGAGTTCGAATTTTAGCCGAATTCGATGTATTCACTTACGTGCATATAGGCTTAGAAAAGATATAAATCCGTCGCTTCTCCCTCCAGCTATGGGTTAATAGCAGGATAGATCGGTTTCTATAGCCTTTGCAAAAAGTCTACCGCAGAAAATAATAGCAGCCTACCGAGGGAAAAACACGCCACACAGTCATGTCTCTTTCGAGACATGATCGTCCAAGCTGGTATCACTTATGACATTTAACTGACCGAACTCACAGTTTATAACTTTTTATTTTATTTCATTTTTTTAAGATATTCCCTCTCGAGCAATTCAATGAAGCTATTAAGAGACAAGTGATTATTTGGTATGGAAAAATTAAAAAACTGAAACATTACTTAGGAGCAAGAACAAAAGAATCGTAATCAGAAGGAAGTATAAAGGAATTGACATTGCATTTCAATTTTGGAAAATTAAACTTGGCTGGAAAGTCAGTCAGTTAAGTGCCATACATGATACACGCTTGGGCGATCATGTCTCGAAAGAGCAGAAGATTATCCCGCAGTAGGTTGCCATTGCTTTCTGCGGTAGATTGGTTGCCGACCAAGGCTATAGAACCCAATCTGTCCTGTTATTTGACTCATAGCTAGAGCAGGAAGAGATGCATTATATTTTTAAGTACTAATTAGTGGGGGATCAGTTTATTACTTCATAATAATATAAAATTGATCCCCCACTTTATGCCCAGTAGAAGCCTTAATCATGTTTTCAACTATTATATTCAGTCAGTCAGTTAAGTGCCATACGTGATACACGCTTGGGCGATCATGTCTCGAAAGAGACATGACTGACTGGGCAGAAGATTATCCCGCAGTAGGTTGCCATTGCTTTCTGCGGTAGATTGGTTGCCGACCAAGGCTATAGAACCCAATCTGTCCTGCTATTTAACCCATAACTGGAAGGAAGAGACGGATTAATACCTTTCCCAAGGGTATTTGCGCGTAAGTGAATACAATGGATTGACAACTGGAATTCGAACTCGGCTCCCCGCTTTCTCGTTCCGAGCCGATATCCACTGTACCACAACGCACATCCTTGAGCTGGAAAGTATGGAGCCAAAAAATATTTCCACAAGTGATACGTGCATGAAAAGAAAATTTTTAACTTACACATACAGCTCAACTATAAATTATTGAGACGTCGTCAATGCACTGCTCGTAAATTCAGAAAGTTCATGGCGAAGAGCTCATCTGAACAGTTGCCATATAAGTATTTATAGAAAAAACACAGGTAAGCAAAATTAAAGCTATGAAGAAGTGACTAAAGCCGAGACCTCAGATCAAGACTATTAATACGAGCATGAATGGAAATTGTTAATTTACCGATACATCCAATCAGCTCAACTATAAATTATTGAGACCTCATCAATGCACTGCTCGTAAATTCAGAAAGTTCATGGCGAAGGGCTCATCTGAACAGTTGCCATAAAAGTATTTATAGAAAAAGAGACAGGTAGGCAAATTTAAGGCGGTGGAGAAGTGACTAAAACCGAGACCTCAGATCAGGACTATTAATATTGCTAATCCTTCGTTGGATTTAATCAAGAAACTCTTTATAAGTACAGTAGGACCACTGAACCATATGCAGCGGCAATATTCTAAGCATAGACAAGGAGCATAAGTATGTGGAAACCTTGTAAGATACATGTAACATGTTTTTACGGTTGCTTAACCTTTAGAAGTTATTTAAATTTGAACCATATTTTTCGATTTTAAGAAGAATTCATTTATTCATTCTGCTAGCGAACAATGACTTAAAATCTTTTCGGAAATAATAATTTTCATATACAGGTCATATATAGGCTAAATATCCAGTTAAATTTCAGGCATTTACTTACGCACAAATACCCTTGGGAAAGGTATTAATTCGTCTCTTTCCTCCAGTTATGGGTTAAATAACAGGACTGATTGGGTTCTATGGCTTGGTCGGCAACCAGTCTACTGCAGAAAACAATAGCAACCTACTGCTTGATAATCTTCTGCTCAGTCAGTCATGTCTCTTTCTACACATGATTGCCCAAAACGTCTATCATGTATGGCTCTTGACTGATCTTCTAGAGAAAGCAAATTCATTTAAAATATATGCCTGTGTTGCTAATCTTTATTTTATGGCTTTATCGGTTTGTTTTCTACAGCTTAGCAAACATTTGCAGGTTGTTTGAAGACAATATATTTCTGGGTTGTAAAAACTTTTTTGGCGGGGATATAATAATGATTTAGTGATACAATTTAGATACTAGTTAACCCATATGTCATAATTTTCAGAAGCATATTTTTCGATAAGTGAATAAAAAAATTTAAATGGAATCGGAAGTAGTCTTTCTGATTAACAATGTCATTATCCATTGCATCCCCAGTACACTGAAGCTTACAGGTTGTGATTCCAGAACAGTCGCCTATCGAAGTACTGATCAGTTGCTTAACGTGATCATACAAGGATCGGTGTTTCAACCTGATTTTTTAACATCATTTGGCTCAAAGAAAGGTGAGAATTCTAATAGTAAGCAGGGATGTTATTCTTCTTCTATATGCCATGCCACTTCAGGACGTAAGCGATCTTGTCCCTCCATATCACCCTATTTCTGTTGGCTCTTAGCACGCTCTCTCCTGCCACCCTACCTAAACCCTACTCTGTCATCTACCTGCTCAGGCCCATCAAGTATGTTACTCCTTGCTTTCCCCTGTCTCTCTTTCCCTCTACTTGACCTGTAAGTATCAGATCCCTCTTTCCTCATTACATGTCCCAGGATGTTTAGCTGTCTTTTTTGGTGTAAGGGATGGAGGAAAGGATAAATGATGAACGGGATTCAAGAAATATAAAATTGGGATTGGCGTTGTATTTATCCCCATAAGTCTTCATACGTTTTCCAAAAAAGTCCATGCTTCAGTGAACGTAACTAACCTGATTTGAATTCGAACATGGCTCTCAAAGTTCTCATTCCAAGCCGTTGTTCATTGCACTAGCAAGCCTACAGCACCTGCTATTTCGAAACGGTCACCAATATCAGTACTGACCTGGCTTGACGTTGCTGATAAAGGCTTAGGTTCAATGAGCGGACGAGAACCAATGATTCAAAGTGATATAGCCGTAATCCTACCCCTGTGTAAGGTTACGGCTGTATCACTTAATACACGATATAAACTAAATGAGCGATATAAATGATAGTCTAGCCGACCCGAGTATTGATTTTGTTATATTTATAATCGTTTCACCACCAAGCAAAGTAGTACTGCCACTGGTGCACAGGGGGTTACATAAGAGGAGCATGAAAAGAAAAAGAACAGGTCAAAAGGAATGTCGGAGAAAGTGTAGGAGAAGCATTGAAACACTGGTATGAGGAAAGCTGCGTGAGAGTAGAACGGAAATATAAAACAAGAAACAGGGGGTTTTGCCTATGGATAAAAGTGAAAGAGATGAGACATGGCAATTCACATAGCATTTAATCTCTTGGAGATTGTAACTCTCAGAATAGCAAGTACACAGACGGAAGTTCCATAGGCGAGAATTGCGAGAAAAGAAGCTGTAGAATAGAAGTTGCCGTACATATTGTTTTCATTGTAAAAGGGTGGGACATAATTGCCAGTCTAGTAGCTCGAGTAAATTCGTGCAGAGGAGGTACCAAGGAGCTAAGACCGTTTGAGCGGAAGCTGTAAAAGTATTTGTAGTAGAGATAGAGGGAAGCCACATCTCGTCGGTAAGAAAGTGACTGGAGTCGAATACATTGCAGATAACTCTATCATTAGACAGCTATAAGGACATCTAAATGATGTTTAGGGTACCATGGACGGAGCATGTCTGCAACGATATGGCGTTGGAAAGGATGCAAACGAGAAGAAAACTTTTACCAAATATCAAGAAGAAACAAATGGGGTTCATAGAGCATGTAATGCAGAAGGAGGACCTGGAGAATTTAATACTCACAAGTCGGATAAAGGAAAGAAGAGACAGGGGAAAGCAGCGTGAGACATACTTGATAAGCTTGAGCAAATGGATGGTAGAGCGAGATTAAGAAGTGATATCAAGAGAAAAAATATTGAGAGTGACAAGCGACAGGGCCAAGTGGAAGTCCATGATCGCCTACGTTCTAAAGGGACATGGCACATGATGAAGAAGGCTCTAAATGCATTCGTAATGATTTTGCTACAAGGAAGAACTGAGAGCCGAGAAAATGTCGGTGGTCAGAATTTATACAAGAAACTACACAAAGAAATAAGGAACAAAAGCAGACAATTTAAAAAGGAATGGCTCAACAACAAATGTGTCGAAGTAGAGAGATTGAGCATGATTAATAAAGCAGACATGCATAAAGAAATAAGCAAACTGACAGGACAAAAATATGCTCCTCAACAGAATGTATAAAATCCAAGAATGAAACGATCATCTTGAAGAAAGAGGAAATACTCCAACAATGGGAAAAATATATAAAAGATTTTTTCCACGACAAGAGAGAGCAACCAATAATACACAAAGATTAAGAGACAGGGCACATGAAGAAGAACAATCTAAATGCATCCGTAATGATTAGGCAATAAGATAGAACTGAGAGCCGAGATAATATTGGTTGTCAGAATTTATACAAGAAACTACACAAAGAAATAAGGAACAAAGACAGACAAGCCAAAACTGAATGGCTCAACAACAAAAGAGCAGATGTAGAGAGATTGAGCAGGACTAATATAGCAGACATACAGAAATAAGGAAACCTACAGGACAAAAATAATACTCCTGAACAGGATGTATAAAATCCAAGGATGGAACTATCATATTGGAGAAAGAGGAAGTACTCCAAAGGATATATAAAAGATTTTTTCCACGACAAGAGGTCAACCGGTAATACACAAAGATGAAGAAGGACCTGAAATATTGAAATCTGAAGTGGAAACTGATGTGGCCAAACTGAATAGAAACAAAGTATCTGAACCTGATGGCATTGTGATAGAGATACTGACTGCCCTGGACGAATTCGGCATTAAAAAAAATTTACAGAAATGATAAATGAAATCCATAACAGTAGTGTAACTCTCGACGACCTAAGCAGGGAAATTTTAATAGCACTGCCTAAGAAGCCAGGTGCAAACGAGTGGGAATTTTACTGAATAATCAGTTTGACGAACCACATAACGAAACTCATCATCCGAATACTGATGACTAGAACGCAAAGTAGATTCAAATATAGCACGAGAATAGTGCAGGTTCGTCAAAGACACTGGAAGAAAGGAAAACTATGTTTATGATTAGGATCATATCAGAAAGAGCGATAAAAATTAAATAAGACGTGTACGTGGTGCACTGGATATCGGCTCGGAACGAGAAATCGGGAAGTCGAGTTCGAATTCCAGTCGATTTCCTTGCATTCACTTACGCGCAAATACTCTTGGAAAGGTATTAATCCGTCTTGGGGATTGGGTTCTGTAGCCTTGGTCGGCAACTAGTCTACCACAGAAAGCAATCTACTGCGGGATAATCTGCCCAGTCAGTTATGTCTCTTTCGAGATATGATCGCCCAAACGTGTATCAAGTATGGCACTTAAATGACTGACCTTTGTTTTATACATTATGCAAAGGCATTCAACAAAGTACGCCACGAAGATTTGATAGAAAGACACAAGGATGTGTCTTTTCACCGGATCTATTCAACTTTTACAGTGAGACTACTCAGAGGACCCTAGAAGTTATGCCAGAATTCGTCATCGGGGAACTCAATCTTAACAACATCAAATACGCAGAGGATACAGTCCTGATATCAGACACGGAAAGGAAATTACAAGATCTCTCTACAAAAGGTAGCTGAAGAGAGTTAAAATAAAGGATTACAAATAAACTGCAAGAAAACCAAATGCATGGTCATCAGCAAAAAGAGCAGCCAAAAATGCCGAATATAGGTGGGCGATACTAAACTCAAGCAGGTAAAAAATTTAAATAATTTGGAAGTCTTTTAACAGGAGGAGGAAAGCACGACACACAGATCCGAAGGTGAATTGGCATGGCGAAGGACACATTCCAGAGCTTGAGGAGAGTATTAAGAGACAGGAAAATTTCCCTAGAAACAAAGAAGAGAGTATCGGACTGCTATGTGATGTCAGTAATTCATTATGGCAGTGAATGCTGGGCAATCTCAACAAATATGAAGGAAAAAATTGAAGCAACTGAAAGGTGGTTCTACAGAAGGATGCTGTGAATATCATGGATCGAGCACGTGAGCAATGATAAAGTTTTGGAAACGATGGAAGCGTAAAGGAAATTAAAACAGAACATCAGGAAAAGCCAGCTAAGGTTCTTGGGGCATATAATGAGGAAGGAGGGCTTGGTGAATCTGATACTCACATGTCAGACAGAGGGAAAGAGAGGCAGGGGAAAGCAGCAGGTAACATACTTAACGGATCTCAGTAGGTGGACGTCAGAGCGGGTGTTGGGTGGTGTAACAAGTGAAAGCCTGCTAAGAGCCACTAGGTATATTGAGACGTGGAAGGTTACGATCGCCTGTTCTGAATGAACGTCACATAGAACAAGAAGAAAATTTTTTTGCAGACTAGTGATTTATTTATCATATGAATGCTTTGCAAGTTGTTTTATAGAAATGCTTTGTAATTCAAGGAGTGCTATTGGAAGAAGTGCGTTATTTTATACATAATTACATTTTCTTATATTTTCTCTCAATAAACCAACTTTCAATGTTCCTTGACAGTGATTTTTTTCCTTCCTAGCATCTATTGCTTTTTCCGTTCAGCCTATCAAAGGCGTCCATAACTTGAATAGAGAGTTTAGCAGGAGTTAATGCAATAATATGGCCGACATTTGCCTAGCAGTGCTCAGTGTTGTATCTCTGACCGAGTGCTGCACTGACGGAATGGGTTTAGACGAGAAAGAATTCGTTAGCGGGAAGTGGAAATGAACAAGCTGAACAGAATGGACGCTATAAGGTCTTAAAAGAATTATAGGGACAATCGAGAATAATAAATATCCGATTTATTAGCGGATAAAGTAGTTGAGAAATGCAAAGAATATCTCAGATAATAATAGAAAAATACGAAGTGTGAAAGTAAAGAAAGGAAGAAAGAAAAAATAGGATGTTTCTGAAAAAAAACTTAAAGAAAGTTGTTACAAAGAAATTGAATGAAATAGGGAAAACAATAAAGGGAATTATATAAAATGAGGAAAATTGAATTCAAAATGGAAGAAAATTAAAGATAGAAAGAAAGAAAAAGGTGGAGAAAGCAAAGAAACAGTCTGAAGGAAACAGAAAAGAAAGAAGAAAAGCAGAATTTGAATAAGGAAGGAAAGGTAAATAAGAATTAAAGCGTCAGGTCATAGAACGGAAAGAGAGAGAGAGAGAGAAATAAAGAAACTAATAAATAATTCAAAAGAAAGAAAGAAAGAAAGAAAGAAAGAAAGAAAACAAGAAATATTTAAAAATGAAAGAAATAAAGAAAGAATGAATGAAAGAAAGAAGGGCACAAATAATTAAATGGAAAGAAAGAAAGAATGAACGAATGGAAGAAAGAAAGAAAGCACAAATAATTGCTGAATGGAAAGAAAGAAAGAAAGAAAGAAAGAAAGAAAGAAAACAGAAAGAAAGAAAAGAACAACAAATTGAACGGAAAAACAACAAAGACAGAAAGAAAGAAAGAGACAAACAATTGAAAAGAAAAAGAAAGAAAAGGACAAATAATTAAACGAAAAGAAAGAAAGAAAGCAAGAAAGAAAAGGACAAATACTTAAATGAAAAGAAAGAAAGACAGAAAGAAAGACAGAAAGGGACAAATAGTTGAACGGAAAGAAAGAAAGAAAGAAAAAAAGAAAGAAAGAAAGAAATAAAGAAAGGGAGAAAATTGAAAAGAAATAAAGAAATAAAGAAAAGAAGAAATAATTAAACGGAAAGAAAGAAAGAAAGAAAGAATGGGGCAAATAATTAAAAAGGAAGAAAAACGAAAAAGAAAGAAAGAATTAAAGAATGAAAAGGACAAATAATTCAAAAGAAAGAAAGGAACAAGCAAACAAGCAAACAAAGAATCGAAAGAAATCAGGAAATAGGATAAAATTGAATTAAACATGGATTGTAAGGATTGAAAAACAAAAAATTAAAATGAATAAAACGATATTGATAGAATGAAACCATTAACAAAATGGAATTAAACCAAATGAGAATGAATTAAAATAAAGTAAAATATTAATAATGAAAGAATAGAGACGAAAATGAAAAGAAACCTGATGCAAAACTCACAAGCCATCCTCACTTAGCAATTTTAATTCTCACACAGTATCATACAATGCTGGCCCTTTGAGAGAGTTAGCTGAATACATTGAATATAAAATGTAGTTCTTTCATAAAGTGGTTTGGTTTCTAGTACGGCTTCAGAAAGTAGCAGGAACTATTCTGACATCCACTGTTTTCCAAGAAGTAAGAAAAAGCATTACGACCGTATCAAGTTGAAACACCGGTTCTTGTACGATCAACGAAGCTAAGCAACGTCGACTCTTGTCCCCTCCTCTATGCGTGACCACTTTTGAAATAGCACGAATTGGAAATCGAGGAACCGACTTCCATTCACAGTCATGCTCGTTGTATTCAGTCAGTTCATTGCTATACGTGATGCACTCTTGGGCGATCATGTCTCGAAAGGGACATGACTGATTGGACTAAAGATTTTCCTGCAGTCACTTGCCAATAATTTTTGCGGTAGAAAACCAAGGCTATGGAACCAAATCTGTCCTATTATTTAACCAATAGCTGGAGGAAGAAACGGTGGTTTAATATCTTTTTCAATGGTATTTGCGAGTAAGTGAATGCAAAGAATTCAACTGGAATTCGATCTCGGCTCTCCGATGTCTCGTTCTGAATCGATTTCCACTGTACTATAACATCATAATATTCACTTGCCTGTAAATACATCTGGGAAAAGTTAAGAATTTTTCTCATTAACCCTTTTCCAACTAAGTGTTAATCAGTAGAAGCAGTATCAATAAAAATGAGTATAATTGCCAAAAAAAGAATCTAAATCTATTTTTCTGGCTTTATATAAGCTTCAAAAAGGTTGATAAACTGTAAAGAAAAAAACTAATCAATCAATCATACCAAAAATTAAATACTACTGTCATATCTGAGCTCAAGAGGCCAAATGCTTACCTACAATGAAAGAATTCAAAAATCGTTTATACTGCCTTGTAGGTGATTAATAATTTTCCACCCTGAAATATATTCCTCGAAAACAAAACGTTATTAATTTATCAGTATTAGCTTTCTAAACATTCAGGACTAGGAACACTTTCGATTCACCAGAATTCATGAGATCCTCCCAGCTATGACCTGCCAGTCCACGTACTGCAAGATGACTTATCCTTTCTCCATTCTTATTCCATTTGTAAAAAGGAAGTTTAACTCAGACACCTTCTTCCCAGAGCGATTATTATTATTATTATTATTATTATTATTATTAGCTTTCTAAATTTTAATGGAAGATGGTCATACTAGGTACACCTTAGTTCCACCAGTTTAGATCCTCCCTGCGAGGAACTACCTGCCCAGGTACACAGAGACTTATTTTTTCCATTCATATTTTCGAGAGCGCTAATTGATTTAAAATAATTAGAATGTTGATAATTACGAATTGTGATATCTCTGGTAACTCAAATTGCAGGAGATAAATATTAGTTAATTTCTGTAGAAACTATACAAGTTTTATCATCGATACATAATTAATAACCCAAGATTTATCAATGCTTACTTATTTCCAGAAAACATATTTCTTTTTATTTCAAAAGTTTGTATAATCTTTCTTACGACATTCTGCGTTGTTGGGCACTGTCAGCGTATTGTGTTAAAAAGCCTCCGATGAATTTCAGTCCCTGACATACAACCTGACAAGCAAAACAGTTTCACTACTCTTTGTTCCTCCTTGGTTCTCACAGATAAGGTAGCGGCCATGTTTAAGTTATAGAAACAGCAAGAAAACTGAAGCAATCAAGGTGAGACTTCGATCACTTGACCACAATAATGCCAATTATGGGCACGCACTAGCAGAAGGCACTGTAACAATCCTAAAGATATGTTATATGCGAAAATGCGGATAATTTTTGACTTAACCTCGTATATATCGATAAGACATAAAATCTAAACTTATTTAGAAATGGAACTTTGTCTCTGTGTGCGTCTGTGTCTGTGTGTGTGTGTGTGTGTGTGTGTGTCCCCGTTACCTATAGACTCCGAAACAGCTGAACCGATTTTCTTGAAAATTTACACAGTTGCACTATAAGCGTCTGCGAGTGTTCTTAGCTCGGTTTTGTGTCGAGGTACCCCCGATAAATATCGAAAATCGATAATCGAAAAAAATCAGGTTATAGAAGGAATGGTCCGATTTTAATCAAATTTGATACACTCATAGACAAAGACATAAGAAATGATATTCAATCATTTTAAGGTTGCAGTTCTTACAATAGTGCAGAAAATCGATAATATATATATATATATATATATATATATATATTTATATATATATATTGTCATCTGCAGACAGATCTGTTTCGCTGTATCACAGCTCATCAGTACGGTTAGACTCCGATTGCTCCTTAACCCAGGCTCGAAGCCCGACCGAATTAAAAGGCAAGATGATTGTGTGTGTGTCTGTTTATCTGTCTGTATGTCCTTTATACAAATCCACAATTTTGATCCGATTCTCACCAAACTTCACACAAATATTCTTTAGGCTGAGTCTGAGCTCCAGGACCATGGATTAGTTTTAAAGCTTTCGTTACATCCGAGCAACGCCGGGCTATACTGCTAGTATGTTATATGTGAAAGTGCGGATAATTTTTTCATTTAACCTCGTATATAACGATATGATATAAAATTGTTAATAATTTGAGAAGCAGTGTATCATTTTGAGTTGACAATATCTAACGGAAATTAATGTTTCCAGACGTGGAATAAAGTTATTAATAATTTTCACGGCACGTCTCTAAAGCTTAGCATTCATTGTTCGTCAGTCTTATTATATCTGTATAGAAGTCAGTGTTTTTTATTCCATTTGAATCAATGACATAAAAGAACAGATATATATTAAAGGTTTCACCCAGAAGCAAGTTATTGGCCACGTAATTTTACAGTAAGTAAATAAATAGACGACGTTGGTCTATGAATATCTAATGATTCAGAGGATGACAAGCAAATTCAATGAAAAATAGATCGATCAATTATTCCCGGATTTTTTATGGCTACAGATATTTTCTTCCATATTTTTGGTGGCTGACACAAACTTAATATTGAACAGGAAGCTCATTTGAAGTTTAAACACCGCTGTCATGGGCTTTGATACCATGATATAAAAAATGGGCAATATGGAAGATATTCGCTTGACATTAACTCCCCAAGTAAAATAAGACAAACCGTTCCATCAAACAACAAATTTAGAACCACAGTGACAAGAATTTATGGAAGTCAAGTGGTTGAACAGAAAGCAATGTAAGATAAGTTGTTAGACTGTTTTCGCAGAAAACAGAAAGAATATTTCTTAAAAGGAAATGGTGAGAAAAATCTAGAAGGGAAGAAAGAAAAAGAACGAAAAAGAAAGAAAAAGAAAAAAGATAAATTAAAAAATGAAACAGAGATAAAAAATACGTAAAGGAAAGATTACGTACAACGTTTTTTTTAGAAAAATGGACGTCTTTAAAGATATGAACATAAATGAAAACGGGAGGGAAAAAACAACGAAACAGACAATAAGCAAACGCTATCAAGTGTACAAAATTCTTCTGCAGTCCATCTGTCGTGACCCTTAATTACACCAGGGCCCTCCACGATTTACTCTCCCTTCTAAATCTTCAATTTTGTTTTTGTACTGTCCTCTTAATCCCTGTTCTCTCAACCAATTACAGAGTCTCGTTATTCAGGTCAGCCAATGTTTCCTCTATTCCTCTTGCCTTGAATAACGTGAAAAATAATTAAAAAATCACTGGCACACACACACACACACACACACACACACACACACACACATAAACATATATATATATATATATATATGCGCATGTTGAGCAGTCTACAATGTCAGGTGGTTAGCAAGTTTGATCAATTACAACTGAATAAGTGTGTGTGTGTGTGTGTGTGTGTGTGCGTGTGTGTGTGTGTGTGACTCTTTGTGTTCGTGTGTGTTTGTTCACATATGTTTGGATTTGCGTGAGTATATATATATATATATATATATAAAATATAAGAGACAATGAATGTCTATCATGTTTAATCATGAGCTGTTCTAAACGTCGTATTTTTGCTTTAATTTCAGTTGAAAATAAAGACAAAAATTCTCCAACATTTGGATAATTATTTATTGGTTTTCTTCTAAGCTTTCGGCTCACATGAGCCATCTTCAGAGAGGTTGTTTAAACTGAAATATTATAAAATCCACCATTACCGACGATTTTATTTTGTGTTGAATAAAACTCCACTTGGCAACGGCAATAGTTACCAAAAATAATAAACGCAGTTCTTAAGTACGCGATGCGGTTTTATGACGTCACACCGCGGGATAGCGCGAAATGACAACAAAACCATCTAGTCAAATGCAATGTAATATGTTATTTCCTGTTTTAATGTTTTAATTTTCAATGTTGGAGAATTTTTGTCTTTATTTTCAACTGAAATTAAAGCAAAAATACGACGTTTAGAACGGCTCATGATTAAACATAATAGACATTCATTGTCTCTTATATTTAATAGCATATGTTTAGATAATTACTTGCTGCCTCGAATACTATATATATATATATATATATATATATATATATATATATATATATATATATATTCTTCATTTGTAAACGAATTATTACGCGACCTGCGGTGTCTTCAGACGATTTGCAATAACTGATTTTACCGTTTACGGTTTTTTTTAAGAACGCTCAAGTAACGGCGATTTTTTTTAACGCTCACGTAATAAGGGATTTTTGAATGCGCTTTTGCGTGAGTGTCTTTAAAAAACGGTAACATCAGTTACATCTTTCAATTATAATACGCGAAATATTATCCTTGAATAT
Source organism: Ascarosepion bandense (assembly GCA_037127315.1). NCBI lineage: Eukaryota > Metazoa > Mollusca > Cephalopoda > Sepiida > Sepiidae > Ascarosepion > Ascarosepion bandense. The sequence continues at coordinate 8,218,050 of JBBBDQ010001215.1, forward strand.
AAATGGATTTTATTAAAAATAATCAGACGCAATGTTTGCAATATATATATTGTCATCAGCAGACAGATCTGTTTCGCCGTATCACAGCTCATTAGTACGGATAGATTCCGATTGCTTTTTTTACCCAGGATTGAAACCCGACCGAAATGGCGACAGTCGGCGACTCTACCCCTGGGCTATGGGCATTAGGTGGAAATATATATATGTATATATCTACGCATCATTCATTCAGCAATGAATTAGAACACTCTCAGCTATTGGGCGTGTATAATGATAATATACACGCTAAAGAGTGTACCTCCTTCTACCGAGCGCCGGTTGCTCACAGGCAGAATCGCCGACTGACGCCATTTCGGTCGGGTTTCAATCTTGGGTAAAAAGCAATCGGCTGTCTAACTGCACTGATGAGCTGTGATACAGCGAAACAGATCTGTCAGCGAAACAGATCTGGCTATATATATATATATATATATTTTTTCATTTGTAAGCGAGTTATTACGTGACCTAGGTTTCTACCATGTGGTGTCTTTAGGCAATAACTGATTTTACCGTTTTTTGTTTTTTTTTTAAGAACGCTCACGTAACGGTGATTTTTTTTGAACGCTCACCTGACGGGAAATTTTTGAACGCGCAATTTTTAAAATTACAAGATATTATAACGTTTTCAGCCATCGTTGTATGAACCTAATCGGTATTTTATGGTATGGTTACACTTACTCATTGAATGAAAGACCAGAAATTTTGACCGTCTGCTCCTCACAGGTTTCATCGGCGAATATAAAAATAGAAATCTAAGATTATATTTTTATCTATACATATCCCTCGTTGTTTTTTAACGTCTAGCACCAATCTATTACCACTTGATTATTATTATTATTATCAATATTTATGTGATTTAATTAATGGATTTATTTTAATAAAATTCGAAATTGCTATCTGCAAATCTAGCATCAAAAGTCTTATTAAGGAAAATATACATCTTGGCAAGGATAGAACCTACATTCTATTTTCATCTAAGGGAAACCAACTAGACATGTTTTTATTGTTACAGTTACGAATGCGTCTACAGAAATGCAAGTGGCAATTACTCTTTTTTAAAGAAAGTCACATCTTTCGTAAGAACATTTAGTAATCTATACTTGCTTATACATTTTCCACCCCTTAAATAATTCATAGATTTCCTTTTTTAACTTATATTTTAAACTTGAAGAGACATACTTGTTATGCCGATTCATACGCGTAGATTCGTGTTTTTAATAATCATTTCCCACTAACAAGGCGATAAAGCCATTGTGACACAAGAGTGATAAACATATGAGAAAACCATTTTTAAGGAGAGAGTAAAATATTAGAACAGGATTTAAGGAAACAGAATATGATGATAGAAATTCCATTTAATTTTTTAATGAGCAAAGTTAACTTGGAAGCCAAAAACTGTATTTTAAGAAACAGAATATAATGATAGTAATCCAATTTACTTTGTTAATGAGCAAAGTTAACTTGGAAGCCAGAAAATGGATTTAAGGAAACAGAATATGATGATAGTAATTCCATTTAATATTTTAATGAGCAAAGTTTAACTTGAAAGCCAGAAACCGGAAGTGAGTTCCATAAGTGATAAGGGCGAGAGAAGAAACTGTTAACATATAATTTACGGTTATATCTAGCAATATTAATTGTAAAATGTTTAGACCTAACGTCCAATATAGTACTGCGCTTAAATTAGTTGTTCTTGAGAATAATACACCCTACTGGAAATTTCATTCTTACTAGTGAAAAATGAATGAATAGAGATAATTTGTCCATGTTGATGTAGTATAGCGGGCCTTTAGCTGCGAAAGTCAGGACGGTTGGAACTAAGGAATGTAGTTCATCAAAAATAACGACAGAGTTGCCCGAATATGGCCACGTTGCGAAGAAAAAATCACCTCTTATTGGAAACGTAATGTAAGTAAGATTCAAGTAAATAACTGTTTTAAAATTTTAATTTGACGTTATTTTTCATTTCCATAAATGTTTTGAATGTTATTACCATAAACGTAGATCGGAGTAAATAAGTAGATTCTTTTAAAAGAGATAGATTGACATCGGAGTAATTATAAAAAAAAAAAATTAACCTTACTGTCGGGATTAAAAATTATCATACTGGTTTGAATAAAATGCGTATTTTTCATACTTATTTTCATAAAATGTGAATGTCATAAAATGCATATTTTTATATTTATTTTCAGGTAATGTTTATTCTTTTAAAAATGCACATATTTTTTTCTTAAAAAATCTTGGTATTTTTAATATTTATTTTTCAAAAATGCAAATATTTTATACTTATTTTCATAAAATGCGCATTTCATAAAATGTGGATTTTTATATAACCCCCCCCCCCCCAAAAAAAAACAGGTAATTTTATAATTTTTTCATGAAATTCTTGTTTTTCTGCACATATATAAATGTACCCTCCACCCATGCATTTAATACAGCTGCCATATCTGGTCAGGTGCTCCTGCTATCCACCTAGGTGTTCTTGGCAAAACCCAACGGAGAATCTGTAATATAATAGATCCCGACTTGGCAGCTCAGATACAGTCACTTTTCCTGTGTCTCTTCTACAGATAATTTCACGGCTTCTGCACCAATGGACTTAACTTACTGGTGCCCGCCCCCTATATATAAATTTACTCGAGCAACAAGATTAGCTAATAGGCCCCACCCTTTTACTGTGAAACCAATAAATTGTAAACACAAATTCTGCTCCAGCAGTTTATTTTCTCGCAATTCCCGCCTGTGGAATTCCCTTCCATTTACTTGCTTCCCTGGCAGCTACAATCTTCAAGAATTTAAATGGAAAGTCAATAGTCATCTCCTATCTCACTAACCTGCATCCTCTCTCTCATGCTCCTTTCTCCATCCACTCCACTCTCATCAATATTCTCATCCTTCTACAGCCCACTTCCTGACACCCACTATAGCCTGTCATAACTCATAACTTTCCTCCTATGTAACTCCCTGCAAAACAGTGGCAGTAATATGCCTTGTTCGGAGCGATATGATAATAAAAAAAATTATTTTTAATGAAATGTATTCTCTTCATATTTCTTTACATAAAATAATCAATTTTCATATATGGTTTCATAAAATGCGTATATTTTATATTTTTTTCTAAAAATTGGCTATTTTCATTTTTATTTCTTCAAGTGCCTATTTTCATATTCGATTTCTTTAAATGCGTATTTTAAATTCATTTTTTTAGAAATAAGTATTTTTTATATTTATTTTACTTAATGCAAGTCTTTTATATATATATATATATATATATATATATACATATATATTTTATATATATCATCGAAAACATATTTTCCGAATTTATTTTCATAAAGCGTTCATTTTTTGTCTTTGATTTCACAAGATGCGTAATTCTGATATTTCTTTTAAAAAAAACGCGTATTTTTACTTATTTTTCTAAAATGCAAATATTACATATTTACTTTCATATGTATAAATGTGCATTTTATGTTTGATATCGTAAAATGCATATTTGTTATATTTCTTCAAAATGGGTATTTTTCATATTTATTTTTCCAAAATAAAATTCTTTTAGGTTACTTTTTTCAATACATATCTGTCATATATATTTTCGTAAAACGCGTATGATTAATATTTACTTTCATAAAATGCACATGATAGTTTATTTATTCTTATAAAATGCTTATTTTCACATCTACATGAATGGATAATTTTGTTTATTATGTATAAATTGTATAATTTGCTTAATAATATTAATAATGTGAAATGTGAATATCTTTGCACGTGGTTATGCACGAAATGTACATTTTGTTCATTCTGGCTTCCACTTCTGTTATAGTGCCCTCCTAGGGGAAATGGACTCGTCCTCTTGCTACATATAGAATACCTGCGTGACTTCTAGAGAGCAGGGTTTGCATTGAAGCAGTCGTCTTCGGATGACTGCTCTGTAACTCTATAACACTGTCAGCTCTCTGCTTCCGAGCAGAGAGCACAAACCCAGTCGTGGTTCCGCCGAAGGGTAGAACCATGACTCGGTAAAAATAGACAGACATATTTTTGGCCCGGCTATATGGCTGGGAATTCCCACATTAAAATGACCATGTGTCACATCCGGGCTTGCGTGGGAAGCCTAGTAAATACAGCAGGGTTTGCCTTGAAGCAGTCGTCTTCGGATGACTGCTCTGTAACCCTATAACACTGTCAGCTCTCTGCTTCCGAGCGAGAGCACAAACCCAGTCGTGGTTCCGCCGAAGGGTAGAACCACGACTCGGTAAAAATAGACAGACATATTTTTGGCCCGGCTATATGGCTGGGAATTCCCACATTAAAATGACCATGTGTCACATCCGGGCTTGCGTGGGAAGCCTAGTAAATACAGCAGGGTTTGCCTTGAAGCAGTCGTCTTCGGATGACTGCTCTGTAACCCTATAACACTGTCAGCTCTCTGCTTCCGAGCAGAGAGCACAAACCCAGTCGTGGTTCCGCCGAAGGGTAGAACCACGACTCGGTAAAAATAGACAGACATATTTTTGGCCCGGCTATATGGCTGGGAATTCCCACATTAAAATGACCATGTGTCACATCCGGGCTTGCGTGGGAAGCCTAGTAAATACAGCAGGGTCTGCATTGGAGCGGTCGTCTTCGGATGACTGCTCTGTAACCCTATAACACTGTCAGCTCTCTGCTTCCGAGCAGAGAGCACAAACCCAGTCGTGGTTCCGCCGAAGGGTAGAACCACGACTCGGTAAAAATAGACAGACATATTTTTGGCCCGGCTATATGGCCGGGAATTCCCACATTAAAATGACCATGTGTCACATCCGGGCTTGCGTGGGAAGCCCAGTAAATACAGCAGGGTTTGCCCTGGTGCTGGCTGCCTCGGATGACTGCTCTGTAACCCTATTGTCAGCTCTCTGCTTCCGAGCAGAGAGCACAAACCCAGTCGTGGTTCCGCCGAAGGGTAGAACCACGACTCGGTAAAAATAGACAGACATATTTTTGGCCCGGCTATATGGCTGGGAATTCCCACATTAAAATGACCATGTGTCACATCCGGCTTGCGTGGGAAGCCTAGTAAATACAGCAGGGTTTGTATTGCCAGCCGCCTCGGATGACTGCTCTGTAACTCTATAACATCTGCCGCGCCTTCGTTTCCGAGCAGAGAGGGCACAAACCCGTCGTGGTTCCGCCGAAGGGTAGAACCACGACTCGGTAAAAATAGACAGACATATTTTTGGCTCCGCCATATGGCTGGGAATTCCCACATTAAAATGACCATGTGTCACATCCGGGCTTGCGTGGGAAGCCTAGTAAATACAGCAGGGTTTGTACGAGCAGTCGCCTCGACGACTGCTCTGTAACTCTATAACACTGTCACTCTCTGCTTCCGAGCAGAGAGCACAAACCCAGTCGTGGTTCCGCCGAAGGGTAGAACCACGACTCGGTAAAAATAGACAGACATATTTTTGGCCCGGCTATATGGCTGGGAATTCCCACATTAAAATGACCATGTGTCACATCCGGCCTTGCGTGGGAGGGCTAGTAAATACAGCAGGGTTTGCATTGGAGCAGTCGTCTTCGGATGACTGCTCTGTAACTCTATAACACTGTCGCTCTCTGCTTCCGAGCAGAGAGCAATAAACCCGTCGTGGTTCCGCCGAAGGGTAGAACCACGACTCGGTAAAAATAGACAGACATATTTTTGGCCCGGCTATATGGCTGGGAATTCCCACATTAAAATGACCATGTGTCACATCCGGCTTGCGTGGGAAGCCTAGTAAATACAGCAGGGTTTGCATTGGAGCAGTCGTCTTCGGATGACTGCTCTGTAACCCTATAACACTGTCAGCTCTCTGCTTCCGAGCAGAGAGCAAGAACTCCAGTCGTGGTTCCGCCGAAGGGTAGAACCACGACTCGGTAAAAATAGACAGACATATTTTTGGCCCGGCTATATGGCTGGGAATTCCCACATTAAAATGACCATGTGTCACATCCGGCCTTGCGTGGAAGGCTAGTAAATACAGCAGGGTTTGCATTGGAGCAATGTCTTCGGATGACTGCTCTGTAACTCTATAACATTGTCAGCTCTCTGCTTCCGAGCAGAGAGCACAGGCCCAGTCGGTTCCGCCGAAGGGTAGAACCACGACTCGGTAAAAATAGACAGACATATTTTTGGCCCGGCTATATGGCTGGGAATTCCCACATTAAAATGACCATGTGTCACATCCGGCCTTGCGTGGGAGGGCTAGTAAATACAGCAGGGTTGCATTGGAGCAGTCGTCTTCGGATGACTGCTCTGTAACTCTATAACACTGTCAGCTCTCTGCTTCCGAGCAGAGAGCAACAACCCAGTCGTGGTTCCGGCCGAAGGGTAGAACCACGACTCGGTAAAAATAGACACACATATTTTTGGCCCGGCTATATGGCTGGGAATTTCACATTAAAATGACCATGTGTCACATCCGGGCTTGCGTGGGAAGCCTAGTAAATACAGCAGGGTTTGCATTGGAGCAGTCGTCTTCGGATGACTGCTCTGTAACCCTATAACACTGTCAGCCTCTGCTTCCGAGCAGAGAGCAATAACCCAGTCGTGGTTCCGCCGAAGGGTAGAACCACGACTCGGTAAAAATAGACAGACATATTTTTGGCCCGGCTATATGGCTGGGAATTCCCACATTAAAATGACCATGTGTCACATCCGGCCTTGCGTGGGAAGGCTAGTAAATACAGCAGGGTTTGCATTGGAGCAGTCGTCTTCGGATGACTGCTCTGTAACCCTATAACATTGTCAGCTCTCTGCTTCCGAGCAGAGAGCACAAACCCAGTCGTGGTTCCGCCGAAGGGTAGAACCACGACTCGGTAAAAATAGACAGACATATTTTTGGCCCGGCTATATGGCCGGGAATTCCCACATTAAAACACCATGTGTCACATCCGGGCTTGCGTGAAGCCTAGTAAATACAGCAGGGTTTGCATTGGAGCAGTCATCTTAGGATGACTGCTCTGTAACCCTATAACACTGTCAGCTCTCTGCTTCCTGAGCAAGAGCACAAACTCAGTCGTGGTTCCTGCCGAAGGGTAGAACCACGACTATAAAACAGACAGACATATTTTTTGCTCCGGCTATATGGCCGGGAATTCCCACATTAAAATGACCATGTGTCACATCCGGGCTTGCGTGGGAAGCCTAGTAAATACAGCAGTTAAAAGAGCAGACACTGCCTTTGTTACCGTCAGCTCTCTGCTTCCCGGGAGCACGAGAGCACAACCCAGTCGTGGTTCCGCCGAAGGGTAGAAACCACACCCCGGTAAAAACAGACAGACATATTTTTGGCCCGGCTATATACGGGAATACCGTCAGTGCCCAGACCAGCGGTCACATCCGGTCTTGCGTGGAAGGCTAGTAAATACAGCAGTTAAAGAGCAGACACTGCCTTGTTACGGTCAGCCTCTGCTCTTGAGCAGAGAGAAACCCAAAGTCGTGGTTCCGCCGAAGGGTAGAAACTGCACGACTCGGTAAAAATAGACAGACATATTTTTGGCCCGGCTATATAAGGCCGGGAATTCCCACATTAAAATGACCATGTGTCACATCCGGCCGCGGAAGCCTAGTGCAACAGCAGCAGTTAAAGAGCAGACACTGCCTTTGTTACTGTCAGCTCTCTGCTTCCACAGAGAGCACAAACCCAGTCGTGTCTCCGCCGAAGGGTAGAACCACGACCGGTAAAAATAGACAGACATATTTTTGGCTCCATTATGGCCGGGAATTCCCACATTAAAATGACCATGTGTCACATCCGGGCTGCGGGAAGCCTAGTAAATACAGCAGTTAAAGAGCAGACACTGCCTTTGTTATTGTCAGCTCTCTGCTTCCGAGCAGAGAGCACAAACCCAGTCGGGTTCCGCCGAAGCGGTAGGAATCCACGACTCGGTAAAAAGCAGACAGACATATTTTTGGCCCGGCTATATGGCTGGGAATTCCCGCACACAAAATGACCATGTGTCACATCCGCTTGCGGGAAGCCTAGTAAATACAGCAGTTAAAGAGCAGACACTGCCTTTGTTATTGCCGCTCTCTGCTTCCGGAGCAGAGACAGTTGAAACCCAGTCGTGGTTCCGCCGAAGGGTAGAACCACGACTCGGTAAAAATAGACAGACATATTTTTGGCCCGGCTATATGGCCGGGAATTCCCACATTAAAATGACCATGTGTCACATCCGCTTGCGTGGGAAGCTCAGTAACACAGCAGTTAAAGAGTGATAACGTCTTTGAAGTTGTTGTCAGCTCTCTGCTTCCGAGCAGAGAGCACAAACCCAGTCGTGGTTCCGCCGAAGGGTAGAACCATTGGACTTGAAAACAGATGGCATATTTTTGGCCCGGTTTATATGGCTGGAATTCTACATTAAAATGACCATGTGTCGCATCCGGCTTGCGGGAAGCCTAGTAAATACAAAGCAAAGAGGCGACACTGCCTTGTTACTGTCAGCTCTCTGCTTCCGAGCAGAGAGCACAAACCCAGTCGTGGTTCCGCCGGAAGGTAGAACCACGACTCGGTAAAAATAGACAGACATATTTTTGGCCCGGCTATATGGCTGGGAATACCTAAGACAAATGACTATGCGTCAGCATCCGGCCTTGCGGGAAGGCTAGTAAATACAGCAGTTAAAGAGCAGATACCGCCTTGTTACTGCCGCTCTCTGCTTCCGAGCAGAGAGCACAAACTCCAGTCGTGGTTCCGCAAGCGAAGGGTAGAACCAATGACTCGTGAAAATAGACAGACATATTTTTGGCCCGGCTATATGGCTGGGAATTCCTACATTAAAATGACCATGTGTCACATCCGGGCTTGCGTGGGAAGCCCCTAGTAAATACAGCAGTTAAAGAGCAGACACTGCCTTTGTTACGTCAGCTCGCTTCCGAGCAGAGAGCACAACTCCAGTCGTGGTTCCGCCGAAGGGTAGAACCACGACTCGGTAAAAACAGATGACATATTTTTGGCCCGGCTATATGGCCGGGAATTCCCACATTAAACACCGTCACATCCGGGCTTGCGCGGGAAGCCCAGTAACACAGCAGCGAAGAGTGCGACACTGCCTTTGTTATTGTCAGCTCTCTGCTTCCGGTTAGAGAGCACAAACCCAGTCGTGGTTCCGCCGAAGGGTAGAACCACGACTCGGTAAAAATAGACAGACATATTTTTGGCCCGCCGCGTATGGCTGGGAATTCCCACATTAAAATGACGCCCATGTGTCACATCTGGGTCGGTAAAGCCTAGTAAATATGGCAGTTAAAGAGCAGACACTGCCTTTGTTACTGTCAGCTCTCTGCTTCCGAGCAGAGAGCACAAACCCAGTCGTGGTTCCGTCAGCGGGTAGAACCACGACTCGGTAAAAATAGACAGAGATATTTTTGGCCCGGCTATATGGCTGGGACTCCCACATTAAAATGACCATGTGTCACATCCGGGCTTGCGTGGAAGCCTAGTAAATACAGCAGTTAAAGAGCAGACACTGCCTTTGTTACTGTCAGCTCTCTGCTTCATGAGAGCATGTAGTCCAGTCGTGGTTCCGCCGAAGGGTAGAACCACGACTGGTAAAAATAGACAGACATATTTTTGGCCCGGCTATATGGCTGGGAATTCCCACATTAAAATGACCATGTGTCACATCTGGCCAGGGCAGCCTAGTAAATACAGCAGTTAAAGAGCAGATACCGCCTTTAGCGCCACGGCCAGCTCTCTGCTTCCGAGCAGAGAGCATACCAAAACCCAGTCGTGGTTCCGCCGAAGGGTAGAACCACGACTCGTAAAAATAGACAGACATATTTTTGGCTCGGCTATATGGCCGGGAATTCTACATTAAAAATGACCATGCCGCATCCGGGCTTGCGTAAGTTTGCAACACAGCAGTTAAAGAGCAGACACTGCCTTTGTTACCGCTGCCGCCCAGTTTCTCTGCTTCCGAGCAGAGAGAGCATAACCCAGTCGTGGTTCCGCCAGAAGGTAGAACCGACTCGGTAAAATAGAAATAGACATGGTTTTTGGCCCGGCTATATGGCCGAATTCCTGGCCACATTGGGTGTGACCACGTGTCACATCCGGGCTTGCGTGGGAAGCCTAGTAAATACAGCAGTTAAAGAGTGACACTGCCTTTGTTATCGTCAGCTCTCTGCTTCCGAGCAGAGAGCACGAACCCAGTCGTGGTTCCGCCGAAGGGTAGAACCACGACTCGGTAAAAATAGACAGACATATTTTTGGCCCGGCTATATGGCTGCACCCCACATTAAAATGACCATGTGTCACATCCGGCCTTGCGTGGGAAGTTGCCAGTAAATACAGCAGTTAAAGAGCAGACACTTGCCTTTAGTCAAGCCAGCTCTCTGCTTCCGAGCAGAGAGCACAAACCCAGTCGTGGTTCCTAAGCCGAAGGGTAGAACCACGACTCGGTAAAATAGACAGACATATTTTTGGCCCGGCTATATGGCTGGGAATTCCCACATTAAAATGACCATGTGTCAGCATCCGTGCTTGCGTGGGAGGACTAGTAAATACAGCAGTTAAAGAGCAGACACTGCCTTTGTTACTGTCAGCTCTCTGCTTCCGAGCAGAGAGCACAAACCCAGTCGTGGTTCCGCCGAAGGGTAGAACCACGACTCGGTAAAAATAGACAGACATATTTTTGGCCCGGCTATATGGCTGGGAATTCCCACATTAAAATGACCATGTGTCACATCCGGCCTTGCGTGGGAAGGCTAGTAAATACAGCAGTTAAAGAGCAGACACTGCCTTTGTTACTGTCAGCTCTCTGCTTCCGAGCAGAGAGCACAAACCCAGTCGTGGTTCCGCCGAAGGGTAGAACCACGACTCGGTAAAAATAGACAGACATATTTTTGGCCCGGCTATATGGCCGGGAATTCCCACATTAAAATGACCATGTGTCACATCCGGGCTTGCGTGGGAAGCCTAGTAAATACAGCAGTTAAAGAGCAGACACTGCCTTTGTTACTGTCAGCGCTCTGCCTTCGGGCGGAGAGCATTAACCCAGTCGTGGCTCCGCCGAAGGGTAGAAGCACGACTGGGAAATAATAGACAGACATTTTTTGGCCGGGCCATATAGCCCGGAAACCCAGTTATAAACTGACCATGTGTCATGTGTTGCCCTTACTGGGAGGGACAGCTAAATAATGCAGTTTAAAGAGCAGTAACTGCCTTTATCACTGTCAGCGCTCTGCCTTCGGGTAGAGGGCATTAACCCACGACTGGTGAACGATAGACATATATTTTTGTCCGGGCTATACGGCTGGGAAGACCCACATAAAAATGACCTTGTGTCATATGTTGCCTTAAGTGTGAAGGCCAACTAAATACTGCAGTTAAAGAGTAGCTAGTACAGAGTAGTTTAACGAGCAGTTAAAGAGCAGTCAAGTACAGCAGTTAACAAGAGCAGTTAACGACAGCTACTTGTCAGGCAGCGTAATAATACCTTCGGACTCACTTATTTCTATGTTACTATTTATTAACACTTCTTTTGAATATTTTGATTTCTTATTATACTAATACACTGTTTTGAACCTACCGTCTTGTTCCATGTTTTACTTCCGGCACAAACCGGTCACTACCACTTTCGCCACAACTCCACATCAAATTGGCGACGAAGATCCACAACAACGTCATCTATGAGGAGAATGTTTAGCATTCATTATCATATAGGTTGGAAAATAGCACATATCAGTTCAGGATTTTTGGGTTTGTTTTTTTTAAGGAAAATTTCTTGCTTCTTTATACTTTGATTAGGTTTTGGAAGCCACATTTGCTATTCCAATTCGCCTTTGATTTTGCATTTTCTGCTATGATTACCGACAAAGTTATTCGAGATTTATTCGCCCAGCCTGCGTCAGCTCATCATATTGACGAAAGATTCAGCCTTCTTCAAATTATCGATTAAAATACCGAGGTAATGTTTCTCTCAATTAAACGAAGTGCCCTGCTCGCATTAAAATAAAGTTACTCCGAAAATATAACATTTTCTGCAGAATTAGGTGTGGGATTTATTTGTTTATTTAGTTCAAATAACCACATCACGTATCAATCCAGCCTAAAATTTTAATGTAATGAAAAATTTTAATTTTATTTTGCATCTTCTAAAGAACATTATCAATAAAATGATTAGCTTTCTACAAAGCATCGCCTTTCAAATCATGGTCAGTTACCCGCAGTTTGAGATACACAAAGTAATGTATACAAAAAAGATTTTATAATAATTAAAATGAAAATCAACGGTGAATTTATTATTGTTGATATGGAATTCATTAATGTACGAAATTTATATGCATATAAGCGTCTAACGATTGGTTCTATCAACGTGAATCATTAAATTTACACCCGTTCTATCTATCTATCTATCTATCTATCTATCTATCTATCTATCTATCTATCTATTTGTTTAACCCTATTCTCAATTTAACACCGCCCCTAACCCCTTTCGTTTGGAAGCCAGACAAATCCAAATTTTCCATTTCTTCACTTACAACTCTATCTAAAAGTTAAAATCTAAAATTAGACATGAATTACTTCCGGAATTTTTTGTAACGTAAATTTCTCAAATCTTAACCATCCTTTTTGTAATTTTTATTTTTATTTTTTTCTACTTTTTTTTCTCCCTCTTTTTATTCTTATTTTTATTTCCATTTTTGAGAGATGGACGTTGCTGAGGAGATGTAAAATCTCACTTAAGGATTTTATATCGAAATGTTCATTCAACATTTTTGAATTTCAAAAATTTATTTTACTTTATGTATATATATATATATATATATATATATATATATATGTGTGTGTGTGTGTGTGTGTGTGTGTGTGTGTGTGTACGCTCTCACACCTTGATGGAAGAATGCTAGACTTTGAAAAACAGTAGCTACTCTGGCATCTACGCATCGTTCATTCAGCAATGGATTAGAACACTCTCAGCTATTGGGCGTGTATAATTATAATATACACGCTAAAAAGTCTGCCTCCTTTTACTGAGCGCTCGTAGATCAGAGATAGAATCGCCGACTCACGCCAATTCGGTCGGGTTTCAATCCTGGGTAAAAAGCAATCGGAGTTTAACCGTACTGATGAGCTGTGATACAAGAAAACAGATCAATCTGCGGATGACTATATATATATATATATATATATATATATATATATATATATATATAAAGTAGATTCATTGGTATTTTGTAAGGCAAATTCCACAGGAGATTAAATCCAAAGAGAACTCAATGTTACTGTTAAATTTAACACAGTGCTATTTTGTTCTTGAGTATATATATATATATATATATATATATATATATATATATAAGAAATAATGAAAAATAAAAAAAAAACAGTGAAGAAAATGAAAAAATAATAATCTTCTTTATATAAAATATTGAATAGATAAAAATAGAGAGCGTATAGGATACGAGTCCTATATCATCTAACAATTAATTCAAACGAAAAAAATAAAATTGCTCACCCACAAAATTAGGACAAAAACAATTAAAACATTTTGGAAAAATCCAGACCATGGCAAATTTCACAAGTCAATGTGAAAGTTAGATTCTAGATTCTGATTAGATAGAAAATAGCAAATTGATCTATGACCCCGGTCAATTTTTTTCACACCTAGACAATGGATATGCTGTTCGGAGCTGATCCCATGAATAAAATCTACTACTTATTCACATCATATGACCGGTCAAATCATCCGAGATGAGAGCCATAATTTGAAGGATCTCACACAATGTAAGGAAAAATTTCAAGACGCCGATCTTGTCGTGCCTCGTCGACATGCGTACGTTCTACCTCTCTTTCCAATTATCCTTTCTTCCTCTTAACCTACACAGCGTCCTAGAAAACAACAACGTCTAGATATTTCGAGTGATTTCGATAAGTACAATCTTCTTTATTGCCTGACTTTCTTTTTCACTTTTTCTCCGTCCATAAAAAAGAAAAAGAACACTGACTTTTATCAGAAATCTTTTTAATCTTTTTACATACACACATTCTGCTGCTATCAACTATGAAATCTGATATTTTGTCGAACATTTAACAACATAAGTTTTCTCTTTGAACATTCTCTTCTCATAAATATGTTATAGTGTTCAGTTCACAAAATTCCAGTTATTTTTTTTTAATGTGGGGATTGTCGGCTATGTTTGAAAGTGGCCTTGAACTAAGCATCGCTGACACTCTTACAAGCTCAATGGATATTATTCACGGCAATATGAAATACAAAAATGAAAACTCTACACATACTTAATTCTGAATTAAATTACACTATTTTTTCTGATCTGACGAGACAGTCATTTTTTACACACTTGAAGAAATAGATTCTGATTTATAACTTTTTAATTACATGTTTTCTTTACTGTATATATTTTTCCTTTAATATATATATATATATATATATATTCATAACACAAATATTAAATCTCCATGATTACATAATTCTCAATTTCGATTGAACAATTTTGAGACACCTAAGTACATTTCCTCCAACTACCACACCATAATTTTCCTAATAACCATGAATTCATCTTATATTTTTTAAAAAATAAATCATTTTCACCATTTATTTTAACATATCACCTGAACAGGAACAGTTTTGTTCTGTAAAATGAACATTTTTATGAAGTGATATTGTGCTTTTATAAACTATTGTAATAACAAAATTACAGTACTATATATATATATATATATATATATATATATATATATATATATATATAGTATCGTATCTGAATTTAATCTATTTCTTCCGACATATACCCATGAATAGTTGTCGCATGAAAGGGTTGCCTCGGGCTTTTTATTAAAATCTTTTAAGCGGATCATTAGATCTTTTTTTATATCCCCTCTTTTAACTGATATAAACTGTTTGTCTTATAGTTTGTTATATTTCACCATTGTCCGCCTTCTTAAGAGTGTATTAGCGTTTTGTTGTACTAAAAACCTTATTGATTTATATATATATTGTCATCCGCAGACACAGCTCATCAGTACGTTTAGACTCCGATTGCTACACAAACCAGGCTCGAAAACCGACCGATTTGGCGTCAGTCGGCGACTCTACCCCTGGGCCACGGGGCGTTCGGTGGAAGAAGGCAATCTTTTTAGCACGTATCATATTACGCGCCCAATAGCTAGCGTGCTCAAATTCATTTTTACTGAATGAGCGATGCGTACACGCTAGAGTGGCTACTGATTTTCAAAGTCTACCTTTCTTCTAGAGCGCTGAATAAGGGTGTGAGAGCGTAATATATATATATATATGCAGGAGTGAGCTGAATTTGATAGGCTAACTAGGAATATTTATAACATTTTAATTAATCTTTAATTAATTATTTGTTGGGTTTTCTTATATATATTCCACTTGTAAACGAGTTATTAGGCGACCTAGGTTTTTACCATGAGTGCTGTCTTCTTTACAAATTATAATATTCAAAGGTTGTACAATATAATTGTATTGAACACCTCTTAATACAAATGTGTACTGGTCTATTCTCATGACCGAAAACTAACTAATTAAACAATATATATATATATATATATATATATATATATATATATATATATATATATAGTATATCGAAGCAGCAAGTAATTTTCTAAACATATGCTATTAAATATAAGAGACAATGAATGTCTATTATGTTTAATCATGAGCCGTTCTAAACGTCGTATTTTTGCTTTAATTTCAGTTGAAAATAAAGACAAAAATTCTCCAACATTTGGATAATTATTTATTGGTTTTCTTCTAAGCTTTCGGCTCACATGAGCCATCTTCAGAGAGGTTGTTTAAACTGAAATACTATAAAATCCACCATCACCGACGATTTTATTTTGTGTTGACATAAAACTCCGCTTGGCAAAAATAATAAACGCAGTTCTTAAGTTTGCGATGCGGTTTTATGACGTCACACCGCGGGATAGCGCGAAATGACAACAAAACCATGTAGTCAAATGCAATGTAATATGTTATTTCCTGTTTTAAAGTTGATTTTATTGTGTGTTGGTTGTTTTGATTTAATGTACATGGCCTCCAATATCTGCAGGTTCCTCTTACTGTGTGTATGAGTAAGGATCACCGTATTGTTGACCAAAATCTGTCTGATATTAACTACATGTTTATGTTTTTCAGAGAAATGTTTTTTAATAGTACTCTGATCAGAAAGATGACATGTAAGTTTACGGGAGAGCGTGGTTGTAGTAAAACCAATATATGTACTAGGTTTTTGATTAGTATATAATATATATATGCAGGTGTGACCTAAACATTTGATAACCTGACCAAGATTGTATGTTGCAATATACTATGAAAAGTTACATGCATTTATTTTGGCCCTTCTTATTCATAACATTACTGTTTCTTTACAGGTACGAAGGTGAGTTGAAACGTTCATAGCTTCAATATGAATAATTACTTATGTCTGGTTTACAGAAATCGGGGAGCTGAGTTCGAATTCCAGTTGAATTCCTTGTATTCATTTATGCACAGATAACCTTGGGAAAGGTATTAATCTGTCTCTTCCCTCCAGTTATTGGTTAAATAATAGGACAGATTGGATTCTATAGCCTTGGCTGACAAACAGTCTACCGCAGAATGCAATGGCAAACTAGTGCGGGATAATCTTCTGCCAAGTCAGTCATGTCTCTTTCGATACATGATCACCTAAGGCGTGTATCACGTATGACACTTAATTGACTGATTCTTTACACAAAAGTATTGATATCACTCCGATTATAACTTCATTAAAAAATGTTGACACTCGATTCAAAAAGCTAGCCATGTATCTTGTTGACAACAAATTTTGATTCCGTTTTAATTTACAGTAATTTATGGAGAAATTAAGGCTATTCTTCAAATGAATTTAATTCAATCTTTACTATAAAAGACATAACCATTATTCCGATCCAAAATATATTTCAGTTACGAAGGTTTGATAAACAGTAAAATAATAAATAAACTTTTGGTCGATGAAACTCATTACACAGATTTTTTTCAAGTTTGTCATTCAATTGGCTGACACCTAAGTATCATAATCACTCTATTAGATAGGTCTTTGTGGTGAACCGTGACAGTCCATGTGCGATTATAAATCAATATCATCTTCACCGTTATAATCATCATAATTTTCCCTCTTTTCAAATCAGTACGATATTATTCCTAGCTTTTATTAATTTAGGTACTTCTTTTTTATCATATTTTTAAATTTATATTTTCTTTATTGGTTGGAAAAATTATTTTTTTCTGACCATCTTCGTTCTTTTCGCCATTGATTCACTCACTGATTTTTTTTTCCCCCCATTTTTGCTCTTTCGGTGAATATACGCCATTTTTCTATTTGCTTTCAAATCAGCACGCGTCAATTCTTTTTTATTTATTTATTCCATATTATTTTTCCGCTGCTCCTGAACTTTCGTCATTCCCTTATTTAGTTCTTTTTATTGAATATATTTATTTATTTTATGTTTTTAGTTCTTAGCACTCTTATCATAATCACTTTCTATTATTGAACTAGCCCTACAAGCGAGAGGAAAAAAATATCTTCCGCCACATCGTACAACCTTGCAATATATCTGTGCTGATGACCTAACAAAAACCATGACGGCACATGCGCACATCAGGGGAACATGCCAAATACACATTTCGTAATGCGGTTCGTCGCACTAGAGAATTTGAATCGATATATATTGCACATATACTCCACGAATTTCGCAGACAAAAGCTGCTATTTCTTCGCTTTACCAATTCTTCTTTCGTCTATTTCCGCTCCCGCCAACAAACGAATAGGCTACCCGCCTTCGTCAGTGACAAATGTACTCCATCACGCAGACGAGGATATAAGAATTACGGGTTTGGTTACGAAAGAAAATATATAAAAGGTTTCTCTGTATAGCCGTGTCTACTAAAAAGCTGAAATCATGCTGACAGATAGCATTAAACTTGGTCAAATCGTATTTAAAATATTTCAGTGCTCGGTTGAGTTTGAATTTGAGTTTTATTTAACGCATATCAACCTCTGTGTGTTATTTAACGCCAAAAACGGTGGGTTTTAAGGTATTTTTTTAATGTTCGGTTTTAGTGAGAAGGTTGATTTAGTCAGATTTTGATGAAAAAGCTTTTTATTTTATTTTAGAAAGCTGAAGATGTCTTCTAGTTTTTTATTCAAAAATGTATTGCATTTTATTTTTTTTTTCCTTCAAAATGTGTTATGTTAAATTTTCCTTCAAAAATGTTGTTATCACAAAGTTTCTGCCGTTGTGGTTTCCTGCCTCCATCAGGGGTATATCGACAATTTGCTTTTGGTTAAGAGCATTTTTTGCGAATTTGGTATGAGTTTGAATTTTGTTTAAGTGCATATCAACCTCTGTGTGTTATTTAATGCCAAAAAAGTGGGGTTTTAAGGGGTTTTTTTTAATGTTTGGTTATAATGAGAAGGTTGATTTAGTAAGATTTTAATGAAAAAATTTTGTTTCATTCTTTTTTATTTTAGAAAACTGAAAATGTTGACTAATTTTCTATTCAAAAATGTTTTGCTGGGAATAATCCTTTTCTTCGGAAATATCTTATGGTAATATTTTTTTTTTCAAAATGCATTCTTGATAATAATTTTTCTTTAAAAATATATATTTTTCTATAAAAATTCAATTTTATGTATATATTTCAATAAAAGTGCATTTTTATACTTTCATATTGTTTTGACCCCAGTTTGGGGGTTAACTATTTGCCCATAGATTGGACCCTAACAAGTGCTACCACTCCCGGTCAAAGGGAATCTGGGAACAACAGCAATTAAGAGGTGGTTCCATGCTCTTCATAATCTCTTAATCAGAGGCCTTGCTGCCGGATGAAGTTTACCGTCATGCCCAAGACTAATGCTCGCTTGAGTATCTATAACCCATGGTAGATATATTTATGAAGATGAAAAGAAAGTATAAATTCTAGAAGCTGTAAGTAGTTGAAGATTTTTGTTTTGTTTTAAATGCTTTGTCATTTCAGAACATAGGCGGTTATTAGTCTTCATAGCTTCCTTTTTTTAATATTATCTGTGAATTCTCATATCTTATGAAAGACAGTGAAGTCGTTCCTCTTGTTTTAAAATGGTTTTAAATTCAAATCCCTGCCTGTATGCAGAGTTTACCAACCAGGCGATCATGGCCCTCCACATCTCTCTGGCCTTGGTGGCTGTTAGCACGCTTTCTCCTGTTACACCATGCAACCCTCGTGGCGTCATCCACCTGATCAGGTCCTTCAAATATGGTATTCGCTGCTTTCCTCTGTCTCCTTTTCCCTCTATCTGGCCCGTTAGTAACAGGTTCTCCTCGTCATTGCTCACATGCTCGGTCCATGATATCCGCAGCATCCTTCTGTAGAACCACATTTCAGCTGCTTCAAGTTTTTCTTTCATCTTCGAAGTTATTGTCAAACAGTCACTGCCATATTGAAGAACCGACATCACAGAGCAATCTAGTACTCTCCTCTTTGATTTCGACTGCCATTTTTTTGTCTATACTTCTGAGAGGAGTTATTGTAACTACGTACACTATTTACACTGTTCGCAAATACTGTTTCATCTTTATTGTCATATTCATGACATTTCGGCCATTATACGCACTTGCATTCTTCAGGTCATATAGTTGGGATTTTTCCTGAATATGACAAAATAGTCCGAACAATGTCAACTGCAAACAACCACTTTCTCACATCAATACTTAAAATAGCTTCAATCAAATGAAGCCTGTATGTCTTAGCGAAGGCTTTCCATCTTCGAAACATGTGGACTGGCGCTACACAATCATGAACTAAGAATTAGACTAAAGAACAGAAATAATATTATTTGGGAACTTTTAACAGATAGATAGCTTATGTAACTCGGGAGAAACTAATGACGTAATTAAGATGTAACAGACTATTTCAAATAAAAGGTTAGGAAGGAAACCTCTTTAATAATTTAAAAGGCGACATTCATTTTTAATCATTTTATCCAAGCAAGGCGGAAATGCCACTAGTACGCAGGGGGTTGCAGGGAGTGAAAGTGAAAGAGAAAACAAAGAAAGGACAAAAGATGAACGTAGAAATAAAATGGAGATTGATGGTGTATTTAAATCTTTGATGATTGTAGTTATCGAGGAAACAGAAGGAAGTTCCACAAATAGGTATTGCGAGGAAAAGACCTTCTGAAGTATAGGTGGCGGTTGTATTTAGCCATTTCAACATTAAAGGAGTGGGACCTACATTCCCATCGAGCAGTCGGCTTAAATTCCTGTAGACGGGGCACTAAAGACAAATCTCGTCAGAAAATGAAAACGATTATGTATATTTTGTTATGCTTGAAAACATAAAATGTAGGATCGGTGATGTAATCGATTCTGACCAGACATTCTTCACCGACGTTAAGTGGCTTCCCTCTGTCTTTTTCTCTTGTTCCGCGACTCCATGAATTTAAGCCTGCTGGTGGATGGGAATATAGATTAGGGTGGATAACTTTATCGATCTTACATTGTAGGTTTTCGAGAATCTCCACGAGCACAAAGTCTGGTGTGGCAACAGTATTTAATATATATGCGAATGGTAAATTTTGAAATGAGTAAAATGGAGTCTGACGAGAAAGATTTTCTGACACGACACAGAAATCAAAAATAGCAAAAAAAAAAAATAAAAGATTTGGGAGACACCCACTGTTTGTGAAAAAGGTGCCTGGAATCCATGAATCTCGAGACGTACATAAGGAGCACCAAGTCTGATATAGCAACAGTATTTAATATATATGCGAATAGTAGAATTTTATATGTGCAAGATGGATTCTGTCGAGAAAGATTTTTTGACACAGCACAGAAATCGAAAAATAACAAAAAAAAAACACAGAAGTGTTGGGAGACACCCGCCTTCGGAAAAAAAAGGTGCCTGGAAGCGACGCCGTTGAAAACGACCTTCATTTCACGATTTGAATGGAACATTTAGATTAAATTGAACTTTCGTTGTGTGACATTTTAGCCTTGGACCTTGTGTAGGAGGACAGCATACCAAACTCTGTCGAACGCCTTTGACATAGCTCGAGCTCCGCTCTTTTATCTAGTGTATGATGGCCATTAACACATCAACGGTAGACCTAGTAAAAACACAGAAGCCATATTGTTTGTCCGAGATAATCAAGCTGCTAACGTTCTCCACATCAAACTTTTAGAAAAGAAAGACGTCTTCACTAACAACGGAAAGAGTGATAACAGTTACTGGATCTGAAATATTTTGGCCCAAGTGAAGCATGTGGGTCTTACAGAGGAACATCTATCTTCGAACCTAGGAAATTGCGGCTACAGAATAACAAACAAAGCACTATATCAATAGAAACCACATCACTTCAAGACAATCAACAGCAACAACGACTAAAATGAATTGTTCATGAAACTCGCATAATTAATATGTTGAATTTTTGCTCTACTTAAAAAAAATGTAACGTTTATTATTTTAGAGATTAATTTTTTATGGATTTATTTTTATTATATTTATTACAACTTAAAGAGTTATTTTTTATAACTTTATTTTTTTTTATATTTTACAACATTTTTTATAAGTGGTGGTCATCAAAATTATGACCTACTTTAGAAACATAATCTATTTTTGAAGTTGGTTGTTATGGCATATCAACCTCGGCGGGTCATTTATTGCCAACTAAATTTTATTTATTGCTGGTAATACCTTTTTCTTTCAACGATTTATTGTTGTTTTATATAAGTTTTGTGTCTAGTAATACTTTATTTTCTTTTCGAGTATCAAGATTCATTGGGATTTGGTTTTAAGGGCAGAGTCCCCAAGTCCTACCCTGTTATTTAACCCATAACTGGACGCATCAATACCTTTCCCAAGGGTACCAGTGCTTAAGTGAATGCAGGGTATTCAACTGGAATTCGAACTCGGCTCACCGATTTCTCTTTCCGAGCCGATATATACTGCACCAAAACGCACATCCTTCACTAAAGGATTACAGTATCTGGTATTCCCAAGCGGTCACCCATCTAAATACTGACCAGGCTCAGCGTAGATTAACTTCGGCGATCGAGCGAGAACCAGTGTATTCAACGTGATATGGCCGTAAGCCCGTATTTCTTGAAGAATTAACTGTAGAAATGTTTCAATAAGTCAAAATTTGAGCCTAAAGTATCGAGCGACAAGGTTATTTATTCCTCGTTGATAAAAAATTGTTGGCCGTGTTGCAACGTATTCTTTGAAAGCTTATTCCACCTCTTCTTTATCTTTGAATGTTTTACCATTTAAAATTTTTTTTCAATGCTTAAAAAATGATAATCAGCGGGTGAAAGATCAAGAAAATATGGAGGATGTGTGTTTTTGCAACATAATTTTTGCAACATGTGGTTGTGCATTATCGTGGAGCAAAATTGGACCAAAACCGATTCACCAATGTAGATTTCTTTTTTTTTTTTTTTTTGCAGGCATCCACCAATTTCAGCAAGTTAATTGCAGAAATACTTGCTCTGATTGATCTCCAAAAAGATGCAGCGAATAACACCAATTGCAGAACACAGGACAGTCACCATAATTTTTTGCTAATACACCTTTGGCTTTAGAAAATATTTTGGGGACTCATCACAATCAAGCCATTAACTTGATCGTTTACAGTTATCATAAAGGATCCAAATTTCATTACAAGTGACTATTCGGTCAAGAAAGAGATCATTTGTGTTACGCAGAAAGAAAATCGAACACACTTCAAAACGCCTGAGTTCTTGATTTTCATTAAGTGTTGTGGAGTAGTTTCGTACTGAAGGTTATAATCGTGCTATGTCGTTTGCTAATCGACTTAACGCACCCAAAATGTTAGGAAATTGGTAAACTTCTACGGTAAGCCGACTCCTTAGTATTCGAATAACTGCCGACTAATATCAACTGCCTTAGTCCAACTATGTCCAAACTGGAACTATCTAATAGTTCTACTGAACTCCAATAGAACTCTAAAGAACTCTCTAGAACTTCTAAGAACTCCTACGAACCTCCCAAGAACTTCTCGAGTTAACTTCCTGTTAACTCTTATTGATATAGGAGGGAGAGTCCATTATCTGAGGAATAGGTGTGTTTCACCATAACATTAACATTAAGATAATGAAAACTCCATTTATCGAGGTTTATTGTTTTGTCAATACTCTGCAAATAGCATAAGATTGTTGCAGTGCTGGCACCAACAGTCTGAGACATTTCTCTGACACTTTGACGTGGATTTTGCTCAACAACAGCTTGCAATTTTTCGTTGTCAGGACTGCATGACCTTCCTTTCCCTTCTTCATCTTCAAAGCTCCCATTACCAGTATGGAATTTCTGGAACCACCTTCGTACTGTCCTTCACTTGTGGACTTTTCTTTCCGTTATCTATTGACATTGGCAAAAGTTTCGGAGGCAGTGTGCCTAAGTTTGAACTCATACAAAAAGATAAACAAAGATTATGTTTTCTTATGTTCATAAGTATAGGCTTCAATGCTTCAAGAATATTTCAGTCTGAAAATGAATTTAAATTAATAAAGAACACACATTAAATATAATGAATGCCAAACTTCACCTAATATATTTGTTGTGGCGTTCTCCCTTTTCCTAAAGATGGACTCGTCCAGAGTATACTTATACTACTGCTATAGACACAGTAGTGGATAATAGCTATGCTCCACACACCGAGAAGGTTATTACACAGCTTCCGAGGCGGACATACTCAATATACTACGGCTTCACTTCCAGAGACTTGTACATATACTTTTTACTAACTCGTATTCCTGGACTACTAATCTCCATTCAAATCTATCTTTACGTTAATAAACTTATTTTTTTATCTCAATTACTGGTCGTTGTTCATTTATTTGTGCTGACTCCATCCCCGCGATCCACAACGATATTCCGTGAATGCTATGATAAAATTGCTTTTCAAAATTTCGAGTGGCTATTATTTCACAACTTAATAAATATCTTTATGGAAATGGAATATACAAAGCAGGTTAAATGTGGCAGACGATAAAGTTCAATAACCGAAGTTCTCTTTCAATTGCTCGAAATAGTTAAATGTAACGGCCTCTTCTATTCTAACAGTTACTTTTCTTGCACTACCCTTTTGTGAAACTCCCTTCCATTTGCTTGCTTCCCTGATAGCTACAATCTTGATTCACATCCATCTGTTATTATTTCTTTGATATGGCTGTGCCTTGATTTTTTTCTCACTGTAACCCCCTGTGCATCAGTGGCAGTCCTGCCTTTAATATGGGGAAATGATTATTAAAAACAAAATTAAATTCTAATCAGGTAAGCCATAAAATATTTTTGTTTATTGTTCATCTCCCTGAACAATTATTCAATATCTATATGGTTACATTTCTGGATGATTTTTGTGGGGATTCGTCTGACACAGATCAAATAGTGGTCATTCACATTAGAATGCACCCCTAACTTCTTCTGAGATCATATTCATGTATTTTCGGTTTCAGAAAGAAAAGAGGAATTTGCTACATTCCGTTGAAAATGGCTTCTCCAAAACAATATTTTAATGTTTTTTCGTAATTCATTGCTTCCACGATTATAAACGCGTTTCGTTTCATTCAGGAGTTTTATATCGGGTCCCCATGTACCCGTATCAAGAATCTTGAGTTTTATAGCGCTGGAACTTTTTTGATAGGAAATCTTTACAAAGACATAAAATGGATTTAGGAAAATACTCAATAGCTGTTTTGAATACGATAACAGAAATGTAATTTTTCGTTCCATTTAATGGTATGAAATATTTGGTTTTGTTTTACATTTAGACACAAGTCTTTTGAACAAGATACATTTTTATGATATGAATGAAAACTGGTAACTGCTTCGCAAAGTTAAGTGCTGAATTATCTATAATCTTAAATATTTTTCTCAGTCAGTTACGTGGGTGCACTAAAAGTTCATAGGCTGACTCTAATTAAATAATGTTAAAACGGTGAAATCTTGAACGCATTAATTTCAACCCCCTTTATTAATAACTGCATTGTTTCTTTCTAGGTACGAGGGAGGGCTGACTATAAGGAGTGATTCTAGAGCTGTGAAATTTTGCCTGAATTTATTTTTATTTTTATTTATTTTTTAATCATATCACCCCAACCAAGGCATTCCACTGCCACTATAGCGCAGGGGTTTACATAGAGCGATTAAGTATAGGAAATGTCAGAAGGAGGGTGATAGACGAGTAAGAAAGTACATATGAAGAGTGTTGGAGAGAATGGGTGCGAGTTAGTGTGTTAGGAGGTGTCTATTGACCTTATATTTAAACTCCTGGAGGTTGAAGCCGTCGAAGAAGCAAGTATGCGGAAGTGCGAGAAAATAACAGGCAGGAAGTGCGAGAAAAGAAGCTGTTGGAGTAGAAATTGCGGTTACATTTCATCGGTTTCACTGTAAAAGGGTGAGACCTAGTTGCTAATCTAGTATCTCGTGCAAATTCACACCTAGGGGGCACCAGTGATTTAAGTTCATCAGAGCAGAAGCCGTGAAAGTATTTATAGAAGAGGCAATGGGAAGCCACGTCACGCTGGTGAGAGTGACTGCAGGCGGTCAGCCAAGTTGGTATCGATCACATTACAGAGTCTCCGCTGTATTTTGTCAAGAACGCCGAGGAGAATAATTTCATCTCTTTTTATAAATAATTGCATTGTTTCTTTGTAGGTACGAGGGAGGGCTGAATAGTTCATTGGCTTACAATGAAGGAGGGATTCTAGAGCTCTGAAATATTGCATGCATCAATTTCCACTCTTTTTATTTATAACTGCATTGTCTCTTTTTAGGTACGAGGGAGGGCTGAAAAGTCTTACTATGAAAGAGTGACTCTAGATCTGTAAAATATTGCCTGCTTTAATTTCAAATATTTTTATTAAAAACTGCATGTTTCTTTCCATGTACGAGGGTAGGCTCAAAAGTTCAAAGGCATACTATGAAGGAGTTATTCTAGAGCTGTGAAGTATTGCCTGTATTAATTTCAACTATTTTTATTAATAACTGCATTGTTTTTTTTTCTAGGTTCGAGGGAGGGTAGAGAAGATTTTTTTAATCATATCACCACGAGCAAGGCGGTAACGCCACTGATGTGCAGGGGGCTACGTTAGAGTGAAAATATTGGGGAAGAGAAAGCCGGAAACCACATCCTAAACAGGGAACGAGGGATGAGCCTCTCTACCTGTTCAATGGACGAGGGTGGAGTGTGAACCGGGCGATAGTTTAGTCTATCTACTCCAATTGAAAAAAAGAAAAAAAGAAAAGTGAAAAGGTTGGAAGGTTGTGGATTCCATATAAGAACCTCACAAAGTAATGAACAACAAACAGATATGGAGATAGAAAAGTAGGTTATATTGAACGTAATATACAAACTTGAACGCAGGTTAGTAAATCCAGAAATACCATGAATAAGAAAATAAATATATACAAGTCTTGAAGCGAAGTCCTTGGAAATAGTATATCTGTGTATATTATTCTAGCTGTGTGGATCTCGAAGCTAGTCCAGTCTCTGGGTAACTTCGGTATCTCTCGGAACTATCCGATAACTGCAACTGCAACTACAGTTCTCTCTATAGCAGGAGTATATGTACACTCAGTCGAGTCCATTATCATATACAAAGGGGAGATCCCACAAAAATTACTATAGAGGAGTGATTTTAGAGATATGATATATTGCCTGTATTAATTTCCTTTTTTATTAATAGTTGCATTGCTTTTTTTTTAGGTACGAAGGAGGGCTTACTATGAATGAGTGATTTTAGAGATATGATATATTGCCTGTATTAATTTCCCCTCTTTTTATTAATAGTTGCATTGCTTTTTTTTTTTAGGTACGAAGGAGGGCTTACTATGAAGGAGTGATTTTAGAGATATGATATATTGCCTGTATTAATTTCCCCTCTTTTTATTAATAGTTGCATTGCTTTTTTTTAGGTACGAAGGAGGGCTTACTATGAAGGAGTGATTTTAGAGATATGATATATTGCCTGTATTAATTTCCCCTCTTTTTATTAATAGTTGCATTACCTTTTTTTAGGTACGAAGGAGGGCTTACTATGAAGGAGTGATTTTAGAGATATGATATATTGCCTGTATTAATTTCCCCTCTTTTTATTAATAGTTGCATTGCTTTTTTTTTAGGTACGAAGGAGGGCTTACTATGAAGGAGTGATTTTAGAGATATGATATATTGCCTGTATTAATTTCCCCTCTTTTTATTAATAGTTGCATTACCTTTTTTTAGGTACGAAGGAGGGCTTACTGTGAATTAGTGATTTTAGAGATATGATATATTGCCTGTATTAATTTCCCCTCTTTTTATTAATAGTTGCATTGCTTTTTTTTTAGGTACGAAGGAGGGCTTACTATGAAGGAGTGATTTTAGAGATATGATATATTGCCTGTATTAATTTCCCCTCTTTTTATTAATAGTTGCATTGCTTTTTTTTTAGGTACGAAGGAGGGCTTACTATGAAGGAGTGATTTTAGAGATATGATATATTGCCTGTATTAATTTCCCCTCTTTTTATTAATAGTTGCATTGCTTTTTTTTTTAGGTACGAAGGAGGGCTTACTATGAAGGAGTGATTTTAGAGATATGATATATTGCCTGTATTAATTTCCCCTCTTTTTATTAACAGTTGCATTGCTTTCTTTTTAGGTACGAAGGAGGGCTTACTATGAAGGAGTGATTTTAGAGATATGATATATTGCCTGTATTAATTTCCCCTCTTTTTATTAATAGTTGCATTGCTTTTTTTAGGTACGAAGGAGGGCTTACTATGAAGGAGTGATTTTAGAGATATGATATATTGCCTGTATTAATTTTCCCTCTTTTTATTAATAGTTTTTTGCTTTTTTTTAGGTACGAAGGAGGGCTTACTATGAAGGAGTGATTTTAGAGATATGATATATTGCCTGTATTAATTTTCCCTCTTTTTATTAATAGTTGCATTGCTTTTTTTTAGGTACGAAGGAGGGCTTACTATGAAGGAGTGATTTTAGAGATATGATATATTGCCTGTATTAATTTCCCCTCTTTTTATTAATAGTTGCATTGCTTTTTTTTTAGGTACGAAGGAGGGCTTACTATGAAGGAGTGATTTTAGAGATATGATATATTGCCTGTATTAATTTCCCCTCTTTTTATTAATAGTTGCATTGCTTTTCTTTTAGGTACGAAGAAGGGCTTACTATGAAGGAGTGATTCTAAAGCTGTGAATTGTTGCCTGCATTAATTTTAACACTTCATTTTTATTACTAATTGCATTGTTTCTTTCTAGGTACAAGGGAAGGCAAAAAAGATCTTAGACTTACTATGAAGGATTGATTCTAGAGACTGAGCACAACAAATAATGGAGACATGCATAAAAAATAAATGAACAAAGGACATGCTCAGCAACAGGATGCATAAAAGCAAAGGATTGCGCACTAATATTAGAAAAAATACTTCAGAGAAGGGACGAATATATCAGAGATCTTTTCAACGACAAGAGAGATCAACCAACAATGCAAAAATTTAATGATGGACCAGAAATTTTAAAAAACCGATGTGGAATCGGGAATGACCAAATTGAAGAGAAACAAAACAACGGGACCAGGCGTGATTGTAATAGAGATGTTGATGTTCTTCGGTGGAGACAGACTAACAGAAATAATTAACGAAATCTACAACAGCGGCAATATACCGGGGGACCTAAGCAGATCAATTTTCATAACAGTACCTAAAAAGCCAGGTTCAAAGGAATGTGAGCTCTATCGAACAATCATTTTAATGAGCCACATAAAAAAAAAACAACTTATTATCCAGATTCTGATGAACAGAGCGCGCATCAGAATCGGCTTAGAGATAAGACAATAACCATATGGGTTCGTTAAAGATACCGAGAAATGCGACATTCATCCTCAGAATGCTATCTGAACGCAGAAATATCTTTATCTATAGACTACGCAAAGGCGTTCAACAAAGTATGACACAAGGACTTGATAGAAATGTTTGCCAACCTTGACATTTGCTGGAAAGACGTAAGCATAATCAAGAATCAATTTCTGGCAGCAAACCGCTTGTGTACGGATAGGAACTCAACTCTGCAATTATGCAAAATAGAGAGGGGCGTAAGACAAGGATGTGTTTTCTCACCGGATCTTTTCAACCTGTACAGCGAAGCAATTATGAGAGAAATAAAAGCCTTGCCAGGATTCGTCATTGGTGGCCATAATTTCAACAATATTGGATACACGGATGAAATCTGGTTTTATAAAAGGATACTGAGGGTACCATGGACGGAGCATGTGTGCAACGATTAAGTGTTAGAAAGAATGCAAACGAGAAGAAAACTCATACTAAATGTCAGGAAGAAACAAATGAGGTTCCTGGGCCACGTAATGAGGAAGGGGGCATGGAGAATTTAATACCCACAGGACGGATAAAGGGAAGTAGAAACAGGGGAAAGTAGTGCGAGATTAACTTCTTAGGTCAGTGCAAATGGATGGTGGAGCTGGGTTTAGAGATACCAAGTGTGACAAGTGACAGAACGAATGATCGCCTTCCTCTTAAAGAGAGACGGCACAGGAAAAAAAGTAGATCTCTTCCAAAACCCTCTCTGCCATCCATCCTGAAGTCTATCAAGTATGCCTCGGGCTGCTTTCCCCTGTCTCTCTTTCCTCTATTCATCCTGTGAGTTATTAGATTTTCCAATGCCTCTGTTGTAGCCTAAAAATGTTACGGAATGAGAAGTAACCAAAAACGGAGGTTCGAAAAAGAAGTAGTACTCTTTACGACATCAGCAAAATACAATAACTGCCTGCTGCGTGATGCAGATAATCACTTCTAGTGGTGAACTGTTAGACAACAATATACCCCCCACCTCACAATAATGTCCAACGTATTTAGGAGGACCCATTAATACCCATTAATACCCATTAATGATCGTGGGTGCGTATATAACAACCTCCTACCTCCTTGCATGTTCCGGAAACATCAGCTGATGTTAAGTATAAGTTTCTTTTCCGTTTGCATTTTCTCTAAACCCTTGTCTTTGCTCACATGTTCGGCCCATGGTATCCTCAGTATCCTTCTGTAGAACTAATTTTTCTTTTTGCCTCGCATTTCTCCTTCATTCATAAAAAGATTCTCTAGCATTTTCTGCCATACAGGGAGAAATATATCGGCTAGTACTTTTTTTTTCTTTTTTGTTTCCAGTGTCTCTCAACACATTTTTTTAATCATATAGCCCCAAGCAAGGCATTTATTGCCACTGTTTTGCAGGAGGAAAGTTCTGAAGAAAAGTGACAGGTTATAGGTTGTGTCAAGAAGTGGGTAAGAGAAGAATGAGAATACTGAAAAGAGTGGAGTGGACAGAGAAAGGAGCATGAGAGAGAGGTTGGAGGTTAGTGAGATAAGAGATAACTATTGACGTTACATTTAAATTCTTGGAGATTATAGCTGTCGTGGAAGCAAGTAAACGAAAGGGAATTCCACGGGCAGGAAGTGCAAGAAAAGAAGCTGAGGGAGTAGAATTTGCGTTTACAATTTATTGGTTTCACAGTAAAAGAGTGAAACGTATTTGCTAATCTTGTGACTCGAGGAGGTTCGTATATAGGTGGTACCGATGAGCTAAGTTCATCGGAGCAGAAGCCATGAAAGTATTTGTAGAAGAGTCACAGGGAAGCCACACTGCGTCGGTGAGAAAGCGACTGTATCTAAGCTGCCAAGTCGGAATCGATCATATTACAGATTCTCCGTTGGTTTCGGTCGAGGACACCTGAGTGGATAGCAGGAGGCCAGGACCAGATATGGCAGCAATACTCAATGCACGGGTGGATGTTAGATTTGTTTATGTGCAGGATTGTTTGGTACGGGAAAAACTTCCTGGCCCTACACAGAGAACCAACTTTCTGAGGAGCGGATTCATACTATTTTAGTACTTATTGCCAAGTGGATAATTTTAAATGGAAATGGTGCTTTTGTTGTTATTACTTTGCAAAATTTTACAAGGCAACCAGGAAACTTTTGCTTCGGCTAGCAAATAAGAAGCAGAGACTAGCATGGGGAAGAGAGCACAAAAACTGGACACCAGAACAGTTCATTTGATGCAGAAAGAGTCGAGTGGACAGAGAAAGGAGCATGAGAGAGAGGTTGGAGGTTAGTGAGATAGGAGGTAACTATTGACGTTACATTTAAATTCTTGGAGATTATAGCAGTCGTGGAAGCAAGTAAATGGAAGCGAATTCCACAGGCCGGAAGTGCGAGAAAAGAAACTGTGAAGTAGAATTTGCGTTTATATTTTATTGGTTTCATAGTAAAAGGGTAGGACCTAGTTGCTAATCTTGTGGCTCGAGTAAATTTATATGTAGAAGGCACTAGTGAGTGAAGTTTATCGGAGCAGAAACCGTGAAAGTATTTGTAGAAGAAACACAAAGAAGCCACATTGCGCCGGTGAGAAAGTGATTGTATCCGAGCTGCCAAGTCGGGATCTATCATATTACAGATTCTCTGTTTGATTTTGTCAAGGACACTTAGGTGGTTAGCAGGAGCACCCGACCAGATACGGCAGCAGTATTTAATGCACAGGCGGATGGTAGATTTATATATGTGCAGGATTGTTTCAGTCGGAAAAAACTTCCTGGCCCTACACTGAGAACCGACTTTCTTAGCAGCGGATTTAGCTATGGATTCTATATAGTCTTCCACTTGAGGTCTGAGAGTTAAGTCGAGGAGGCGCAGCTCTACTCAGCTTTTGGAATGCATCCTTATATACGTGCTCGTATATAATTAAAAAGAAAACAGATAACCTTAAACATCCCGTTAGTTTTCACAGTTCCTTCATAATGATTAATTGTATGGAACTTAGACGGAAATTGCGATACTGTTACCCGACGGCGTATATAATGATGCATTTCAAACGCTGAGTAGAGTATTGAGAGACAGGGATATTACTGTCGTGATATCTGTCCTTTTGTTCCGCTGGGCTAGCCAAATCAATTCCTCAGCATGTATTTTCTTTTCGGTTTTTGACAATTATGTCCTGCCTATTTGATTCAGTTTTTCCTGTCTGTATAACCCGGATATAAGAGAAATCCTGATATAAGAGGTATTTCTCTGGTCCCAAATTAGATCCTGTGGTAATGTATATAAAATAGACCAAACACGGATATAAGAGAAACCCCGATATAAGATAACTTTTATCCGGTCCCGACAACTCTCTTATATCAGGGTTACACTGTATAATCTCTTAAAATTTTAATGTCTTCTATTTCTGTATCCGTTTCTGGGTGATGCTCATGCTAGTGTATGTAAACATGTTTTTCAAAGTGTTTGCACATTGTCTAGTGTAGATATTGCCACACGCTATCGTGACGATTTTTATATTCATTTGTCGCAAGTACCGAACATTCTGAGATTAGACAGTCTATGGTTTTCTGCTATTTATCACAGAACAGGCATTTGGGATACACAATATTATGTGTGATATTCACATGAAATATCTTAATGAAAAGATTGGTTTTGCGCTGCAAAATGAAGCCTTTCATTTTAGTCTTTAATCCAGATGCTCATTATTATTAACATCGGCTTTATTTACACATTCTGTTTATTACCCATGCAGAGGTTTATCTTGCCAGCCTTGTTTCAAATATTCAAGGGATTTTTCTTTGTCTTTCTTTGTCATATTTTTAGCTGCAACTCTTCGTTGTTTTTTTTTTCTTTTTTTTAGTTTTTTATAGATTTACCAAATTCTTTCAAGATTGAACATTTTTCTTTCTGTTTTTTTCTGTTGTTGGACTTCCTGAAGAAGTAACAACAATATGCGTTAAATTTACTTTTTTAAAAGATCATAGTTGAGCTGAAAGTAAGAAGCCGGAGAAGAGAAAGGTGTTGGAGAATGAGCTGGTGACAAGGGCTTACGGTTATATATAGGCATTTATTTATATTTGTTAGTTTGAAAAGTATTTGAATTTTCTACTATCATTCATCGAAATTATTTCACGATAGTATATTACTCTATGCATTTATTTCTTTTGGTTACTTATCCACCGAAATATATATATTTCTGAAAGGATTTTTCTGTCGCTGAGCTGATGTGTTATCCCCCGTGGGGATCTTCATATCGAAATGGCCATTCAACATCATTGAATTAATTCTTTTTTAATTTGTATATATATATATATATATATATATATATATATATCAAAATGTGTATTCTTCATATATAGAGAATTTATTAGTAATATTAACATGTATCCCTGGGTAACGACATATTAATTTTTCGTTACAGACTTTCTACATCTAGACTTGGTCTTTGCTAAATTTATATTGCAAAAAACAGAAAAAATGTGCACGAGTATAACAGATTTTGTTATTATTTCATAAAATCAGAAAAGGGATTCGGTAAGACTGAATGGATACTGACATAAAGCAGGGAGTCAAAAGAGAGTCCCACAATCTTGAAGCCGTTTCAACCGCCAAATTATGAGACATTTCAGCCAATCTTATTACAGCGTTTAGTTTCATAAAGTTTAAGTACCATAGTACAAAGTTAATCTAAAAACCTACCATGAAAGTATCTATAGAAAAGATAAAGACAAAGAGAAGCTACGTTAAGGCGGTGGAAAAGAGACAAAAGACAAGATGCCAAGTCGGGACCAATAATATTGCAGATACTTAATTGTACTTTTTATTAATCACGTAATATTAGGTTGTCCCAAAAGTTTGTAAACCCTTTCGAAAAACTGAATTTTTATGCAATTCTGTTATTATATTTTTATAGTGATCTTTACCGTTGTATTCCAGATAAAAAATGATAAAATTGAGCTGCGAGATTCGATTCGTTACTGCTGGAAGTGAGGTCTGTCAACCAGAAAAGCCACCGAAGAGATTTGTGCTGCCGAAGGTGAAGGAACAATTGCATATGTGGCGATCTCAAAGTAGTACAAGCGTTTCGATTCTGGCGACATGAGTCTTGAAGATAAGCCTCGTTCGGGACGGCCGTTAAAGTTGCAGGAGCAACTGCCAGAAATACTGAAAACATGGACGCTTAATAAAAGAATTTATATTTTTTTCTGAATAAACCCGATAAAAAATATGCACTAAGCATAGAAATCTACTCATATTTTTTAATCATTTCACCCCAATCAAGGCATTTTTACTGCCACTGTTGCGCATAAAGGAAAGTGATGAGAAACTGGGGTTAGTTAAAGAAAATGTCAGGAGGAAGGTAATAGACGGATGAACATACCTGTGTAATGTGGGTGGAGTGGATGGAGAAAAAAGCTTGAAATAATAGTTGTGAGTTAATGAGATAGGATATATCTATTGACCTTACATTTAAATTCTTGGATATTGTAGCTGTCGGGGAATCAAGTATATAGAAGGGAATTCCACAGGCGGGAAGTGCGAGAAAAGAAGCTGTCAAAGTAGAAATTGAGTTTACATTTTATCGGTTTCATTATCAAAGTTGCTTGTCAAGTAGCGCGTGTAAATTCATACATGGAAAGCACCAGTGATCTAAGTTCATTGGAGCAGAAGCCGTGAAAGTATTTGTAGAAAAGGCACAGTGAAGCCAGGTCACGCCTGTGAGAGAGCGTCTGCAGCCGAGCTGACAAGTCTGTATAGATCACATTACAGATTCTCTGTTGGATTTTGCCAAGAATCCCGAGGTGAATAGCAGAGGCAACCGACCAGATGTAGCAGCAGTATTCAGTAGTCTGAATAAAGTTTATTGACTGATAATTCTTTTATCAAATTACCCACCATTCTAATTTGCATGATTACTATGGAAAAGAAGAATTTCAGGTGCATAAACTTCAAGAAAACTGAATGCATACTCATCAGCAAAAACAGGACCCCAAAATGACAACTACAGGGATTCTAAAATCAAACAAGTGCAGAAATTTAAATACCTGGAACATGTTCTAAAAGAGGATAAAAAGTGCGACATTAAGATCCAAAGTGTGGTACAACCAAGGTGACAGGACAATACCCAGAGGCTGTCTGCTAAGTATCTACAGCCCAATATCCCAACAGCCCAATAAGTGATATTAATACAAATAAGAAAAAGACCATAAGACAGAAAAACAAAAGAGAGGAGAGATTAAGTTTTTAGAGTCCCAGAGAGCACAGTCCGGTGCAAATTACTAATGACACTCCGAAGGTATCAACCACCTTCCCACATGGGTGGATACCGAAGGGAGATGCGACACAATGCCATTTAAGTGGGAAGACCGAGTCTTTAAGCCAGGGCAAAAAAAAATATTGTCTGCTTTTCTCCAGACGAGACTCTATCCTTCGGCGGAGCCCCGCACGGAATTGATATTCTCAAAATGTCAATAACACTCCGTATTATTTAGTTTCCTTCAATTCAGATTGATGGTCCGAAATCCCAGACTGCTATAACACTATTTTTATAGCTAACTCGTTCTGCAGATCATTCAAACTTTGAGAG
Source organism: Ascarosepion bandense (assembly GCA_037127315.1). Taxonomy (NCBI): domain Eukaryota; kingdom Metazoa; phylum Mollusca; class Cephalopoda; order Sepiida; family Sepiidae; genus Ascarosepion; species Ascarosepion bandense. Next base: position 8,253,551 of record JBBBDQ010001215.1, read on the forward strand.
CGCCAGAGGGTTATTAGCTGCTCTGCAACACGAAAACATATTGACATGAAATTTAACCCATTTCAAAAGCTGAGTATTGAGAGACAAGAAGAAGTAGTAATCGACTCGGAACGACAAGTCGGAGAGCCGAGTTCGAATTCCAGTTGAATTCAAGGCATTCACTTACGCACAAATACTCTTGGGAAAGGTAATTAATCCATCTCTTTCCTCCAGTTATGGGTTAAATAATAGGACAGATTGGTTTCTATAGCCTTAGCTGGCAACCAGTCTAACGCAGAAAGCAATGGCAACCTACTGCGGGATAATCTTCTGCCCAGTCAGTCATGTCTCTTTCGAGGCATGATCGGCCAAAGCGTGTATCACGTATGGCATTTAACTGACTGACCATATAATAGTTGGAATCATGAGTAAGGCTTCTACTGGGCATAAATTGGGGGATCGGTTTTCTATTGCTGTGAAGTAATAAGCTGATCCCCCATTAATTATTACTTAATATAATACATCTTTTGTCGTTCTACCTATGAGTCAAATAATAGGACAGATTGTGTTCTGTAGCCTTGTCTGCCAACCAGTCTACCGCAGAAAGCAATAACAACCTACTGTTGTATAATCTTCTTACCAGTTAGTCATGTTTCTTTCGATACATAGAATTAACTGAGAGGCCTCTTATATGATATATGTTTTCCTACATAGCAGAGAATGTTGAACAATTTCCCCAAAGATGAAGGAAAGACAGAAGCACTGAATTGTGGTTCTACAGAAGGATGCTGAGGATGTCATGGACCGAATATGTGAGCAACGACTAGGTTTCGGAGAGGATGGAAACGAAAAAGAAAATTATACTTAACACCAGGAAGAAACAGCTGAGATTTGTAATACAGGTAATGAGGAAGGAGGGTTTAGAGAATCTAATACTCACTGGACGTACAGAATGAAAGAGAGGTAGGGGAAATCAGCGCGAGACATAACTCATGGGTTTGAGAGAGAGACAAGAGGAAACATGTTGAAAGCGATGAAGTATAGTGGCAAGTAGAAGTCCATGATCGACTACGTCCTGAAGTTAAAACTGTCGAAATAATTGGTCGAATGCATTATAATGTATTTAAGGAAACAAAACAAAATAATTCAACGCATGAATTGTTGATTAGAAATAGTTATAAAAAAAGGAATATTCGTTCAAAACTTTTATTATGAAAATTGGAATTTCAAATTTTAACCGCCCTTGAAATACGACCGCGATGAATAGATACCTTAAGAGACATTGCCAGATATGTACATGGAAACTGTTTATTTAAGAACCTAAACTTATTTATAAATAGAACTTTTTCTATGTGTGCGTGCATGTGAGTGTGTGTGTGTGTCCGTTACCTATAGACTCCGAAACGGCTGAACCGATTTTCTTGAAAATTTACACAGTTGTACTATAAGCGTCTGCAAGTGTTCTTAGCTTGGTTTTGTGTCGAGGTACACCCGATAAATATGGAAAATCGATAATCGAAAAAATCGGGTTATAGAAGGTGTGATCCGATTTTAATCAAATTTGATACATTCAAAGACAAAACATCTTATATATATATATATAAAAGTCAAAATGTTTATCTGTGTCTGTTCATCTGCCTGTATGTCTGTATTTTTCAGCACGTTTATTTTAGTTTTTGCTTCGGGTTTAGCTCTAAGTAGGTATAATTGTAGTTCTTAGTCTCAGCTATGATACCATTTACACAGAGGACTTATTTAGCCTTCAAAATTCAGTTTATAACGAAAAACCTGATTTGATATCGATAGCAGGAAATCAACATTTGATTTACATCCATTCATTTTTCTTTCAGTCTACGGTTTCGCTTTACCTTTAAACAACTATTGCTTTTTAATCTTTCGTGCCAACGTTCAAAGAGTCTGAGTTCCAGGACCATGGATTAGTTTTAAAGCTTCCATTACAGCCGAGCAACGCCGGGCTATACTGCTAGTGTACTGTAAACCGACTGTGTGTCATGGTAAATACTATCTGGCTTCGTACAGTTATTACGATATGCTGTAATGGATATCGGCTCGGAATGAGAAATGTGAGAGCAGAGTTCGAATTCCAGTCGAACTGTTTTCATTTCCTTACACACAAATCCTCTTGGAAAAGTTATGAATCCATATTTTCTCCCTCCAGTTGACTAGAAGGAAAGATTAGATTCTATATTCTTGGTTGGCACTCAGTCTACCGCAGAATAAAATTGCAACCTACTGCGTGAAAATCTTCTGCCTAGTCAATCATGTTTCTTTCGAGACATGATCGCCCAAGCGTGTATCACGTATGGCAGTTAACCGACTAAATAATACAGCATGCCTCTCTTTCCCATGGTAATAATAACAATACAACAATTATAATGTGGATCAAAAAATGCAGCTTTTGTGACAAATAACAAGAAGCATAATAAATAACCATCTAATCCCAGGATGTTCTGTACTTGCCCCAAATGAATATAAAAATCGTCACGATAGAATGGGTCAATATTTACATTATACAAAGTGCAAGCACTTTGGAAAATAGGTAAACAAACAATGTTATGAGCATCACCCAGCACTGGATACAGAAATAGACGATGTCAAACTGATGCAAATAGGTCGGAAATTATAGTAAAAAAACAAGAAGAGAAATCTTGCCTACTAATTGATATGGTTTGTCCAGCGGATTGTAACATCGCAAGTAAAGAATTTGAAAAACTTTAAAAATATGAAGACAAGGAAATTGAAATAGAAAAATGAGGAAAGTAAAAACGAGAGTAGTACCAATGATAGTAGGCGCACTTTGAACCATAAAAATGGAACAAAACAACGCACTAAAATAATATCTGGAAGCCCCAGCTTAAAAGATATGCAATTTTTTTCTTAAGTACAGCCCACAAACTAAGAAGAACTTTATCTATGTAACGCTAGTAATGTTATGAGAGATAGAAAAAAAATTAAATATAGCCATGACAACACACCATGACCTGCCTTTGGTCTTTCCGCAGACCTGGTAGATCATAACAGAAATCAAATTATGATGGAAATAACATCATAATAATACCAAGTACATATTTTAAATTTTGAGTTAACCCGAAATACAGATTCTGTGTCAAATATCCAGAAACAGTTGACCATTTTGTATCAGATTGCACGCTCTTAGCATCCGCTAACTATGAGTCACGATATGACAGAGTGGGCCAATACATGCACTGAAAAAGCTACCTTTACAGACAGAAAAGTACAAGCAACTGGTATGAACATCACTCAGCACCGGTTACAGAAATAAAAAATGTCAACATTCTATGCGATTAGAACAATCTAAATATACAGGAAAATCGAAGCAAATATGCCGGACATTATAGTAAAAAAAAAAAAAAGAAGAACACCTTGCCTACTAATTCATATGGATTGTCCAGCGGATTGTAACCTCTGACCCGATTACTAACCAAGAACTTCTAATTGTTTAATGGGATTTTATCATCCACACAGATAGAACAATGAAAGATAATGTTTCAGGTGTCGAGATCAAAGACTGCAAGAACTGAATAAGCTTTCTTCCTGTCCTGTAGATTGTAATATATCTCCGAAGATTTTCAAAATTTATCAGAATACACGGATCTTAAAGTGGAAATATAAAAAATATGGCACATGAGTACATTAATGATTCAATTGTATTTCGAGTCCTTGGTTAAGATTCAAAATGGTTCTGGTAGACTCATTTTATGTTTGTAAAATGTGTTTGTTCTTAGGGTTTTGTTTGTTTTATAAAAAATTATCATTGAAGAATATAATAAAGTGATTAGGTCTTTGGTTGCATTTTTTAATATAAATATTGTCGCCTCAAGCAAGGCAGTTTACTTCCACTGGTGCGCAAGGGGTTACATAGGAGGAAAGTTATGAGAAAGAGTAACAGGTTATAGTGGGTGTCAGAAAGTGAATAAGAGAAAGATAAGAATACTGATGAGAGTGGAGTGGACAGAGAAATGAGCATGAGAGAGAGTATGCAAGTAAGTTAGATAGGAAAGTTCTGAAGAAAAGTGACAGGTTATAGGTTGTGTCAAGAAGTGGGTAAGAGAAGAATGAGAATACTGAAAAGAGTGGAGTGGACAGAGAAAGGAGCATGAGAGAGAGGTTGGAGGTTAGTGAGATAAGAGATAACTATTGACGTTACATTTAAATTCTTGTGGATTGTAGCTGTCGAGGAAGCAAGTAAACGGAGGAGAATTCCACAAACGGGAAAGGCAAGAAAAGAAGCTGATGAAGCAGAATTTGCGTTTACATTTTATTGGTTTCACAGTACAAGAGTAGGACCTAGTTGTTAATCTTTTTGGCTCGAGTAACTGCATACATATGGACCACCAGAGAGCTAAGTTCATTGGAGCAGAACCCGTGAAAGTATTAGTAGAAAAGGCCGAGCTGCCAAGTCATTAAGGATCACATTACAGATTCTCCGTTGGATTTTGTCAAGGACCCCTATGTGGACAGCAGGAGCACTCGTTCAGATATGGCAGAAGTATTCAATGCAGGGGCGGATGGTAGATTTATATGTGCTGGATGTTTTCAGACGGGAAAAAATTTCTGGCTCTACACAGAGAACTGACCTTCTTAGCAGCGGATTTAGCCATGGATTCTATATTGTCATTCCACTTGAGGTCTGCTGTGAGTGTTAAGCCGAAGAGACGCAGTGTTTTGTTTTCAGGGAGACTAGCCTGATCCATGCTAATGGGTGGGTAGGACCGATTGTCTGCAAAATAAATAAAACAAATATTACTACTACTACGACTAATAATAATAATAATAATAATAATAATAATAAATGTTCTGATAGACATACTGAAAAGATTCCTGGTAGACCTTGACTGAAATAAATAGAAAATATGTGTTCAAAAATATGGCGCACGCTTTCCGAGAAGCTTTATATAAGAAATATGTTTGTTCTTAGACTTTTATTAATCTGTTTTATAAATCAAACTAGCAGTATAGCCAAGCGTTTCTCGGGTGTAATGAAAGCCTTAAAACTGATCCATGGTCCTGTAGCTCAGACTCTTTGGACGTTGGCACGAAAGACTAAAAAGCAATAGTTGTTTCCAGTTAAAGAGAAACCGTGGACTGAAAGAAAAATGAATGGATGTAAGTCAAATTTTGATTTCCTGGTATCGATATCAAATAGGTTTTTTCGTCGTAAACTGAATTTTGAAGGCTAAATAAGTCCTCTGAGTAAATGGTACCATGGCTGAGACTAAGAACTACAATTATACCTACTTAGAGCCAAACCCGAAGCAAAAACTAAAATAAAAGGGTTGAAAAAAATACAGACATACAGGCAGATAAACAGACACACACGCAAACAGCTTGCTTTTATATATATATATATATATATATATATATATATATATATATATATATATATATATTATCGATTTTCTGCACTATTGTAAGAACTGCAACCTTGAAACTTCAGAATATCGTTTCTTGTGTTTTTGTCTATGAGTGTATCAAATTTAATTAAAATTGGACCACTCCTTTTATAACCCGATTTTTTTGATTATCGATTTTCGATATTTATCGGGGGTACCTCGACACAAAACCTACTTATGAACACTCGCAGACGCTCATAGTAAAACTGTGTAAATTTTCAAGAAAATCGGTTCACCCGTTTCGGAGTCTATAGGTAAGGGACACACACACAGACACACACAGATAAAGTTCTGTTTTTAAATAAGTTTAGATTATCAGTAGAAAATGTCATAAATCTCGTAGGTCTTTTGTTGTATACCAAAATAATCAAATAAAATACAATTACTATTCTACTACTACTAATAATAATGATAACAATAATAACTTCAGCTTAAGTGATATACAAAAAACCCTCTTGTTAATTACAACCTACACATTAAGGGGGATTTTATCTATGTAACGTTAGAATGTGCATCATGGTGAAGTTGTTATAGGCTCGGAACGACAAATAGGGTTACCAAGTTTGAATTCCAGTTGAATTCAAGTCATTCACTTACGTCCAAATACCCTTGGGAAAGGTATTAATCCGTCTCTTCCACCCATTTATGGTTTGAATAACAGACAGATTGAGTTCTATAGCCATGGCTGGCAACCAGTCTCCCGCAGAAAGTAATGGCAACCTACTGCGGGATAACCTTTTGCCAAGTCAGTCGTGCTTCTTTAGAGACATGATCACCCAAAACGTGTATTGCGTACGGTAGTTAAATGACTGACTGAGCGCTAGGGATGTTATGGAAGATAGAAAAAAACATGAAATGTAGCTATAACAACACAGCATGATCTGCCTTAGGTCTTTCCGATAATTTGGCAGTTAGTGTAACCATAGCAGGAATCGAATTATGATGAAAATGACATGATAATAATGATAATTAGTTATTAATAGCAACAAAATTGCTTCTATGAAAAGAAAAATGTTACTCCTCTCAGGATAGTTTACCGTAAGGTATAAGATAATGTGTCCCATTTCTGGACGTTAAAGTTTTTAGATATATACAAAGGAGTGTGCGTTGTGGTGCAGTGGATATCGGCCGAGTTCAAATTCCAATTGAATTCATCTCAATCACTTACGCGCAAATACCCTTGGGAAAGGTATTACTCCGTCTCTTCCTTCCAGTTATGGGTTAAATAACAGGACAGATTGGGTTCTATAGCCTTGGTCGACAACCAGTCTACCGCAGAAATCAATGGCAACCTACTGCGGGAAAATCTTCTGCTCAGTCAGTCATGTCTCTTTCGAGACATGATCGCCCAAGCGTGTTTCACGTATGGCACTTAACCGACTGACAAAGGAATCACCTGTCGTTATCAGTTTCATCAAACAATGTATGTCGATATGGAAAACAAGACTTCAACTCAATCATATAAAAGAATATATGTCTGGTGAAATAAACATCAACAGAGGAATATTTCAAGGTGACATATTGTCTCCTTTCCTATTTTGTATATACAACATTGCATTAACCAATGCACTTAACAAAACGGAATGTATATCTATAAATGTGACGAGGGTGGACGTCGTGTAAGTATCTGTTTGTTTGATAGATTCGACTTAGCATCTGCATTTTGCGATCTAGCCCGACGGGAGTTGCGCTCAGATGTAAATCAAATTACGAACGCTAACGAAATTTTTCAGAAAGTCAAAAGTAGGGGTAGAAAAATATATATTATCACCCGCAAAGTCAGGGATCAGTTTATGTATTGATTATAATATAGAATCGATCACCCCACTTCATATTATATATATATATATATATATATATATATATATATATATATGTTGCCCCTCCCGCTCCCACCCTAACCCAATAGAGCCTTTCTACATTGTTATCTATAGCTATAAAAGTGACGAATGTGGCCGTTGTGTAAGTATTTGCTATGCAAATTCATCATATGATTCTTTTATTCTTATTATTCCTTAAACTACCCGAGTGAAACCGGGCTAAACTGTTAGTATGACTATAAGATATTTAAAAGTTATATAAGTCATTTATTTTACATGAATGACCAAAATCTCGTATGCTAGAAATGATAGTGAGTTGAAAGGTCCCCTAAAAACACTAAAATGTTTCAGTGATTACATTGAAATTGTATTCGGCTTGGATAAATGTACTAAAGCTTTAATTTTACTAGACTCACGATAACAAACATATTCTGTTGTGTTGGGCGCTTCGACAATCAAAGAAGAGATTTATATATTTATATTTTATGTATAAATAAGGGTGGATGAATTCACAATAAAAATGAAAAAAAGACGTTCTACAGAAGGGTGAAACATACATTAAGAACCGAACTGAATTCTCAAAAGAGATTTATGGCCATTAATAATCTTGCATTCTTAGTGGTTAGATATAGTTTCAACCTCTTGAAATAGACTATAAATGATATCAGGCGAATGAATTATAAGAGAAGGTTGCTTCTTTTTAAATATAAAATGCATCACCTAAAGGTTGATGCATACCTCCTATACATAACCCGTAAGAAAGGTGGAGGGGGTTTTGATTCAGCTAGAATTTTCATCCAATATAAAAACTATTGGCTTACTTACATACAAAGAAATATGAAAGAAATGGGTGATACAATTAGACAAACACGGAAACAGAAAGAAAAATGTTCAATCATCAAAGAAGGTTGTAAATAAAAATGATATTTACGTTTAGCAGATTCTGTAGAAAACCAAAATAGATTTCTTGAGCAAACTGTTGCAGTTAAAAAAAGAAGTCAAGATAAAACCTTGACAATTGTTAATAAGTCACCATGGAAACAGCTGAATCATTCCAATGACAAAAGGAATATCAGGACAATAAAACGGGGTGCGTCACTTAGGTTTATCTGGTACCAAATTTCCCGGCTTACAGGAGGCTGTGGCTTGAAAGACGTACAGTATTGTTGAAAAGAAATCTTTAAGAAAAGAAATTATTCTCATACCATGGAACCCTCACATACTGGCGCCAAGTATTGCTGACATTACTCCCACGTTCGATGTTGTTTGTATGTCACTGACATACCAGTTGATGGTTAATAAATATACTATACATCTGTTATTGTAAGGGTGGTTTCATATTCATAAAGAATTTAGAACATATGTATGTAAAAATTCAAAACAATCAAAGAAATATTATTCATCCTTAAATCCCCAAAAGTCGTCACTGCTGGAGTCATGTAAAAGCTCTTAACTATCATTTGAAGCGCCATCTTTACTGTCAGTCATGTACAATAAATGATCATCACTACCGTCCATATCAATGGGCGTAACTGATACATCCATCTCGGAATACGAACACGTATTTTCAAGGAAAAAAGTGTCTCTTTTAAGACAGAAAATACGGTATATATATATATATATATATATATATATATATATATATATATATCAGTTATGATCTAAGATTAAGGAGAGAATGTTTAAATAAAATATATCTAACATACATAAAAAAAAAGTTTCAAAGAAAACTGTTGAATTCCCTTCATTTCAACATTCGTGACTTTGCACTCCACATGAAGGAATTCTAAAACTAAAATACTCTGTTAATTTTTTGAAATGATTTGTGAGTCTTTTTATAGTTGCCAACACTTTTTGTTTATAGATACGTAACTTAGAATAACGCTCATTTCGTCTTTTTGCCTTGATAAAGTCCATTACAGGACGAAACGCGTAGGCGATTTAAATACAGTTTTTCCACTTGACTTTATTTTATTTAACTATATATATATATATATATAAGGGTCTCTCTCTCCCTCCCTATCTCTTTCTCTCACTCTCTGTCTCTCTAGATAGCTAGATAAATGAGAGAGTCTTTCAAAGGTTTTAAGCCTCACCCACACTTGGTTGAAAAAACAAGACAGTTTTTAACTATATTTTTATAGAGCACGTCTTGATTCCAATGCACTTGATGCCCGTTTATTCAGTCTACACGTTTATTCCAACACCCCCACTTATTCCGTTCTACCTTTTTATAATACGCTAGCTGTTTATTAATCTAAACTCTCATATGAAGAATCATCACTACTGTCAGTCATGTACAGACAATGATGCCCACTACTATCCATATCATGGTGGTAAGTAATACATTCGTTTTGGAATACGAACAAGTATTTCTAAGGGTATTTATAAGGAAAATAAGTGTCTTTTTAAGCCGGAAAATACGATATATATATATAAGGGCCTATCTTTCTTTCTTTCTTTCTTTCTCTCTAGATAGCTAGATATATACGAGAGTCGTTCAAAAAGTTCTAGCCTCACCCACTATGTGTTGGAGAAACGAGACAGTTTTTCACTATTTTCTATAGAGCTCTTGATGCCTGTTTATTCAGTCTACACGTTTATTCCAACACCCCCACTTATTTCGTTCTACCTTTTTATAATACGCTAGCTGTTTATTAATCTAAACTCTCATATGAAGAGTCATCACTACTGTCAGTCATGTACAGACAATGATGCCCACTACTATCCATATCATGGTGGTAAGTAATACATTCGTTTTGGAATGCGAACAAGTATTTCTAAGGGTATTTATAAGGAAAATAAGTGTCTTTTTAAGCCGGAAAATACGATATATATATATAAGGGCCTATCTTTCTTTCTTTCTTTCTTTCTTTCTTTCTTTCTTTCTAGATAGCTAGATATATACGAGAGTCGTTCAAAAAGTTCTAGCCTCACCCACAATGTGTTGGAGAAACGAGACAGTTTTTCACTATTTTCTATAGAGCTCTTGATGCCTGTTTATTCAGTCTACACGTTTATTCCAACACCCCCACTTATTTCGTTCTACCTTTTTATAATACGCTAGCTGTTTATTAATCTAAACTCTCATATGAAGAGTCATCACTACTGTCAGTCATGTACAGACAATGATGCCCACTACTATCCATATCATGGTGGTAAGTAATACATTCGTTTTGGAATGCGAACAAGTATTTCTAAGGGTATTTATAAGGAAAATAAGTGTCTTTTTAAGCCGGAAAATACGATATATATATATAAGGGCCTTTCTTTCTTTCTTTCTTTCTTTCTTTCTTTCTTTCTTTCTAGATAGCTAGATATATACGAGAGTCGTTCAAAAAGTTCTAGCCTCACCCACTATGTGTTGGAGAAACGAGACAGTTTTTCACTATTTTCTATAGAGCTCTTGATGCCTGTTTATTCAGTCTACACGTTTATTCCAACACCCCCACTTATTTCGTTCTACCTTTTTATAATACGCTAGCTGTTTATTAATCTAAACTCTCATATGAAGAGTCATCACTACTGTCAGTCATGTACAGACAATGATGCCCACTACTATCCATATCATGGTGGTAAGTAATACATTCGTCTTGGAATACGAACAAGTATTTCTAAGGGTATTTATAAGGAAAATAAGTGTCTTTTTAAGCCGGAAAATACAATATATATATATAAGGGCCTTTCTTTCTTTCTTTCTTTCTTTCTTTCTTTCTTTCTTTCTAGATAGCTAGATATATACGAGAGTCGTTCAAAAAGTTCTAGCCTCACCCACAATGTGTTGGAGAAACGAGACAGTTTTTCACTATTTTCTATAGAGCTCTTGATGCCTGTTTATTCAGTCTACACGTTTATTCCAACACCCCCCCACTTATTCCGTTCTACCTTTTTATTATACGCTAGCTGTTTATTAATCTAAACTCTCATATGAAGAGTCATCACTACTGTCAGTCATGTACAGACAATGATGCCCACTACTATCCATATCATGGTGGTAAGTAATACATTCGTTTTGGAATGCGAACAAGTATTTCTAAGGGTATTTATAAGGAAAATAAGTGTCTTTTTAAGCCGGAAAATACGATATATATATATAAGGGCCTTTCTTTCTTTCTTTCTTTCTTTCTTTCTTTCTTTCTTTCTAGATAGCTAGATATATACGAGAGTCGTTCAAAAAGTTCTAGCCTCACCCACAATGTGTTGGAGAAACGAGACAGTTTTTCACTATTTTCTATAGAGCTCTTGATGCCTGTTTATTCAGTCTACACGTTTATTCCAACACCCCCACTTATTTCGTTCTACCTTTTTATAATACGCTAGCTGTTTATTAATCTAAACTCTCATATGAAGAGTCATCACTACTGTCAGTCATGTACAGACAATGATGCCCACTACTATCCATATCATGGTGGTAAGTAATACATTCGTTTTGGAATGCGAACAAGTATTTCTAAGGGTATTTATAAGGAAAATAAGTGTCTTTTTAAGCCGGAAAATACGATATATATATATAAGGGCCTTTCTTTCTTTCTTTCTTTCTTTCTTTCTTTCTTTCTTTCTTTCTAGATAGCTAGATATATACGAGAGTCGTTCAAAAAGTTCTAGCCTCACCCACTATGTGTTGGAGAAACGAGACAGTTTTTCACTATTTTCTATAGAGCTCTTGATGCCTGTTTATTCAGTCTACACGTTTATTCCAACACCCCCACTTATTTCGTTCTACCTTTTTATAATACGCTAGCTGTTTATTAATCTAAACTCTCATATGAAGAGTCATCACTACTGTCAGTCATGTACAGACAATGATGCCCACTACTATCCATATCATGGTGGTAAGTAATACATTCGTCTTGGAATACGAACAAGTATTTCTAAGGGTATTTATAAGGAAAATAAGTGTCTTTTTAAGCCGGAAAATACAATATATATATATAAGGGCCTTTCTTTCTTTCTTTCTTTCTTTCTTTCTTTCTTTCTTTCTTTCTAGATAGCTAGATATATACGAGAGTCGTTCAAAAAGTTCTAGCCTCACCCACAATGTGTTGGAGAAACGAGACAGTTTTTCACTATTTTCTATAGAGCTCTTGATGCCTGTTTATTCAGTCTACACGTTTATTCCAACACCCCCCCCACTTATTCCGTTCTACCTTTTTATTATACGCTAGCTGTTTATTAATCTAAACTCTCATATGAAGAGTCATCACTACTGTCAGTCATGTACAGACAATGATGCCCACTACTATCCATATCATGGTGGTAAGTAATACATTCGTTTTGGAATGCGAACAAGTATTTCTAAGGGTATTTATAAGGAAAATAAGTGTCTTTTTAAGCCGGAAAATACGATATATATATAAGGGCCTATCTTTCTTTCTTTCTTTCTTTCTTTCTTTCTTTCTTTCTCTCTAGATAGCTAGATATATACGAGAGTCGTTCAAAAAGTTCTAGGCTCACCCACAATGTGTTGGAGAAACGAGACAGTTTTTCACTATTTTCTATAGAGCTCTTGATACCTGTTTATTCAGTTTACATATTTATTCCAACACCCCCCCCCACTTATTCCGTTCTACCTTTTCATAAAACGCTAGCCGCTTATTGATCTAATCTATTTATTTGACCTCACCCGTAAATTCTGACCTCCCTCTGATTCTCGGCTGGCTTTTCTAATTAAACCCTATCTTTTTATTCAGCCATGCCCTATTAATTCAACCTGTCTTATTATTAAGTCTTTACACAATATTTCAATCATATATTTTATATAGCTTACCTTATTATTCCATCCTGTCTTTTTATTTGTCCTAACATGTTTATTTCAACCTCTCTTCTTATTCTGGTCAACACTTTTATGAAGTCCTACCCGTTTATTCAGCCTCTGCTATTATTCCAGCCTTCTTTTTTTAATTCATCCTTATCCTATTAATTCAACATGTCCTATTAGTATGTCCTCCAAAAATATTCTAACCTGCCATTTTCTTCTTCTTTTATGTGCCATGTCCTTTCAGGACATAGGCGATCATGGCTTTCCACATTTCCCTGTTCCTGGTGGCTCTTACCACGCTTTCTCTTGTTGCACCAAGCAAGCCTCGATCCGTCATCTACCTGATCAGGTCCTTCGAATATGTTATCCGCTGCTTTCCTCTGTCTCTTTTCCCCCTCTATCTGGTCTGGTAGTAACAGGTTCTCGAAGCCCTTCTTCCTCATTGTATGTCCCAGGAACTTTAGTTGTCTGTTCCTGATGGTCAGTATTAATTTCTTTTTCGTCTCCATCATTTCCAAAACCTTGTCATTGCTCATACATTCGGTCCATGATATCCGCAGCATCCTTCTGTAGAACCACATTTCAGCTGCTTCAAGTTTTTCCTTAATCTCCGAAGATATTGTCCAACATTCACTGCCATATTGAAGAACCGACATCACATAGCAATCCAGTACTCTTCTCTTTCTTTCTAGTGAAATTGTCCTGTTTCTTAATACTTTACTCAACTTCTGGAATGCTTCTTTCGCCATGCCAATTCGCCTTCGGATCTCCATGTCGCACTTTCCGTCTTCTGTTAGAACGCTTCCTAGGTATTTAAATTTTTGTACCTGCTTGATTTTAGCGTCCCTCACCTGTAATTGGCATTTTGGGCTGCATTTTAGCTGAGGACCAATATTATTATTATTTGGTTTTCTTGCAGTTTATTTGTAGTCACTTTCTTGTCACTCTCTTAAGCTACCTTCTGTAGGAGGTCTTGTAGTTTCCTTTCTGTGTCTGCTATCAGCACTGTATCATCTGCGTATCTTATATTGTTTAAATTGTGGCCTCCAATAATGAATCCTGGCATAACTTCTAAGGTTCTCCGAATTGTTTCGCTGTACAAGCTGAATAGATCCGGTGAAAAGTCGCATCCTTGTTTACGCCCTTTTCAATCTTAATATAATTGCTGAATTCGTTGCCTGTCCGTATGCAGGCAGTTTGCTGCCAGTAGAGATTCTTGGTTATACTTAGGTCTTTCCGAATTATGTCGAGGCTGCCATGCATCTCCATCAATTCTTTGTGGCGTATTTTGTCAAACGCCTTTGCATAATCAATGAAACATAGGTACAAGTTCTTCTTTATTTGTATTGCCCTTTCAGAGAGCATCCTAATCATAAATATGGCGTTCCTTGTTCCAGTGTCTGCTCTCAGCACTGTATCATCTGCGTATCTTAGGTTGTTTAAATTGTGGCCTCTGATGACAAATCCAGGCATAACTTCTAGGGTCTTCAAAATATTCTCATTGATCCGGTGAAAAGACACATCCTTGTCTTACTTAGATAAAACAAATAAACTGGTATCAAGATGAAGGAAATTTATTTCTCTTAAAAAATACGAGGGTCGCTTGATAAATAATTTTTCCAATCCTATAAAACAAATTTGAGACCAGATAGAATAATGAAACTCGTTTCAAAATGAAGGAAATGTATTTCTCTTCAAAATGACGATAGTTGGTTGATAAGTATGGTCTTCAATCATATTAAGCAAGTTTTAGATCAGATCAAATAATAAAACTTGTAATAAAATGAAGGAAATTTATCGTTAAAATACAAATATTAACTGATAAGTAAGGTCTCCAATCTTATAAAATAAGTTTTAGACCAGATATATTTGAAATTGGTTTCAAAATGAAGGTAATTTATTTTTCTTCAAAATTACAAGCATCATAGATAGGTATGGCAGACAATCCTGTAAAGCAAAATTTAGACCACAAGAATAATGAAATTGGTATCCAAAGAAAGAGAATTTATTTCCGAAATACGAGGGTTGATTGATAAGCTAGTTTTCCAATCCCATGAAACACATTTCATGTTGACTTTAGTAATACTAATTCTATCGTGATTTAAACGAAGTATTTCATACATTTGAGGATGTCATCATCCTGTCGATATATGTCTGGATCCTATTCCGAGGTTTATTGTTTGTACAGACAAAGAGGCTAACTTCGTCAGGATATCAACTGGCATACAGGCATGCTCTCCTAAAGATGATTTCAAGGGTATTCTGTCCCTGATTGTTCTAGGTTACCTTGGTATACAAACTAATCAGATGCAGACTCACCATCGGGATGGATTAAATGGGAATATTTTTTATTATTTCCACGAAGGTGGCAGAGTTTTTAATACAGGATGGTGACTTTCCTATTTATGGGTGATCTATATTCGCATGGAAACGAGAGGAAGATCGTCTTTGTGAATTTCGAGGAGACTGTATATGTGAGATTGCTTACTGTAACCTTGAGACAACTGCCGGTACGTCTTAGGTGAGAAGTGGTCTTTGTCCCCGAAAAGGTTCTGAGAGAGTTTTAGACAACTTTCCAAGTTTTTGTTCTCTCTGGCAGGGATTGAACTTGCAATCCCTGGCTACAGCATAAAGAACAAACTTTTGGGTTGAACAGGAATTACCAAAACTATAATTTCTGTCTTGACACGTGGAATTAGAACAACCTAAATTCGTCGATAAAATGTGGACGTTAGAGTCCTTTCTAAGGCGAGGAAGATAGCCAGGAATCGAGAAATCAGAGGAGGTGATGGCAGAGGTAAGGTTAGTTTTACAGAAAGTAGGATGTCTGGGAACTTTTCGATAAGGACCGATTCCACACTGAAATAGGTGGTACGAATACTACAGATGTTAGAGAAAAAACGTTTAGGTTTAGGGGTTTAGGTTTCTATTTTTTTTTTTGTTTTTCTTTTGGTTAGTGTATTTTTATATATTTGTTCGTTTATGATCATGTTATCGGTAAGAAGAGGCCTAAAGTAGTAGTAGCAGTCGATCGACAAAAGCAACGTGTGTGAAGGGACCTCGCGCAGACTGTAGCATAGATTGGCCTCAGGGTTGCCTACAAGAGGTGCTTGCAGGGACACACATCTATGCGCAACATGGCACTGCAAGAACCCCGATATTATTCAATTCTTGACAATAGCAGCTTCACAAGACGCTACGCAAGAGTTATGGCTCGTAAATACCAGTTGGAAGCAGCAACCAGAAAACTGTCAACCTGGTTCCCTCAGTATGAAAAACGTTGCCGACCTCCAAACATTTGTGACAACACCGCTATTAAGGCTTGATGAGAGAAAAAGTACTAGAAACCACTCTTTAAACTGAAAACAAGGGTTGAGCTTTTACTCTTGTTCAAGAGAACTAGAAAGTGTATAGGACAGACGAAGAAACCAGGAACCCCTTTGCTAAACAGTAAAAAGGCGACGAAGTGCTAATCTTATCAATCAAACGTCGTAATTTTAAACAGAAATAAATGTCGTTCACTTTTATACCAGTTTCAATATTCTAGCTGATGTAAAATTTGTTTCAAATAATTGGAATACTTGCTTATAAATCAACCCCCGTAATGACGAATAGAAATAAATTACCTTCATTTTGATTACCTGTCTTATTATTCCTGTGGTCTATAAACTGTTTTTACAAGAGAAAAGTGTATTTTTGCCAAAATCATTAAAATAGAAGGGTCGAATTTTTCCAGTTTATCGCCAAACTTCAAACTAACTTATTAATTTTATCAGTAACTGTTGTATCGCCAAGGTTGAAGTAAGATACCAGATGATGTGTGCTGAAATAACTACAGCATAATATCTGTGATTTATGGATATTAAGTAAAAAAAGACATACACATTTAAGACGGAACAACAATAAGTTGATGATGTTAAGTTGTTAGAGTCGATGAGAGCACGGTCCTATAATAATCGTCAATGACACCTTGAATTATTTACGACTGCCAAACATGGGCAGAAACTCGAGGTACATGCAGAACAAGGCTAATTAACGATGGTAACCTCTAGACGTTGTAAAACCAACCCCTTGAGCTCAGACAAAAATTCTTGTCTGCTTTTCCCCAGACGAGACTCTACTTTTCGGCGGAGCCTCGTCTGGGTTCCTCTCCGCCCTAAGGCAGAGCGTCCATAATGTAAATGACTGACTCAAACAGCCAATACTCTCAGACTGTCATTGACACTCCGAATTATTTACGACGTTCCCACATGGTTGATGAGGCACAAGACTAATTAAGGTGGGTAAAACTGAGCCTGAAAGATCAAACAAAAATACTTGTCTGCCCTTTCCAAGATGAGACTCCACCATTCGTGGACGCCCCGTCCGGGCTCCTGCACCGCGTCTAAAGGTAGCGAGAACAATAAAATTAACGAGTGAAGCACGCAGTCGATCCCTTCAGTCTGCCAATGACAGTCGAAATTATTTGCGGACATCCTACGTGGTCAAACAATCGAGATAGATGCGTCATAAGACATTTTAACGTGGGTAAAACCTAGCTCGTCGGCTCAGACAATATTTTTATTTGTCCTTCTCAAGCAGAGAATCCAACATTAAGTAAAGCCAACGCTGCATGAAAGCAGAGAGATTGACAAAATGAACGTGCGACGCACGCAGCCGATCCCTCTCCAGACTGCCAATGACACTTCGAATTATTTACAGCCTCTCCACGTGAGTAGAAGCCTTAGGTCGATGTGGCACAATCCAGTTAATGTAGGCAAAGCTGAGCTCGTAAGCTCGGACGAAAATTCTTGTTTGCTTTTCCTTAGACGAGACCCTACACTTTGGTGGAGCCTCGTCTAGGTTCCTCTCCGCCCAATGGCAGAGTGTCGAACAAAATGAATGAATGACGCAAGCAGTCGATCCCAGAGACTGTCAATGATACTCCGAATTATGTAAGATGTCCGCACCTGCGCAGAAGACCAAGATAAATAAGGCACAAGAACAATTAACGTAGGTAAAACTGAGCTCCTCAGCTCGGACGAAAATTATTGTCTGGCCTTTCTCAGACGAGTCTCCACAATTGATCAAGCTTCGTTCGAGCTCCCCCATCTCGCACGAATGCAGAGAGCCCGTCAAAATAAACGAGCGACGCAGGCAGTCGATCTTTTCAGGCTGTCAATGAGAGTCTAAATTATTTACGGCCTTCCCACTTGACCAGAAAACAGAAACAGATGCTGCACAAAACAAATCAATGCAAGTAAAATCGAGCTGGTCAGCTCGGACAAAAAATTTTGTCTGCTTTTCCCCAGATCAGACTCTACCCTTCAGCGAAGAACCTTTTGGATTCCTCTCCGACCGAAGGGAGAGTGTCAGACAAATTTAATGGCCGACGTACGCACTGTTTCCACTAAGACTGTCCGAGTTATTTACAGCCTCCGCACGTGGCTAGAACCCGAGTTAGATGCGACACAATGCCAATTAACGAGGGTAAACCTTAGACTAGTAAGCTCAGACAAAAGATATTGTCTTATTTCTCCAGATGAGACTTCACCCTTCGGCGGAGCCTCGTCTGGATTCCTCTCCGCCCGAAGGCAGAGCAAACCAAGACGAAGGCAGAGTGTCTGAAAAGTGAACGACTGACGCATGCAGTCGATTTCCTCAGACTGTCAATGACAGTTATTAATATTTTTATATAGCTATTCACAGACCATTCCATCATTGAGATCGCTAGAGGATTGTCAACTGCTCCACAACATTTATACACTTTATTTGTAATACGCTAATATGAGAATGATGCTCAATTTTACATATCCATCTAGATAAGTTTTCGAATAATTACAGCAGTATGACTGATGAGCAAGAGTAGAATTCCATCAGGATATGAGATGAATGGAAGAGAGCTACTAGAGACGATGGCATAAACGAATGATGGCTGACTACGGCTGGATTATCAAAAGGGACTTAAATAACATTGAACAAAACAGACAACTGAGAAAGATAATTTTTTCCATTGATTTTATATCCATTAAAATTTATTTCTGCTGTTAGTTTATAAAATGACTTGATAAAAATCCTTGAAAACGGAACGTAATTTTCAAATCCAGCGCCCTTAGATTTGTTAAAAAAAAAGATATTTGGTGTCCCGACACCATTTAATTTTTTATTGTTTACATATAAATGTTCTACCCTCTTAATTCGAAAAATAAATAAATTTCCATAATTTTTATAGTAGTTTCTTTATTCTATCTTATCTAAAATTTGTTTTATAGAATAAAAGACCATACTTATTAATCAACAGTTTTAATTTTGAATACAAAAATTATTTCCTTAATTTTGTCACCAGTTTCATTATTCTATCTGGTCTAAAACTTGTTTTATATTATTGGAGACATTACTTATCAATCAACCCTCGTAATTTTGAAGAGAAATAAATTTACTTAATTTTGATACCAGTTTCATTATTCTATCTGGTCTAAAAATTGTTTTATAGGATTGGAGACCTTACTTATCAATCAACCCTTGTAATTTTGAAGAGAAATAAATTTCCTTCATTTTGATACCAGTTTCATGATTCTATCTGGTCTAAAACTTGTTTTATAGGATTGGAGACCTTACTTATCAATCAACCCTTGTAATTTTGAAGAGAAATAAATTTCCTTCATTTTGATACCAGTTTCATGATTCTATCTGGTCTAAAAATTGTTTTATAGGATTGGAGACCTTACTTATCAATCAACCCTTGTAATTTTGAAGAGAAATAAATTTCCTTCATTTTGATACCATTTTCATGATTCTATCTGGTCTAAAACTTGTTTTATAGGATTGGAGACCTTACTTATCAATCAACCCTTGTAATTTTGAAGAGAAATAAATTTCCTTCATTTTGATACCAGTTTCATGATTCTATCTGGTCTAAAACTTGTTTTATAGGATTGGAGACCTTACTTATCAATCAACCCTTGTAATTTTGAAGAGAAATAAATTTCCTTCATTTTGATACCAGTTTCATGATTCTATCTGGTCTAAAACTTGTTTTATAGGATTGGAGACCTTACTTATCAATCAACCCTAGTAATTTTGAAGAGAAATAAATTTCCTTCATTTTGATACCAGTTTCATTATTCTATCTGGTCTAAAACTTGTTTTATAGGATTGGAGACCTTACTTATCAATCAACCCTTGTAATTCTGAAGAGAAATAAATTTACTTAATTTTGATACCAGTTTCATGATTCTATCTGGTCTAAAACTTGTTTTATAGGATTGGAGACCTTACTTATCAATCAACCCTTGTAATTTTGAAGAGAAATAAATTTCCTTCATTTTGATACCAGTTTCATGATTCTATCTGGTCTAAAACTTGTTTTATAGGATTGGAGACCTTACTTATCAATCAACCCTTGTAATTTTGAAGAGAAATAAATTTCCTTCATTTTGATACCAGTTTCATGATTCTATCTGGTCTAAAAATTGTTTTATAGGATTGGAGACCTTACTTATCAATCAACCCTTGTAATTTTGAAGAGAAATAAATTTCCTTCATTTTGATACCAGTTTCATGATTCTATCTGGTCTAAAACTTGTTTTATAGGATTGGAGACCTTACTTATCAATCAACCCTTGTAATTTTGAAGAGAAATAAATTTCCTTCATTTTGATACCAGTTTCATGATTCTATCTGGTCTAAAACTTGTTTTATAGGATTGGAGACCTTACTTATCAATCAACCCTTGTAATTTTGAAGAGAAATAAATTTACTTCATTTTGATACAAGTTTCATGATTCTATCTGGTCTAAAACTTGTTTTATAGGGTTGGAGACCTTACTTATCAATCAACCCTTGTAATTTTGAAGAGAAATAAATTTCCTTCATTTGATACCAGTTTCATGATTCTATCTGGTCTAAAACTTGTTTTATAGGATTGGAGACCTTACTTATCAATCAACCCTTGTAATTTTGAAGAGAAATAATGTCCTTCATTTTGATACCAGTTTCATTATTCTATGTTGTTTGAAAGTTGTTTAATGAGATTGAAAATTTTTTTTTTTTTACTGTACAGAAATACATCAGTTTTGGCAAAAAATATATTTTGTATAATTTGATTTCTTTATATATGATATTGACTGATGCCAAAATTACTCAAAGTTAAAATCGTAGAAACTTGTCAATTCGTATTTATACCAGAAAATGTTGGTATGTTTATTGATAAATACTATTATTTCAAAAAACAATCAGAGCCA
Organism: Ascarosepion bandense; assembly: GCA_037127315.1. Classification (NCBI taxonomy): domain Eukaryota; kingdom Metazoa; phylum Mollusca; class Cephalopoda; order Sepiida; family Sepiidae; genus Ascarosepion; species Ascarosepion bandense. The sequence continues at coordinate 8,274,765 of JBBBDQ010001215.1, forward strand.
ATGTCTGACTGAATACGCCACGATTAACAAGTATTTTCATGAGGCATTCTCGTACAGCAAAAACAGTACCTAACAAAAAAAGTGACGTAATTTTCAAATTCAGCGCCCTCAAATTAGTTAAAAAAGATATTTGATGTCTCGACACTATTTCATTTTTTTCAACAAATAAAACATCTACCCTTTTAATTTGAAAAATAAATAAATTTCCTTCATTTTGATACCAGTTTCATTATTCTACCAAATTTGTTTCATAGGTTCAGACACCTTACTTATAAATCAACCCTTGTAAGTTAGAAGATAAATAAATTTACTTCATTTTGATACCAGTTTCATGATTCTATCTGGTCTAAAACTTGTTTTATAGGATTGGAGACCTTACTTATCAATCAACCCTTGTAATTTTGAACAGAAATAAATTTACTTAATTTTGATACCAGTTTCATGATTCTATCTGGTCTAAAACTTGTTTTATAGGATTGGAGACCTTACTTATCAATCAACCCTTGTAATTTTGAAGAGAAATAAATTTCCTTCATTTTGATACAAGTTTCATGATTCTATCTGGTCTAAAACTTGTTTTATAGGATTGGAGACCTTACTTATCAATCAACCCTTGTAATTTTGAAGAGAAATAAATTTCCTTCATTTTGATACAAGTTTCATGATTCTATCTGGTCTAAAACTTGTTTTATAGGATTGGAGACCTTACTTATCAATCAACCCTTGTAATTTTGAAGAGAAATAAATTTCCTTCATTTTGATACCAGTTTCATGATTCTATCTGGTCTAAAACTTGTTTTATAGGATTGGAGACCTTACTTATCAATCAACCCTTGTAATTTTGAAGAGAAATAATGTCCTTCATTTTGATACCAGTTTCATTATTCTATGTTGTTTGAAAGTTGTTTAATGAGATTGAAAACTTTTTTTTTTTTACTGTACAGAAATACATCAGTTTTGGCAAAAAATATATTTTGTTTAATTTGATTTCTTTATATATGATATTGACTGATGCCAAAATTACTCAAAGTTAAAATCGTAGAAACTTGTCAATTCGTATTTATACCAGAAAATGTTGGTATGTTTATTGATAAATACTATTATTTCAAAAAACAATCAGAGCCAATGTCTGACAGAATACGCCACGATTAACAAGTATTTTCATGAGGCCTTCTCGTACAGCAAAAACAGTACCTAACAAAAAAAGTGACGTAATTTTCAAATTCAGCGCCCTCAAATTAGTTAAAAAAGATATTTGATGTCTCGACACTATTTCATTTTTTTCAACAAATAAAACATCTACCCTTTTAATTTGAAAAATAAATAAATTTCCTTCATTTTGATACCAGTTTCATTATTCTACCAAATTTGTTTCATAGGTTCAGACACCTTACTTATAAATCAACCCTTGTAAGTTTGAAGATAAATAAATTTACTTCATTTTGATACCAGTTTCATGATTCTATCTGGTCTAAAACTTGTTTTATAGGATTGGAGACCTTACTTATCAATCAACCCTTGTAATTTTGAACAGAAATAAATCTACTTAATTTTGATACCAGTTTCATGATTCTATCTGGTCTAAAACTTGTTTTATAGGATTGGAGACCTTACTTATCAATCAACCCTTGTAATTTTGAAGAGAAATAAATTTACTTAATTTTGATACCAGTTTCATGATTCTATCTGGTCTAAAACTTGTTTTATAGGATTGGAGACCTTACTTATCAATCAACCCTTGTAATTTTGAACAGAAATAAATTTACTTCATTTTGATACCAGTTTCATGATTCTATCTGGTCTAAAACTTGTTTTATAGGATTGGAGACCTTACTTATCAATCAACCCTTGTAAGTTTGAAGATAAATAAATTTACTTCATTTTGATACCAGTTTCATTATTCTATCTGGTCTAAAAGTTGTTTTATAGATTTGGAAACCTTACTTATCAACCAACACTTGTAATTTTGAAGAGAAATAAATGTCTTTCATTTTGATACCAGTTTCATCATTCTATCTTGTTGCATAAAATGGAAGACCTTACTTATCAACCAACCCCTGTAATTTTGAAGAGAAATAAACTTCCTTCATTTTGATACCAGTTTCATTATTCTATCTGGTCTAAAACTTGTTTTATAGGATTGGAGACCTTACTTATCAATCAACGCTTGTAATTTTGAAGAGAAATAAATTTCCTTCATTTTGATACCAGTTTCATGATTCTATCTGGTCTAAAACTTGGTTTATAGGTTTGGAGACCTTAATTATCAATCAACCCTTGTAATTTTGAAGAGAAATAAATTTCCTTCATTTTGATACCAGTTTCATGATTCTATCTGGTCTAAAACTTGTTTTATAGGATTAAAGACCTTACTTATCAATCGGTATTTGTAATTTTGAATAGAAATAATTTCCCTTATTTTGATACCAGTTTCATTATTCTTTGTTGTCTAAAACTTGTTTCTTATCATGTCGCACTCGTAATTTTTTTTGTTTGACCAGTGTTATCAAACTATCCACTTAATTTTGAAAATAAATTTATTTCATTTTGATTCTAGTATCATTATTTTATTGATCTTAAATTCCTTCAATATGATTTTATCCCATTACATTTAACCAACTTTTTAATTTTACAAACAAATAAATGTACTTCATTTTCATACATGTTTCGAAATCAAGCGATAACAACCATTATATTTTGTTTTTTTAATGTGGGGATGATCAACCCACATTAATTGTGTTGTGAGACTATGGCTATGCAAAGTAAAAATATTTTGAAGAATATGGCAGTACTTTTATGTCTTAAAATATTTCGCTTAAACCTCCACTAAATGTTTTGATCTAAATCAAATGTCTACACAGGCAATCGTATTACCACCAGAGAAATGGCAAAATCCCGCCAAAAGTTGTGGAACGTAATATTTTTAGACGTTAATTCATAATTCCTCTTGATATGAAGAAGTTTTTTTTCTCACTAGTAAATGTATGTAGGCAAAACTTTGTAATCTCTTATTATAAATCAAATCGCAGTGTCCGTTCGCAGATTTAAATTCTTGTCTTCGTGTCATCGATTTGCTGCCTTTATATTTAAATATTCCATGACAGTCAGCGTCTGTGTCGATTATGTCTTCAGGATAAAATGTTGTTTGGAATTTTGTATATTTCTTCGCTAAGAACATTAACTGAAATAACCAAAATTCTCTACTTCTCCCTAAAATATCTTATTTTTTCAAATATTCTTTCACCGCCGGTGTGAATATTGCGACTCAGCAAATACATTCGTCGATAAGAAAGAACATGCGACAAGCTGCCAAATTTAATAACATTGGTACAACTTACGTGTTAAAAGATTTATCAACAACTTTATCACATTTGAAACTTCTCACAAGTTTTTTTTTTATTTGCCGTAAAATGACACACATACTCACACACACACACAAAACATATATTGGATATGTACATATATCGGTTCGTTTCATTCACCCAGCCTTTGAGATTTCACTCGCCTGATTGACTCAGTCGTTTAAAAACTTAATTGGGCGATTATTTTATGATTAGTTTATTGCTTTATTCGCCCGCAATTGTTTAAAAATATCGCAATGAAACGTGTCCCTTCAAATATAGAAAAAGAAAATCTGATTGCTTTTACAACAGAAAAGTATGCCATTGAAGATTCACAAGTTACTTAGAATGACCGACAGTGACATTATGGAACTCTTGGCTTTTATTGTCCCGGTCACTATAAACATTCATTTAATTAACACTTCCAGAGTGGAGCCGAAGTGCCTCTGTCACCCAGATTATAGACGCTAACAGATTTTTAGAAACCCATTTGGAAAAATATTATCTTATATTTCCTCCCCGCTTACCAAAAGTAAAAACGAACATTTGAAAAAAAGAAAAAAAAACACATTCTTATTTCAACCACGCATTGAAAAACAAATTATACAAGTAAGTAATCTTTTTATAGAAAATCGTTAAGAAAATCAGATTTATTATTTTTTATCATCTATCAGATGGAGGTTGTAGTCAAACAGAAGAAAGAAACTACGAATTTAGGTACCTCCACTCAACTGTCAAAAAAGACAGCATATCTTGATGTTAAAAGGGTTCAAACTTAATAAAAACAAAGTTTTATCATCGAAAAAGAATTTATCATTTAAAAAAATTAATTGTTTCTAACATGTTCGAAATTTTAATTAAAATTTCATTTTTTTGTTTTACGTCAACGATTAACTGTATGTTTACGTAAGGCGACTATTAAGAAAATGGAGTCAGTCGAATAAAATGATTTTGTGGCGAGCAAATCTTCCCTCGCTCTCGACCGACGGTCGAGTGATTTTTTTTTCCAAAACTCAAAGATGCATTCACCTACGGGCAAATATCTCTGGGAAAGCTATCAATACAACGCTCTTCCTCTACCACCCAAATATGACTGAATAGCAGGTTAAAATGTGTTTTATAGCCTTAGCTGGCAACCAGTCTACGACAAGAAAAAGCTGGGAATTCAAACCCTGAAAAAGATATTTTGTTGACTGATACAAGTTCTTTCTATTCAAGATGTGCGTTGTGTCTCGGAACGAGAAATCGGGGATATGAGGTTGAATTTCAGTTGAATACTTTGCATTCATTTGCAAATACTCCGTCTCTTCCCTCCAGTTATGGGTTAAATAATAAGACAGAATGGCAACTAACTGCGGGACAATCTTCTGCCAAGTAAGTCATGTCTCTTTCGAGACATCATCGCCCAAGACTGCATCACGTATGGCACTTAACTAACTATTCAGCTATTTCAAAATATTTGGTTGTTTTTATACAAAAACTGTTCATAATACAAGCAGTGCACGCAAAAAAAAAAATAAGATGGAGGCTGAAGTAATTGAAATATTACAAATTGAGGCTACTAGACTTCGTTATTGGCGGCTACAATGTTAACAACGTATGCTATGAAGATGCCATAGTGACAATAGCAGACACTGAAAAGAGACTGCAGGAACTCTTACAAAAGATGGTAAACGAAAGTCAGGAAAAAAGACTAAACATCAATTGTAAGAAGACGAAATATATTGCTGTGAACTTGTGATTTACAAATTACAAATACAAAAATCCAGCATGTAAAACTTTAAATAACTAGGAATTATTTTAAAAGATGATAGAAATGTAAAACCGAAATCCGAAAATGCATTAAAATAGGGAAAATGCCTTCTAAACGTTAAGCAAAATGCTATAGAAGAAGAATATTTCATTAGGAAGAAAAATAATTTAAAAAAGAGTGCTGCACTGGTATTTTCTGTAAACGAAGTCATCGAAAAATGATAAAATATTTATGCATGGGTTTATATTTACGTTTATACTTATTTAGATTCTAATATATATATATATATATATATATATATATATATATATATATATATAGTCATCCGCAGACAGATCTGTTTTGCTGTATCACAGCTCATCAGTACGGTTAGACTCCGATTCCTTTTAACCCAGAATTGAAACCCGACCGAATTGGCGTCAGTCGGCGATTCTACCTCTGAGCACTCGGTGTATATATATATATATATATATATATATATATGACAGAAAATCCCGAAGATTACCGAAATGGTTTTAACAACCGACATATTTAACTTATTGCTTTGAACATTATTTTTAATCGATATTCGTATTTGAGTAGATTTTTTTTTTTATCAAACAGTATATTTATATGTTTATTTCTACCGGCCTGATTATTCATGATAAATGTTATAGATAGCGGTCACAGGTTCAAATCCTGCCAAATGACACACATTTTCGTAACAAATTAACAAGACATTCCCTTGTCGCTAACCCCCACCAACATTCCACACACAACTAGCCAAATATAAGAAAAGAGGCTTTCCATTCCTTTCTACGCCACCTGATGAGACATTGTAAATTCAATCTCGAAACAAAATGTACACTTATTAGTGGATAAAAATTTGTACATGATCTAAACTATAATTTATATATATATATATATATATATATATATATATATATATATATATATATATCACTCTAAGAATAAACCTATTCTTAATTCGAAGTAAGCTTATTCAGAGAAGAAAACCTAATCGTGACTGGATTGTTTTCATTCAACTACCCACAATAAAATGTGCGTTGTGGTGCAGTGTTTATCGCCTCGGAACAAGAAATCGGAAAGCCAAGTTCGAATTCCAGTTGAATTCGTTGCATTTCCTTCACTTGCGCGAAAATACTCTTAGGATAATATTAATCCGTCACTTCCCCTTCCAGCTATGGGTTAAATAGCAACATATTTTGTTCTGTAGCTTTGGTTGGCAACCAGTCTACAGCGAAAAGTAATGGAAACCTACTGCGGGGGAATATTCTGCTCAGTCAGTCATGTTTCTTTCTAGACAGGATAGCCCATGCGTAAATCACGTATGGCACTTTACTTAATGACTGACCTACGATAAATAAAATAAAATAAAATTATTGAACTTTGAAAGACTTGCAGATTTCGAGAAAATATCTGAAGAATAATCAGTCAGCCTGAAGTTTTATCACGGCTTCCATAATGAGAAGAAAAGATACTCGAAGTCAGACGTGTCGGACGTTGTCTGAGAGGAAACCAGACGAATCTACGCCGAAAGGCAGAGTTTTGCCTGGGAAAAACATAACCCGCAATTTTTAGATATCAATATTATTTTTTTTAACTGCACTTAAATAATTAATTTTAAGTACAATTTATTAACCATGTTATTTTTTATAACAATTATATATTTAATATTTTATGTTTATCTTTTCCAGTATTTTAAAGAAATATTAATCCTGTTTTAAAATGGTTTATATTCACTTTATTTTTTTAGAATAATCAATGTCCGGAATATTAATTAAATTGATTTTAATTGTATTTTCTTGGATGGAATCAAAATCTTAAGGTAAAATGGTGTCTGGTTTGACGATATTATTATAGAACAGAGGTAGTAATATTTATTAAATAACAGTATAGTCCGGCGTTGCTCGGGTGTAATGAAAACTTTAAAACTAATCCCTGGTTCTGGAGCTCAGACTCTTTGGACGTTGGCACGAAAGACTAAAAAGCAATAGTTGTTTCCAGTTAAAGCGAAACCGTAGGCTTAAAGAAAAATGAATGGATGTAAGTCAAATTTTGATTTCCTGGTATCGATATCAAATAAGTTCTTTTCGTCGTAAACTGAATTTTGAAGGCTAAATAAGTCCTCTGAGTAAATGGTATCATGGGTGAGACTAAGAACTACAATTATACCTACTTAGAGCTAAACCCGAAGCAAAAACTAAAATAAAAGGGCTGAAAAAAATACAGACATACAGGCAGATAAACAGACACAACCATATTGCCTTATATATATATATATATATATTATCGATTTTCTGCACTATTGTAAGAACTGTAACTTTGAAACTTCTGAGTGTCGTTTCTTATGTCTTTTTCTATGAGTGTATCAAATTTGATTAAAATTGAACCACTCCTTATATAACCCGATTTTTCGATTATCGATTTTCGATATTTATCGAGGGTACCTCGACACAAAACCTTGCTAAGAACACTCGCAGACTCTTACAATACAACTGTGTAAATTTTCAAGAAAATCGGTTCAGCCGTTTCGGAGTCTATAGTTAATGAACACACACACACATACACACACAGAGACAAAGTTCCATTCATAAATAAGTTTAGATATCCATGGCCAATAAACAAAAAAATATTTATTCAAATCTACCAGTTATTATAGGACAGAGGTATTAACATTTTCAATAATGGTTGATAATAAATAAATCAATACTAAGTAAATGTATCAAATTTTATGGGACAGAGTTTGTAATATCTGTTAATAAGTGTTACCAGTAATGAAAAGAATATTGGACGAATGTAACATTTATTTTGTGACATGAATTAATATTCTCGATAAGTGTTGCCAATAATCATAAGAAAACTAGGCAAATGTATCAGATTTTACGTGACAGAGGTAGTCTTATTTATAAATAAGTGTTGCCAATAACAAAAAATACTGTATCGAGATATCGATTATGTTTATTAAATTGGCCTTGTGTCAAGCTCAACCGAAGTTTCTATAATTTTTTGCAAGATTCTCAGAAGGTTGGAAGGAATAAAACTGTTTCATATATACAATAAATATATGAAAATTTATTTATCGAACAGCATAACATCAAATTGTATGTATAATAATTTTAAACTGTGAAAATGTTCTAAGAGAAAGTCTAGTAAGGAATTTAAAGAATTAAGAATTCATTTGATTTAGCAGAATTTGAGTTCTACAGATAATGGTAAGTCTATCTTTTCGATGTTTAAGTATCAACAGGGCAGTAGTAATGTCTTGCTTCTCTATTTTTGTTTTGTGTACGGCGAGTAAGTGCAGAGGAAGTAGGATAAATAAAGAAAACAGCGCCAGAGAGAAATTTAGAGGGCGCGAATACAGGTCACCGGGACAGCTGAGTGCGATCGGGGGTTAACAATTTCTGTTATATTATGTGATCTCTGATCTGTACTGACCGACCGAAAAACGTAAAATATGTAGCCATGTCGATCAGGTGGTCGGCGCATTTTTGGGTAGGAAACATATGACACGGGTCACTGAAAGTTCAATTTATAGTTTTCTGTAAATCGCTCTCTTTTCATTGGTTTTCACACTTACTCGCGAAATTTTCCTTGGTATTTTCTTTATACGGAAGCAATCAGAAATAAGTTTTCATACTGGCTCGCGAAATTACAAACTGAAGAAAAGAGAGTTTTTAATTTGTATTCCCCCAAATTTATCATATTTGAGATATAGGTAATAATATTTGTTAATAAATATTGCCAATAATAAAAAGAATACTAATGAAATGTATGAAATTTTATAGGAAAAGGCTGTATTATTTATAAATAATGCTGTCAATAATAAAAAATAAAATATAATAGCTCTCATTTAACAGAAATAATTTTTAAATTAATAAAACACGGGATCATTTAATATCTGCTTTAAAACTGAGAAATATTAAATACAGTTTAAATGTAAATAAAAAAATATAATTTAAATATGAATATTTTACAAATGTTCCTGTGGAACATGTGGAACATGTTTTCTTTGTAAATATTTATAACTTGTTTTTATTTTAAAATTATTACACCGATTAAAATATGGAGTTTCGCTTTTTTCTCTCCCACACTTTTTTACACTGTGCTTTCTTTGTCGTTTCTGTCGAACCTCAAACTAAATGCTTATTTCTATTTCATCCGTAATCTGCCTCTAGAGTGTTCAATAGTCAGCGATTTTATGACATAACTATTAAATCATTTGTGACTTATCCGATTTTTAACATTGAAAAATAACTAAAACATAAAAACGAAAGCATTTTTAAGCATCGAATTCAAATCTCAACAGCGGGAATTTTTGCGAAATTATTTTTGACAGGTGAAAATTGCAATTCTGACTCTATGAGAAAGCAATTTTTGCATCAGCGGTTTTTTGAATATCCAACAATATTAAAACGTGCACAAATAAATGCACGGAAGGGTTTTCAGATTTTTAAGATCATTGGAATATAAAAGGAGAATTAGAAACTTAGCAGAAATCTTAATTTGAATTAATAAATGATCTCTTGGTATTTTCAGATTATCTAAACTTATTTATAAATGGAACTTTATCTGTGTTTGTGTGTATGTGTGTGTGTGTGTATGTGTGTGTGCGTGTCTGTGTATGTCTGTGCGTGTGTGTCCGTTACCTATAGACTCCGAAACGGCTGAACCAATTTTCTTGAAAATTTACACAGTTGTACTATAAGCATCTGCGAGTGTTCTTAGCTAGGTTTTGTGTCGAGTTACCCCCGATAAATATCGAAAATCGATAATCGAAAAAATCGGGTTATAGAAGGATCAAATCAAATTTGATACACTCATAGACAAAGACATAAGAAACGATATTCAGAAGTTTCAACGTTGCAGTTCTTACAATAGTGCAGAAAATCGATAATATATATATATATATATATACATATATATATATATATATATATATATATATAAGGCAATATGGTTGTGTGTATGTCTGTTTATCTGCCTGTATGTCTGTATTTTTTTCAGCCCTTTTTTTTTAGTTTTTGCTACGGGTTTAGCTCTAAGTAGGTATAATTGTAGTTCTTAGTCTCAGCCATGATACCATTTACTCAGAGGACTTATTTAGACTTCAAAATTCAGTTTACGACGAAAAGACCTTGTTTGATATCGATACCATGTTTGTGTGTCTGTCTGTTTATCTGCCTACATGTCTGTATTTTTTCAGCCCTTTTATTTTAGTTTTTGCTTCTAAGTAGGTATAATTGTAGTTCTTAGTCTCAGCCATGATATCATTTACTCAGAGGACTTATTTAGCCTTCAAAATTCAGTTTACGACGAAAATAACTTATTTGATATCGATACCAGGAAATCAAAATTTGACTTACATCCATTCATTTTTCTTTCAGTCTACAGTTTCGCTTTAACTGGAATCAACTATTGCTTTTTAGTCTTTCGTGCCAACGTCCAAAGAGTCTGAGCTCCAGGACCATGCATTAGTTTTAAAGCTTTCATTACACCCGAGCAACGCCGGGTTATACAGCTAGTAAATTAATAAATGATTTTCTGGTGTGTTTTAGATGAGTTGCACAGGTGTTATTTTGATGTAAGTTCGCCATGGAACAAAGTATAAGTTTGGATAATGCATATGCATTTTTTATTATTAACTATATATATATATATATATCGCTTTTTCTAAATTTGCGTAACTTACACCGGATTTCCGAAAATGGATAATCTGCTGGGGAGATTACACATCAGAATACATTATTATTATTTTTTTTAATCATTTCACCCCGAGCAAGGCGGAAATGCCACTGATGTGCAGGGGGCTACATAACTGTAAAAAGATTAATTAGAAAAGAGTGAGGAGTACAAACCAGTTAGAAAGGAGCAATAGAAAGCTGAGAAAGCAGGTGCGATAACAGATACATAGGTGGAGAGAAAGGGAAGGCTATAAGGGGGTGGGGAGAGAGCTAGAGTCCAGTGGTTAGTAGATGAGTATTGACTTTACATTTAAATTTCTGGAGGTTGTAACCGTCAAGAAAGCAAGAATACGGGAGCGAGTTCCACAGGAGGGAAGTGCGAGAGAAGAAGCAGCAGGAGTAGAATTGTCGTCTGCATTTGGCTAACCTGACTGTGAATGGGTGGGACGCAGTTGCCAGTCTTGTTGCACGAGTAAACACCTGTTGAGGAGGCATCAGTGACTTAAGTTCGTCCGAGCAGAAGCCATGAAAGTATTTATAGAACAGACAAAGGGAGGCCACATTTCGACGGTGGGGAAGTGGCTGCAGTCGAGCCACCAGATCACATTAGAGACTCTCCTTTTGAGCCTGTCAAGAACACTGAAAAGAACGGCAGGGGCACCTGACTATAAATGGCAGCAGTACTCCATGCACGGACGGGTGGTTGACTTGGTATATAGGCAGGATGTATTCAGGCGGAAAAAACATACTGGATCGACACAGTGACCCAACCTTCTTAGCAGTAGAATTTGCTATGGATTCAATATAGTGGTTCTATTTGAGGTCTGAAGACAGGGTAAGTCCGAGCAGGCATAGTGTATTGCTCTCCGGGAGAATTGCTTGGTCCATGCTTATGGGAGGCAGGAGAGGTTGCCTGTAATTGTTGACAGACAACAGCTTAGTCTTAGACGAATTGAAGTTGACAAGCCACTTCTTGCTCCAGTTCACCACAGAGTGTAGATCCTGTTCAAGGTCAGCAGCGAGATTATGTCTGTCCGCCACGACAGGTTTCTTACTGGTGCGGGAGTATATTGTAGTATCATCTGCGTAGATGCCTACTTGGGACTTGATCTCATCTGGGAGGTCGTTGATGAAAATAAGGAAGAGCGTCGGGCCCAGGATAGAAACCTGTGGGACACCAGCGTTCGTGCTGTAGGACGAAGAGGCACGCCCATTCAAAACGACCTTCATTTTGCGGTTATTTAAGAAAGATTGAATTAGGTCAAGCAGGCGACCGGTAATACGGTAACCCCGTAGTTTGCATAGGAGGCCACAGTTCCAAACCATGTCGAAAACCTTGGAGATGTCCAGAGCAACCCCGCAAGCCTCGTCAGACTCATCAAGGGCCTGTAGCATGTACTCCGTTACGGTTGTTAGCAGGTCGGCCGTGGACCTGGCAAAGTGGAATCCATATTGCCTGTCAGAGAAGAGTTTGTGGGCAGTAAGATGTTGAACTATTTCAGCATTGATTATAGCCTCGAATACTTTCCCGAATATCGGTAGAAGACTGATATGGCGATAGTTGGATGGGTCCAAGTGTTCACCACAATTCTTAAATACAGGAACGGCTGAAGAGGACTTCCAGCATGTGGGAAAGCAGGAAACAGTATGGCAGTAGTTAAATAGTTTAGAGAGGACAGGGGAAAGTTCAGGAGTACACCTCTTAAGGACTATCACCGGGATTCCATCGTCTCCACACGCCTTATGGGGGTCGAGTTTTGAAATTACTCGGGATACTACTGTCGGGGTAATATATATGTCGTGCAGTTTGGCCTCAATTCTAATAGGGAAGTCGGGTGGGTGCACTCCGGACGAGTCAAATGTGGAGTTTGATGAGAATCTGCGGGCAAAGCACTCAGCTTTGTCCGCAAATGACGTGAGAACCTCAACTTCATGGATTAAAGGAGGTATTGAGGATTTCCTATTGTTGAGCACTCGTTTGCAAATCCTCCAATCCTTGGAGCCGAACTTTCGGTCAGCTATGCGCTGTCGCATTCTCTCAGCAAACAACCGTTTGGCGTCATTTAGGGTTCTCTTGCACTCATAGCGTGCAGATATGAACAGGCGCCTATTGTGATCAGATGGCTGTCTCCGGAATAAACGGAAGTAATGGTTTCTGTGGGCAATGGCAGCTGAGCAGGCCGGAGAGAACCACGGAGAGGAATGAGGTTTTAAGCAATACTTCCTGGTGGGTATGAAGGCATCAGTGCCAACTTTCACCCATGACGAGACCTCAGAGGCACAGTCATCAACTGATAGGTCGAACACTTTTCCCCAAGGGACGTCGCAGAGGAAATCGCGAAAGGCATCCCAGTCAGCTTTTTGGTAGAGGTAGGAGGTCCTATATGTAGGGGACTCCTGGGGGAGCGAGATTGGAAAGAAATACTGAGAGAGACTACAGCGTGGTCGGGGTTACCGAGATGGCAAAGCTGCGAGACTTGACAGGCGTTAGGCGCAGAGGTGAAACATATATCTAGTAGTGAGGAATGTCCCGAGGGAGTGCTTGGGAAGCGAGTGGGGAAGTCCACCACTTGCGTTAGGGATTGGGAAATAGCGAAGTTCATGGTGTCTATGCCCGCTGGATCAGTAATGGCGTTTTCAAGCCATTCAGAGTGATGGGCATTGAGTTCTCCAAATACAAATATGTGGGCGAATGGGTGAGAGGAAATAGCCTTATCTATGTCGTCAGCAATGCTATCTAGTAGGGAGCAGTCAGGAGAGGAGGGAGAACGGTAAAGAAAGAATAGGTAACTAACCGAACTGAGGAGAGACAGGTGGAGACATATGTATTGATGGTCAGTAGATTCGAGTGAAGATTGTCTTATTTACCATGATTGTAGAAAAACAAACAGATAAAATCCGTTACGTGATCGATCCCGACTTGGCAGCTAGGATACAGTTGCTTTCTCGCCGACGCAACACCTGGACTACTAATCTGCATTCAAGTCTATATCCTTATGTTAATACATTTATTTTCTATCTCAATTACTGGTCGTTGTTCAATTATTTGTACGGGTCCCATTCCCGGGATCCACAATACCTGCTCTGCTAATCTTCATTTAAGTCTGTATCCTTATGTTAATATACTTATTTTCTATCTCAGTTACTAGTCGTTTTTGTTGCCATTTGTACGATATGTCGGCAGTTGTATTCTCTGGCCTTCTTCAGTTGCTAGGAATTTCGAACAAAACTCTTTATTACAATCACTGGGGTATATGACAATTATCCTTGCGTAGTAGTGCCTCTTCTGGCAGTCATGAGTTATCTCCTTCTAACCCTGTAAGTTACGTGTTCACCACAGATGTAGCCTGTAACTCAAAACTCTTTGGGTCAAGTCACAGGAACTAACCCACACCTATATCCACTGGGTCATGTGTCTTTAAGGACAAGAACAACTGATTTTTTTATGGGAGTACTTATAAACCTAATGTTTAGTAACCCTTTATTTAACAAGAGTTCATATTGCAATTTTTTATGGTAATGGTTTTCTATAGTATGTTCTATTCTGAATTATCCCATGACTACCAGAAGAGCACTACTACGCAAGGAATGAATATAATATACGCTAGTGATTGTAATAAAGTGTTCGGTTTGAAATTCGTAGCAACTGTAGAAGGCCGGAGCGTACAACGGCCAAAACGTCGTACAAATGGTAACAAGGATATCATGAACAGAACACATGTGCAACGATGTTGTCATCGAAAGATGCAAACAAGAAGAAAAATGATAATAAATATCAGGAAGAGACAAATGAGGTTCCTGGGACACGTAATGAAGAAGGAACGCCTAGAGAACTTGATACTCAAAGGTCGGATAAAGCAGTGCGAGACTTACTTGTTAGGTTTGAGCAAATAGTTGACCGAGCGGGGCTTAGAAGAGATACCAAGAGAAAAATTATTAAGAGCGACATAAGACAAAGCCGAGTGGAAGTCCATGAGCTCTTACGTCCCGAAGGGACACGGCACATGAAGAAGAAAAATGTTGTCTTTTTGCGCAAGACAACACCAGTAATGAAAACTGTAATAAAACTGCTTCAATACAATGAAGAACACTGCTGAGATCTCTTACAACAGTTTTATCCAATGTAAGAACGGGTGTTTAAAATACCTTTATTTCATACAGTATAAGCTAATAACCTACCCCGCTGAATGACGGTCTAAGAAATATGTCAAGTATCGCTATAATTTGGTTAAAGCATAAATTAACCAGTCACCTTACACTAAAATCAAATCTCTTGTCCTGCATGTGTCTGTCAATTCGTTGCTGCCATTGGAAGGCATGTGTTTTGTCCAGTGGGTTAGTAATGGTAGGTAGGAAATGGTTATTGATTCACCAAATTTTAAAATCTAATTTATGTAAAAGGAAAATTTTATTGTGGATAAACGGAAGAAGGATATAACTATTGAAATTTACATTTATTACGGTGATGACAGATACTAAGGTTTTCTTTATGTTTATTAATGATTAAAATTACCAGAATAAAATATGGCGAAAAAGATGTTAAAAGAAATAATTTAAAAATTATTTTTAAAGAATAATAATTTAAAAATGGCTCCAAAGTAAATTGTCACGATTTATAAAAATTTAGCAAAACCTAATTTTTCCTCCAACATAACACCTTCCATCCGATAGGAAGACATTATTATTGTGTTCTTTACGAAGATGGTGGCTATTAGGGAAGCAAGCAAATAAAAGTTAGTTCCACAAGCTGAAAGTGCGAGACAAAAAACTGATGGAATAGAAGAGGCGGTTACATTTAACTATTTTGACTGTAAAAAGGTGGGACCTCGATTCCAATCTAGTAGCACATATAATTTTATGAGGTTGGAAAACCAGGAAAAGAAGCTCGTCAGAGCAGTTGCCATGAAAATACTTGCAGAACAGACAGAGGGTGTCCACATCACGTTGGTGAGAAAGTGATTGAAGGTAGGCTGCCAAGTTAGGGTCGATAATATTGCAGATCTGCCTTTGGATTTTGTCGAGAACCTCAAGATAAATAGCAGAAGCGTCTGACTAGATATGGTAACCGTATTCAATGCACGGACGAAGGGTAGCTTTATAAATGTGCTAAATGGATTCTGACAAGAAACAATTTCTGGTCCGATACAGTGAAACAAAATTCTTACCTACAGATGCAGCTATGGATTCAATGTAGTCATTCCATTTGAGGTCATTTGAGAGAGTGAGGCCAAGGAGGCGCAGTGCACTGCTCTCTGAAAATAATACAATGTTTTCTACATTAAGTAGGAGTACTTGTAGTTTCTTTTCCATGTCTGCTATCAGCCCTGTGTCATATATACGTTTTATACTGTTAAGATTGTTGCCTCTAATAATGGATCCTGGTAGGACTTCTAATTCTGTCAGAATTGCTTTACTGTTTAGATTGAATAATTCAGGTCTTACACCCATTTCTATATTTCTATATTTTTTCGTTCTAGTTATGACAATAAAATACATCAGGCAGCAAGATTTCTGATCGAGAGAGTGTTGGTTTTGAGAAATCAGCTTTTGACTGCAGTTGTTTCCAGTTTCCCACTAGTTAGGTTCCGAGCTATGGGCAAAAAGTGATTTTTCAAATAACCCATTTATTAACTAGAATATCTTCGATAAAACCAAATTTAATTATGCAAAAGAAAATAAAGTAACTTATGACTTTTAGAAAACCGGCCATCTTATGTTATATAAATAACCCTAGTCTATTTAACAAAAAAAGTGGATTATTAAACATATACTGCCATAGAAAAAAAGTAGCCACTAAAATAA
Source organism: Ascarosepion bandense (assembly GCA_037127315.1). Lineage (NCBI taxonomy): Eukaryota > Metazoa > Mollusca > Cephalopoda > Sepiida > Sepiidae > Ascarosepion > Ascarosepion bandense. The sequence continues at coordinate 8,291,348 of JBBBDQ010001215.1, forward strand.
ATAGACCCAGAATAATACTAATTTCCCTTTGTGTTTGTTTGTTTCTTTCTTACTCCCTTACTCTATTTCATTATTTTACCCCATAACTACTATCTATTATTAATATTAAGTTGTCCCAAAATTTCGTAAACACTTGAGAAATAGATCTATCTTGTCTATCACAATCGAGACAAGCGATGTATTCAGAAAGGGCAAGAGACACCGTCGGTTCCAAAACAAGATCGATCCGGCAAGAAAGTCATGTTGTGCGTTTGGTAGAACTTTGAAGGAATCGTGCATTTTGAGTTGGTTCCGAATGGTCGTGCCATCAGTGCCGAACTTTACTGTCAGCAACTTGAGCGGATCTACGAAAGGTTGAGCAAAAGTACCCGGCTCTGATCAACCGAAAACGCGATTTGATGCAGCAGGACAATACCAAGCCACACACCGCCAGGAAGACCAAAGACAAGTTTGAAGAGCTGGAAGGTGTTGAGGTTCTGCCACATCCAGCCTACAGTTCTGATTGTGCTCCATCATATTACGGCCTTTTCCGCTCAATGCAACACTTTCTGAAGGGCCGCCGATTTGCCTCGATTGATGAAGTCGAGGAAGCGTGTCAAGAGTTCTTTGATTCCAAGCCGGCTGAATAGTACTTTGACCAGATCCGAAAGCTTGCAGATCGATGGCAGAAAGTCTTGGAAAGTATTATACCAAGTATATTGTAGCGGTTTACTCACTTTTTTTATTCGACTGTTGAGAAGTTCCTTTCAAACACCTTCTTTCCACAAACTACTTACGGTGTTGTCTCGTAAGAGAATGCTTCCCCGATTGTTAAAAACTTCTTCTTCTATGTGCCTTGTCTTTTCAGGACGTAGTCGATCAAGACCTTCCCTGTCTTCCTATTCCTGGTGACACTGAGCACACTTTCTTTCGTAACACCATGCAACCCTCGTTCCGTCATCCACCTGCTCAAGCCCTTCAAATATGTTATCCGCTACTATCCTCTGTCTCTTCGTCCCTCTATCTAACCTGTTAGTATCAGGTTCTCTAAGCCCTCCTTCCACGTTGCATGTCCTGATGCTCAGTATTAATTTCTTTTTCGTTTCCATCATTTCCAAAGCCACAACATTGCTCACATGCTCGGTCCACGATATTCGCAGCATCCTTCTGCAGAACCCCATTTCAGCTGCTTCAAGGTTTTCCTCATATTCGAAGATATTGTCCAACATTCACTGCCATATTGAAGAACTGACATCACATAGCAATCTAGCATTTTCTTTTTTGTTTCTAGTGAAAGTTTCCTGTCTCTTAATACTTTACTCAGCTTCTGGAACGCGTCTTTCGCCATGCCAATTCGCCTTCGGATCTCTGAAACTTAACTTTTTCAAATCTATGGTTATCCGTTATCTTCCTCACATATCATCATAAATTCTCCCTCTTGCCTTTTACTTTGTAACAATCGTCTTCGGGTGACCCCTAGAGCTTTGCATATGGTAAAACTCATTATAAATAAAAAACAAACAACAAAAACAATTCGTATCTTTCCTCTTGATTTGAAAACTGATTGCTGAATGCACGCACACAAGATTTTATGGTGGCATGTACGAAGCTAATTTAGATATCAAAGAGGCCCAGTTTAAAGAAAATAAAAAATATAGGAAATATGAAAAACATTTTTTTTCTGTATTTACATTATTCGGACTATTGTCCTCATCTTTGAAGACGTTTCGGCCGTTGTAATCTCCGGCCTTCTTCAGGTACTAGTAATTTCGAACTAATCCTTTTATTCTAATCACTGTGGTACATTATTCCCATTTTTTGCGTAGTAGTGCCTTGATTGGAAGTCATGTTTCATCTCTCTCTAACCCTGAAAGTTACTTGTTCATTCACAACCCTTTGTCTCAAGTCACAGGAACTAAACAACGTATCTATCCACTAGGCTATGTGTCCTTAAGAATGGAGTTCATATACCTCAGTGATTCGGTTCAAAATTCTTAGCATCTGAAGAAGGCCGGAGCGTACAACGGCTGAAACGTTGTATAAATTGCAACAAAGATGAAGACAATAGACCGAATAATGTAAATACTGTAAATACTGCCTCATCTTAGAAGTATAGAAAAATACTTTTTTCTATAATACAATACAGTGTCTCCCTAAAAAGACATCATTTTATAGTCTAATAGCAAGACATTTTTCGAATGAATTCAAATTTTAACAAAATGCTAACTATTGATTATGTTGACAGTCGAAACTTATCTCAAAGAGAATTAGCCAGGAAGATGAATCTAGTATGTCAGCGATAATAAATATGAGCTGTTCAAACGGCTACCAAGTCCACCGGACTTGATAACTCGTGATTTGTTTGTATGAGCCTATGTGAATGGCCAGAAAACTTTTTTTTAAACTGACTCGCGAAATTTGATTTCCCCTTCTGTAATCACAGTTGTTTTCAGCCATTTTGAGTTAATTTCATTCGTGTGCAATGCTACGTTTTCTGTTCTGTTTGTTGTTTTTCGAATTCAGAATTACTATTTATCGCAATGGCTCGTGAATACTTTTTGGCTAAATTTGGAGCGCCTCTGGCCAACACTTCACCCACGTCTATGGAACAGGAAAAGAGGCTTATCCCTTGTTCCCTGTTTAGGATGTGGTTTCCGGCTTTCTCTTTCCCAATCTTTTCACTCCTTTATTTATTTATTTTTTTCAATTGGAGTAGATAGACTAATCTATCGCCCGGTTCACACTCCACCCACGTCTATTGAACAGGTGAAGAGGCTCATCCCTTGTTCTCTGTTTAGGATGTGGTTCCCGGCTTTCTCTTTTCCAACCTTTCACACTTACGTAGCCCCCTGCGCTTCAGTGGCGTTACCGCCTTGCTCGGGGTGACACGATTAAAAAAAAATTTCTCGAAACAGAAAAAAAAACTTTAACTCTCCAGTGTGAAAATAACCAAAAAACGAACACGCAAGCATATGAACTTTTTGACCTGCTCACCGACCACATATTTGTACATACACCGTGTTTTCGGCTGACAGAAAGTCAAACGGATCTCAATATATAAAGTCACAAATTTATTTGCCTGAAGAGAGTCAACTTTGAACTCGAAACACGTGTAGTAACGCGAATACAATCATAGGCACTTAATGAATTATAAAAAATAATATTATTAATAATAATAATAAATCTACACGTTAAATAAAAACGTACACGGCTTCTCAGATTTCTTTCATCTATATAAATTTCTCTCGTTGGATCAACCCCTATTTCTGTTATATATATATATACATATATACATATATATATAGGTGTTTATGTATGTGTGTATGAGTCTGTATGTATGTGTGTATGAGTGTGTGTGTCTATCTGTGCGTGTGTGATCGTGTTTGGGTCTCACATGTGGGGAATATTTTGCACCTGTGTATTTTCGGAGGCTTGATAAAATACATTTTTAATACATAACTCAATAAGCCCCGGCACTAGCATATAGATAGCGCCACTATTAAGAAATTATTATAAATTTTATGAATTTTACTAAACTTTAAATAGCACGTGATAACATTTGAGCCTCATCGGATTATTAGTTTACAAATTACTATTCTTTAAGTAAAGCTACTGTTGCAAATTTTCAAAACAATAGAATTTCGTGTGATGGTAAATCATTGCTTTCTTATGGGAAAAATGCTGTTCAAGCAAAACAATGGCTTGATAAATGCTATTCGGACTCTGCTCTGTCGAAAACGTGGTTGTACAGACACAAATGATGCTAAACGCTTAGGTCGCCCAAAATCGGCAGTTGTCCCTGAAAACATCCCCACCAAAAAATAATCACAAACGCGTTCTGGCCGATCGTAAATTGAAGTTGCGTGAGATAGCAGAGTAGTTGAACATATCAGATGGTAAAGTATTCACCATTTTGCATGAACATTTGTCAAAGAGAGAGTTGTGTTCAAAGTGAGTAACGCGTCGATCAAAAACAATGCGTCGATGATTCAGTTTTGTTGGTCACTGTTTCAACGCAACAAGAACGATCTTTTGCGTAAATATGTTACAATGGATGAAACATAGATTCATCACTTCATTTCGGAGTCAAATCAGCAGTCATCTGTGTGGACAACAGCAGGTGAAAGTCGTCCAAGGCGACCAAAGACGCAAACATCTGCTGGCAAGGTTTCGGGCTCCGTATTTTAGGATGCGCAAGATATTTTGTTCACCGATTACTTTGAGAAACGAAGAACCATCAATAGAAATACGATATAGAATTATCGGTGCATTTAAAAAACGGCCACAAATAAAGAAGAAAATAATTATCTTTCGCACCGTGTCACAAGTCGATCGCAACGATAGCCAAACTACATAAACTGCACTTCGAATTGCTTCAGCATCTGCCCTGTTGTCTAGATCTGGTCCGCAGAATATTCTAGGAAAAGAGATTTAGCTCCAATGAAGAAGTGATATCGGAAACTGAGGCATGTTTTGAGGCCAAAGACAAATTGCTCTACAAAAAAAAAAGCATCCAGTTGTTAGAAAAGCGTTGGAATCAGTGTACCACCCTAGAAGGAGACTAGGTTGAGGAATAAAGTAGAATTTTGCCTAAAAGATGTTTATCAAATAGACCTGAAAGAGTGACAGAATACAGGGGGTGTCAGGAAGCGGGTAAGAGAAGGATGAGAATACTGCAGAAATGAGATGAGAGCATGAGAGAGAGAATGCAAATTAGTGAGATAGGAGATGACAATTGACTTTACATTTAAATTCTTGGAGATTGTAGCAGTCGGGGAAGCAAGTAAATGGAAGGGAATTCCACAGGCGGGAAGTGCGAGAAAAGATGGAGTAGAATTTGCGTTTTCATCTTATTGGTTTCACAGTAAAAGGGTGGGACCTAGTTGCTAATCTCGTGGTTCAAGTAAATTCGTATATAGATGACACCAGTAAGCTAAGCTGGTCAGAGCAGAAGCCGTGAAAGTATTTCTAAAAGAGACACAGGGAAACCACATTTCGACGGTGAGAAAGTGACTGTAAGTCGGGATCAATCACATTAAAGATTCTCCGTTGGATTTTGTGAAGGACCCCTAGGTGGATGGCAGGAGCACCCTACCATATATGGCAGCAGTATTCAATGCATGGGCGGATGGTAGATTTGTATATGTGCAGGATCGTTTTAGTTCGGGAAAAAACTTATTTATTCATGCACAAAAATCACCTAAGAAGCTGCAATTTAGATTCAAAATAATTTTCGAGAAAGTATCTTGTCTCTAATAAACAATCAAGGTTATCACGTCGTATCGTTGTCGGAAACATTTTTGATAGCTTCGTGATAATATGCTTACATAGTACCTCTACTTTTAACTATTTTTTTTTTTTAGTGAGAAGATTTGCACGCCTCCTCTTATTTTTGACATTACTATATAAACAATGTATATTGTAGTGCGGTAGATATCGGCTCGGAACGAGAAATCGGAGAGCCCATTTCCGATTCTAGTTGAGTTCGTTGCATTCACTTACGCGTAAATACCCCTAGAAAAGGTATCAATCCATCGCTACTCCTGCTAGCTGTGGGTTAAACAGAAAGACAGATCAGGTTCTATAGCATTGTTTGGCAACAATAGCTAACTCCTCTGCTAGGAAGCCTGTATCACTGTATCGTGCCAGGATGTTTTTTTCGCCTGAATCTATCTTGCACATATACAAATCAACCATTCGTCCTTGCATGGAAGACTGCTCTCATATATGGTCAGGCGCACCCGATGTTCATTTCAGTGTTCTTGACAGTCTCTAAATGATCAACTCCAACCACTTTCTCGTCGACGAGATGTGGCTTCCCTCTGTCTTTTCTATAAGTATTTTCATGGCTTCTGTCCTGACGAACTTAAATCAATGGTGCCCCTACCACATGAGTTTACTCGTGCAACCAGACTGGCACTTAGGTACCCCCAATTCACAGTTAGATCAACCAAATGCAGCCGACAATCATAGTCCACAGCTTCTTTTCTCGCACTTCCCGACTGTGGAACTCTCTTTCATATTTCTTGCTCCTTTCTATGACAACTCCTGTAACTGTTTCGTCATTCTCTTTACTCTCCTTCTATCCAATATTATTTTATTATGTAGCTCCCTGCGCATCAGTGCCGGTACCGCCTTGCTTGGAGTGAAACGATTTTAAAAAACGGTAAATCCGACAAGTCGTGCAAAAAAGAATCAATCAACAAACTGAACTTATTACAATCACAGAGAGAAAGCAAATTTCAAATTTAGATAGACTGTTCGAAAGAAAGTCTGACTTCGTGGTATACAAACATCACAATTTGCGGTTGTCCAACGAAAGTAAATTCCAATACAGTTTGTAACTTGCTTACTGATAGATAGATAGATAGATAGATAGATAGATAGATAGATAGATAGATAGATAGATAGATTTAAAAAGACTGAGATAGATAAATAGATGGATAGATTTATCAAACATCTTACCCTGATAAGTTATTTGTCGCAGAAAACTCAATGCTTGGAATAAGAGGATATTCCATATTTTTATAGAAATGAGATATATAAATTTGTATATACTTGTCACTGTTTGTCACAGAGATAGAAGCTATAACGTATATGGATAAAACAAGCAGTGTGAACAGTTTACATCGAGAAGGTCTAACATGCATATAACGAATGATAAACGGCAATTCAGCTGGTGTTCCTTAACGAGGTTGCCTACTTTCTATTTTTTCACAGCGGGTTTAGTATCGTATATCATATTTTTTATCGCAACTTCGTTTCGTCATCCCACTAACTGCCATTATTAACCAGCAGTCATATGACATGTTTGAACTCATCAACTCTTACGTTCTTCAAAATGATGGTCAGTGAGTTTATTGCAATAGGTGATACACACTTGGGCGATCATGTGTCGAAAAAGACATGACTAACTGGGAAAAATATTTTCTCGTAGTAGGTTGCTATTGCATTCTGCAGTAGACTAGTTGCCAACCAAGACTACAGCACCCAATCTGTTGTTTTATTTATCCCATTGCTGGGGGGAGAAGAAGTGGATTTATAGCTAATGTTAAGTGAACTAAAAAAGTAACTTATGTTTATACGTGGTGGACAGCCTATAATTTTAGGAATCATATGCTTCATCAATTTTTTTTAGGAGATATATAATAAATTCCTGAAACCATTCTGGAATTTCAATGGAGTTATTAATGAGCATTGATAAAGTTTGATTAAAGCTTTTATGGATTAATGACATATGACAGAGCCTAAATTTTAGTACTTTGTAATAATCTGGAATATTTCCAGTTTTGGGTTATTGCTAGAGCGAGTCGAACATTATTTTTAGTTATATTTTTCATTCTCCGTTTTGCAGTGGGATAATATTCCTTTGTCTTGTTCCAAATATTCTAACAAAATGTTTGCACTTTTTCAATAGACCTTAGCTTTTTGAATACAAAAAATGCTTTTCCAATTTCCTTGTAAAACATCTTCAGATTCGTTAGGAATATCTTATTTTGTCGATAGACTTTACAAATCTTTTTATTTTATCTATTTGACTAAAGTTTCTAGTACAAGGTAACCAAAAAATTTTTGTACATTTTTTCATTAGTCATGGAATGAAGTTGAAATATATTCAAAATGCGTGTAGCCATTGTTTACAAATTCGGACAGCCGGAAGTAGGAACATCAGACGTTATAAAAAACACGCGCACCGTGCCCGGTCATCAGTTATAAGCCGGACAGCTGTGAGAAAGATGGAAGTGTCTAGGGATCTCGTTCGGGGCTGTTTGCTTTAAGACTACAAAATGGGCTTATCAGCATCTGGATCAAGTCGTCGCATATGTCAAGCGTTTGGGGATAGTGCTGTGGATGAACGTACTGCAAGTCGTTGGTTTCAAAAATTCAAGTCGGGAGATTTGTCTCTCCATGATGAGCCCCGCAGTGGACGACCACAGGTCTTGAATGACATAGTTTTGAAGGCGTCCATTGAAGAGGACAGTAGTCTAACGTGTGGTGAACTTGCAAGACAGTTCAACGTTTCCGATGAAACAGTTAGACTTCACATGCACCGCCTATGTAAGATGTACAAACTGTGCAAGTGGGTTCCGCAAACGCTGTTGGAGGTCCACAATAGACAACCAGTGGCAGCCTGCGCATCGCTGCTTTCTTGCCACTGTACCGCATCCTTATTCAATTCAGTGCATATCAGTGATGAAACGTAGATTCTGTACAAAGCTCTCAAGCTTTCCAGACATTGATTTTCTCCTCAGGATGCTGCCCTTCATAATCTTTGCGGGAAATCCTTCACCAATGAAATAGATTGCGCAAAGCCCTCACGGATTTCTATGTCCCAAAACCCCAAGTTCTACCGCAAGGGTATTGAACAGCTGGAGACACGTTAGCAGAAGGTGCTGGATGCCGATGGCAATAACTTCAAAGGCTAAATATAGGTTATACATACTGTGAAGCTTTTTCTTTTTGTCCGTTAAAAACGGACAGAACTTTTTTGTTACCTTGTCCTTCACACTGAAAGACCGCCTATGCACCCACGACTGATTATGCTTTGTGTCTGTTGCACAGGTAGTCAAGTGTTTCATTATGAACTCCTACCAACGGGCCAAATGGTCACTGGAGACCTATACCCACAGCAATTGAAACCTGTGCAACAGGCATTGCGCCAGAAGGAGCCAGCACTGGTAAATCGTAAAAGTTTGCATTTCATCCATGACAACGCCAGGCCGCATGTCGCGCGAGTGGTCAGCGATACCATACAGCAACTTGGGTGGGAGACTTTCTGCCATCCACCTTATTCCCCTGATCATGCGCCATCCGATTACCAACTCTTCCGCTCCCTGGATAATAATCTTTGCGGGAAATCCTTCACCAATGTAATAGATTGGGCAAAGCCCTCACGGATGTCTATGTGCCAAAACCCCGAGTTCTACCGCAAGGGTATTGAACAGCTGGAGACACGTTGGCAGAAGGTGCTGGATGCCGATGGCAATAACTTCAAAGGCTAAATATAAGTTACACATACTGTGAAGCGTTTTATTTTTGTCCGTTAAAAACGGACAGAACTTTTTTGTTACCTTGTTATACCTTGTTATACACGACCGGACATAATTATTAGGCCACCCCAGTTTTTTTAAAGAAATGATGTATTTCATACTATGTTCAGTATTTATTGCAAATCGATAAATTTAAGTGAAAATAGAATGGTTCTTTTGTTATTATTACTTTGCGAAATCTTACAAGACAAGGAAGCAAAGATGAACTCGTCCGAATCACCCTAAATTTTCTTCATTCATTGTTTGATGAGACTGCATTATCGGTAATTATTAAATATTTATAAATTCATTTGATGCACATGTTATTGTGCAGTATTAAAAAAAGAACCATTCTATTTCCATTTACAATTATTCACTTAGCAATAGATTCTAAACATATTATCAAATGCCTCATTTTTTTAAAGACTGGGGTGACCTAATAATTATGCCCGGTAGTGTGTATATGCGGATGTGCGTTGTGGTGCATTGGATATTGGGTCAGAACGAGAAATCGGAGAGCCGAGTTCGAATTCCAGCTGAATTCATTGCATTCACTAACGCGCAAATCTACTGCCCAGTCAGTCATGTCTCTTTCGAGACATGATCGCCCAAGCGTGTATCACGTATGGCACTTAACTGACTGACTGAGTATATATATATAGTATTGTGCAAAAGGATTAGGACAAGATATATTTTATCTTTTATTGGGCATCAAAATTAAGTTTAAAATCACCCCTTTCTAAAAAAATTTTGCACATTACCGTTAGTGTGCAAAATATTAGGACTGGGGTGATTTTTCCTAAACACCACACTGAAATTCAAATACAGGGTGAAAAGCCAAGTAAATTGCTAATAAATATTGATCATTTAAAAGTAAGTGTGAAAAAATGTATTAAAAAGAATTTATATTCAATTTTTCCTATGTTTATTTAAGAAGTTATTTTAAAACTACTCAATTGAACATCTATGGGATATTTTGGATAAAAAACTTGATAAATCTAATGTTACTTCGCAAGACACACTTTGGGAACAAATACAAGCTTCTTGGCAGGAGATACCATTAGATACATGGAAGAAGTTTGTGATATCAATGCCTGACAGAATAAAGGCTGTGATCAAAGCAAATTCTATTATACTAAATATTACATTTATTTTGTAATAAATGTTTTTCTTGTTAAAGCATTTGTTGAGTAAATAAAATCAAATTACTTTAATTAAATTGTTTATTTTCTGCCAATATGCCTCATAAAAGATAAAATAGTTCTTTTCATAGTACTTTGCACAGTACTATATATATATATATATATATATATATATATATATATATATATATGTAGAGTAATTACCATTAAAGTATCAATATAAAATGTAGCACAGAGGTGCTAAGCTAGGACGGTAAAAAATACCCGAAGCAATAGTGCTAATTCAGGAGAGCAGAATTTTCTTTGGATTTTGTCAAGTACCTTTCTGTCCCGTAGTTTGTCTGTGTGTCTGTTTATCTCTCTCTTTGTCTCTTTGTCTCTTTGCCTCTCTCTCTCTCTCTCTCTCTCTCTCTCTCTCTGTGTGTGTGTGTGTGTGTGTGTGTGTGTGTGTGTGTTGTAATATTATTGATGTTGATGAATATTAGAGACTAGCAGTATTGCCTAGGCTTAAAAACTAATCCATGGTCCTGGAGCTCAGACTGTTTTGACGTTGGCATGAAAGACTAAAACGAAGTAATTGTTTCCATTTAAAGCGAAAACCGTAGAGTGAAAGAAAAGTGAGTGGAAAATTGAGAAAATAAGTAGCCCATGACCTGACTGAAAACGTAAAGAATATTTGTGTGAAGTTTGGTGACAATCGAATGAAATTGTGGATTTCTATAAAGGATATACAGATAGACACACACACTCTCTCTCTCTCTCTCACATACACACACACACACATCTTGCCTTTTATATATATATAGATATCGGAGAGAAATCGGAAAAAATAAGTAGGTCATAACCTGACCGGAAGCCTAAAGAATATTTGTGTGACGTTGGGTGAGAATTGGATACAAATTGTGGATTTGTATAAAAGTTATACAGACAGACAGACAGACAGGCACACACACAAACACCTTTCTTTTTATATATATAGATATCGGAAGAAAACTGAAAAAAAAAAGTAGCCCATGATTTGTCCGGAAGCCTAAAAAATATTTGCGTGAAGTTTCTTGAGAATCGAATAAAAATTGTGGTTTTGTATAAAGGACACACACACACACACACACACACACACACACACACACACACACACACACATGCACACACATACACACACAAACTTCTTGCCTTTTATACATATAGATATCGGAAGGATATTGGAAAAAATAAGTAGCCCGTTACATGACCGGATGCCTAAAAAATATTTGCGTGAAGCTTGGTGAGAATCGAATAAAAATTGTAGATTTTTATAAAGGACACACACACACACACACACACACACACACATACACACACTCACACACAAAACATCATGTCTTTTATATATTTACATTTCGGTTTTTCATAATCTGTCGAAACAAAATAGCCGATGTACTCATTTCAGTGTTTTACGGAGAGGCGCGGACTTGCTTTTCATATGGTGACAACTGAAACAGATCTGGCCTGAACGATAGGCAAAACGTAAGTCAAAAATTACTCAAAAAACTTGGAGGCAACAGACAGTGTAAAAGATATAACGACATAATTTGGTGGCCAAAGCGTTTACTTCCGATAAACGCAAATATTCGATCGACTATTGGGAAATTATTTCCTGACGCTCACCAGGACTTTATAATGAACCCCAAGAAGTGCGACTCCACGTGATCGGTATTTTTTTATTTTTTATTTAAGGCGAAGATTAGAAAATATCTCAATCCCCTCGGGTTATTCACAACCTGGAACAGTTACATCGAATTTCAATGTTCGTTAGAATGAATGCGAACATTTAATGATTGAAACGAAATCTCTTTATATCGTAGTCTTATATTCAAAGGGAAGAGAATATCTGTCAGTCAGGTAAAAGCCATACGGCATAAACACTTGAGCGATCATGACTGACTAGACTGAATATTTTCATGCAGTAGGTTGCGAAACGCTTATGGGATAGAATGGTTGACAACCACGGCTATTTAACCCAATCCGCCCTGCTATTCAATCCAGATCAGTCAGTTAAGTACCATACGGGATACCCGGTTAGGCGATCATGTCTTTTTTGATTCATGACTGACTAGGCAGCATATTGTCTTGCACTACGTTGCCATTTCTTTCTGCTATAGACTGCTTGCCAAACATGGTTATAGACCCCAATCTCCGCTGTCTTTTTAATGTTATTATCCATATCAGGCAGTTAAGTGCTTGGACGAGTATGTCTCTTTCGATCCATGACTGATTCTACTTCTTCTATGTGCCCTGGCCTTTTAGGACGTAGGCGATCATGGTTCTCCACGTCTGCCTAACCCTGGTGGCTCTTAGTATGTTTTCGCCTGTTACACCTCGCAACCCACTTTCCGTCAACCACCAGATCAGGCCCTTCAAATATGTTTCTGCTGCCTTCCTCTGTCTCTGTCAGTATCAGGTTCTCCAAGACCTCCTTCCTCATTGCATGTCCAAGGAACTTTAGTTGTCTTTTCCTGATATTCACTATTAATATTCTTTTCGTTGCCATTCCTTCCAACACCTCATTGCACGCATGCTAGGTCCACGATATCCGCAGCACCCTTCTGTAGAACCACATTTCCGCTGCTTCAAGCTTTTTTCTCATTTTCGATGATATTGTCCATACTGACATCACATAGCAGTCTAGCACTCTCTTCTTTGTTTCTAGTGAAATTTTCCTGTGTCTTAGTACTTTACTTAGCTTCTGGAACGCGCCATTTGCCATGCCAATTCGCCTTAGGGTCGCACTTTCCATCTTCTGTTAGAACACTTACTAAGTATTTAAATTTTTGTACTTGCTTGATTCTGGTATTCCCCACCTGTATTTGGCATTCTGGGCTGCCCTTTTTGCTGATGACCATGCATTCAGTTTTCTTAAAGTTTATTTCTAGTCCTTTTTTGTCACTCTCCACCGATACCTTCTGTAGGAGATCTTGTAGTTTTCTTTCCGTGTCTGCAATCAGCACTGTATCATCTGCATGCTTTACATTGTTCAAGTTGTGGCCTCAAATAACAAATCCTGGCTGTACAAGTTGAAGAGATCCGGTGAAAACACACATCCTTGTCTTATGCGTCTTTCTATCTTTGTATATCTGCTGAAATAGTTACCTATCCGTATGCAAGCAGTTTGCTGCCAGTAGAGATTCTTGATTATTCTGATGTCTTTCTAAGAAGATGTCAAGGCTGCTGAGCATCTTCATCAATTCATTGTGTCGTATTTTGTCGAATGCCTTTGCATAATCAGCACAACATAGGTACAATTTCTTTTTTATTTTTATTGCCCTTTCGGAGAGCATCCTAATAAAAAATATGGCGTTCCTTGTTCCAGTGTTTTTGACGAACCCGTACTGTTCCTGTCCTATCTCTGGCCTGATTCTGATTCTCACTCTATTCATTAAGATTCTGACAATCAGTTTTGTAACGTTTTCTAACTAAGTAGATTGGTGAGCGGCGAAGAAGAAGGAGGTGAGAAAGAACGAGAGAGGCAATAATTATACGATCGCTTGACGTTTGTCGAGGGACGTATTAATTATGCTTTTATTTTCTAGAGCTGCTGATAGCAATGGAAGAATTCGGCATGGAGAAAATTATAGTAATAATAAATGAAATGTATAATAGTGGAATAATACTAGACGACCTCTGCAAGTCGATATTTATAGCACTGCCGAAGAAGCCAGCTGCATACTCATTAAGCTGATAGTTTTGTGTGGTTCGCACTCGTATGCAGCTGGCTTGTACCAAGCAAAAGACATTACTTTTATTTGGTATTACTCAGTTGATATATATATATATATATATATATATATATATATATATATAATAAACTAAATCTAAATGTAGTTTATTGTATTTTTGCTCTACTTTCGTACTTTCGTATTGAGCTCTCTACTGTTAAGGTTTTCGTCTTGTTTTTTTTTTTTTCAAACAAGCTCTTGACTCATTGTTATTGGGCTTTGTTTGTTTATTTTTCTTCTTCCCCTTTAACCCACGTGGTAGTCCTCGTGGGGTTGTTGACGATTTACGTTACTGATTTGTTAGCGTTAGTTTTTCTGACTTTAGTCTTTATTAGTGTTACTTTAAATTTCGTTTATTATTTCGGTAATTTTTTCTATGCCGAATTCTTCCAGGACTATCAGCAGCTCTATTACGATACCGTTCGGACCCGCTGCTTTCTTTCTGTTCAGTTTGGCCATTGCAGCTTCCACTTTGGACTTGAATATTTCCGGTCCATCCTCCTCCTTGTGTATTTTCGGTTGCTCTCTCCTGTCGCCAAAAAGATCCTTAATATACACTTCCCATCGCTGGAGTATTTCCTCTTTCTCTAATATTATCGTTACATCCTTGTGTTTTATGCATCCTGCTGAGGAGAATTTCCGGCAGTGAGTAACGATTTCTTTCTGCGATAAACTGATTGTCATTTTTTCTTACTATTCAACTCATATCTGGAAATAGAAGAGGTAGACTAACCCTTTTTCTATGGGTATCCTCGCATAAGTGAATGCAACTAATTCAACTGGAATTCGAATCCAGCTCTCCAATTTCTCATTCGGAACCTATTTCCATTTCCCGACAACACACATAAAGGATCTGTTTTATATCAGCTCTGGAGAAGGGGCTCATATACTCTCATCCTATTCAAACTGAAAGAACTCATTTCCTGTCTTTTACTCCCAGAGACATAAAACCCAGAAATATTCACCGGCCAAGATGGCTAGACTGAGACAGATATCTTCGTTTTTTTTTTCTGTACCTTTTTTCTTCAGTACATGAGGGATGTGCGTTGTGGCGCAGTGGATATCTGCTCGGAACGAGAAATCGGAGAGCCGAGTTCAAATTCCAGCCGAATTCATTGCATTCACTTACGCGCAAATACCCTTGGGAAAGGTATTAATCCGTCTATTCCCCCCAGTTATGGGTTAAATAATAGCACAGATTGGGTTCTATAGCCTTGGCCGGCAACCAGTCTACCGCGGAAAGCAATGGCAACCTACTGCGGGATAATCTTCTGTCCAGTCAGCGATGTCTCTTTCGAGACATGATCGCCCAAGCATGTATCACGTATGGCACTTAACTGACTGACATGAGGGATCATGGCTCTCTACAATCGTTCATTGTTACCCTTATTATTTATTACTTTTTTGCGATCTCTCCTAACCTCTGTTGTGACATCGAACTCTACAAACTTATTTGATAGGTTATGTATCATTTATGTACGTCTTGTTTTCGGTATCCGTTTTTGTTTTTTACTCGTTGTACACACTTGCAAATGCAACGACGTTAATGAGTTCTGTGCCTATGTTTCTCGCTATATCTCTTTTATATATTAATAATTATTTAGAGTTTATAACATAAATATGTTTTAATATCACTACAAAAATAGCTATTTTTTGACACTGTTTGTTTCAAATGGACATATATATATATATATATATTAAAAAAGGATTAATTCAAAGATGTTGAATGGCCATTTCGATATGAAGATCCCCACGGGGGACAACACATCACCTCAGCAACAGAAAAAATCCTTTCAGAAACTGGAGAAAAATTAGTCTACTTTTCCTTTTTAAATAGATTGCAAAGAAATTAAAAAATAAAATAAAATAAAAATAAAAATAAAGGGAAAGAAGGAGAAAAAGAAAACGAAAAAGAAAAAGAAAAAGATAGAATAAAATCAAATAAATAAGAAAAGAAAAAATTGACATCGTCTGGGTTCGCAAAAAAAGAGAATGTAACTAAAAATTAACAGACAGCCGTGTTAAATCGACGTAAGTTTAAGCAACACGGAAAAAAGATGGTAAGAGAGATAAAAGAAGGAAGGGAGGGAAAAAGAAATAAACGAAAGAAAAATTTTTTTTGAATATTACAGACGCTGGACAAATTCAAAAACCTAATTTCCCCAAAACGTTGAAGTATTAGAAAAAGATCTTTACTTAAAAAGGCATAATTATTAATAAAAGGGAATAAAAAGATATAGGATTTAAAATAAAATTATTTTTTAAAAAATTAGGTCATTTGAATTTAAACTAAATAAAGACAACACTAGGAAAAAAAAAAATTAATTACAATTATACATACCTATAGAAGTACACACATACATACATATATATACACACACAATTCTACGATTAAGAATACATATATACATACACATACACACACATACATTCAATTTATTACACACTTATATACATATACATGCGCATACACACATATATATGTGTGCACACACCTATATTAAAAATAATAAAAAGAAAAATTAAAAACTAAAAATTAAAAAATTAAAAAATTAAAAAAAAAAATTAAAAAAAAAAAATTAAAAAAATTATAGAAAAATTTAGAATTTAAAAATTAAAAATTAGAAGTTAAATTTTAAAATCCGCCCTATGGCGGCACTTGTTTATAAATTCCCTCCTAAGGTTCAAAAGTAAGTCCTGATGAGGATACTTCAAAATCAGAATCTTCTCCAATAAACACAGACGACAATATTTTATTACATGGAGCTCTCTTCCTGTATCATTTTTTAATATTAAAATAAAATTTTTAATATTAATTAGGATCGGGTTTTTTGGAATTTACCTTCCTGCTTTTTTCCTTGGATTGAAGTATCTGAATTAATATATATATATATATATATATATATATATATATATATATATATATATATATAACATGTTTCTGATGAAGGACCGAGGGCGGTCTGAAATATAAAATACAATAATAAAAATAAACAAATACTGTTCAAAAATACATTTTTAAATTCAAAATTTTTAATATTCTTTCCTATATATATATATATATATATATATATATATATATATATATATATATATATGTAAAGATACTTTACACGGAAAAATTTAATAATGGGTAGGAATAACTGGAATTTTGATGGCATACTACTATGAACTTAAAGATGAAATGAGAATTAAGGGAGAAAAAAAATTGCAAGGGAAACTAGAGCCCACTTACAAAGGCATTCTCTCTGCTTGGAGAAAAGGCTTTCGGGATCTGATATATATGGACTTCACCACCTCTAAATGAAACAGTGAGTGGGACTTTGTTGGAATTGTAAGTTTTCATTACTCAATCCAACCACACAATTCTTGCTATTAATAACATGCTGTCCTATTTCGGATGTATTCACAAATTGGTTACTACTTGCAGATGAGTCCCAAATTGTGGGAGGTAAATGCTGTTTAACTCTTTGATCCCGAAGGCCTTTTATCTGTAAGTAGAGAGAATGTCTTTGGGGTCTGAGAGTGATTAGGCTCTGGTTTCCCTTGCAATTTTCCCCCTCTATTTTCATTTCATCTTTTAGTTCACGATAAAGAAAATTCCAGAAATAAAATCTTGATAAGCTCTGGGCGAAATCGGTTGTTTTTTTTTGTATATGAAAATTTATGCGTAATTTGTGAGGATGTTTGAGAATTGTTAGCATGCTTAAATATATGTAGCACTCTTTATACGCGTGGAAATTTCGTCTTTATAAAAATATATATGTGAGTATACGAACGGAAGATTCATATGTAGGCATGAATGGATGTAAGTCTCTAGGTATGTATAAGTATAAACACAGCCGCATTTGCATGTACATATGTGGATGTGTGCGCATGTGTGTATGTCGCTATAAGTGAGTGCACATGGGTGTGTTAATTTGTGCGGTTACACATAGATACGTATCCAAGAAATTAGGAGTGGGCGTTTAATGACTTGATCGCCAACATCTTCGCGACTGATCTGGATACCCACAACTGATATGACGTCAATATCTCTGTCCTTAATCTTTTTACTTATTTTTCTCTTCAGTTAAAAGAAATGCTTATTCTGGTAAAGGTTTGTGTACCAAATGGAACGAATATTGTGTGGTCTGATGAAATGAGCTAAGCGCTGCCTCAGAAGCCAGGAGCAAACGAGTGCGAATTCCACAGAACCAACAGTTTAATGAGCCATATAACAAAACTGATCGTCCGAATCCTGATGAATAGAGCAAGAAGCAGAATCAGGCCAGAGATAGGACGAGAACAGTGCAGTTTCATCAAAAACACTGAAACAAGGAACGCCATATTTATGTTTAAAATGCTCTCTGAAAGGGCAATACAAATGAAGAAGAACTTGTACGTATGTTTTATTAATTATGCAAAGACGTTTGACAAAATATGCCACAAAGAATTGATGGAGATGCTTAGCAGCCTCGATATATTCGGGAAAGATATAAGAATAATCAAGAATCTCTACTGACAAAAAACTGCCTGCATACGGACAGGTAACGAATTCAGCAATTATACTAAGATTGAAAGGGGCGTAAGACAAGGAGGCGTCTTTTCACCGGGTCTGTTCAATTTATACTGCGAGACTATTCTGAGAACCCCATAAGTTATGCCAGTATTCGTCATCGAAGGCCACAATTTAAGCAATATACGGTACGCAGATGATACAGTCCTGATAGCATACACAGAAATAAAACTACAAGACCTCCTACAGAAGGTAGCTGAAGAGAGTGACAAGAAAAGACTAAAAATAAATTGCAAGAAAACTGCATGCATGGTCATCTACAAAAAGTGCAGCCCAAAATGCAAATTACAGGAGAGGGACACCAAAATCAAGTAGGTACAGAAATTGAAATACTTAGGAAGTGTCTAACAGAAGGCGAAAAGTGCGACGCAGAGATTCGAAGGAGAATTGACATGGCAAAAGAAACATTGCAGAAGCTGAGTAAAGTATTAAGAAACAGGACAATTTCGCTAGAAACAAAGAAGAGAGTACTGGATTGATGTGTGATGTCGGTTCTTCAATATGGAGAGCATGTGAGCAATGATGATGTTTTGGAAAGGATGGATTAATACTGAGCATCAGGAGGAGACAATTAAAGTTGCTGGGACGTGCATTGAAGAAGAAGGGCTTGGAGAACCTGTTACTAACAGGCCAGATAGAGGGGGAAAAGAGACAGCGGAAAGCAGCGGATAACATATTTGAAGAACCTGATCCGGTGGATGACGGAACGAAGGCTGCATAGTGCAAAAGGAGAAAGCTGCTCAGAGCCACCAGAGACAAGAAGATGTGGAAAGCCATGATCGCCTACGTCCTGAAAAGACATGGTACATAAAAGAAGAAGAAATGAATTATAATTTATAACCAATTTAAATGATGTGTTGTGTTTTCCTTTATATATATATATATATATATATATATATATATATATATATATATATATATTACGATCAGTAAAGGCGGGAGTATCAACTGTTTTTAAAAGTCTACCGTTTCACCATAGTGCTCAATCGGAGTTCAATAACGTAAATAGTATATATATATATATATATATATATATATATATATATATATATATATAATCGTTGTTTTATCCAAAGCATAGCAATACTACCACTGGTGTGCAGGGGTCTCAAAATAGGAGAGCGGAAAAAAATGGAAGAAGGTACAGGAGAAAGAATACAAAAAAATATAAACTATGAAAAAAAAGATGGTAATTAACTTTGCAGATTGTAGCTATCAGAGAAGCAAGTATACGGAAGAGAGTTCCATTGGCAGGTGGTACGAGAAAATAGAGTAAAGCGGCGGTTACATTTGACAGTGTTTATTACCAAAGAGTGGCACCTAGTTGCCAATCTAGTAGTTCAAGTGAATTCTTGTAGATTAGGCACAAAGTAGATAAGCTCGTCAAAAGCAGATGCCGTGAAAATCTTTCTAGAAAAGACAGCGGGAAACCACACCCCTCTCGGTGAGAAAGTGAGTAAAGTTGCGTTACCAAAATCAGGATAATCATGTTTGAAATAGACTTTACAAAACGTGCTCTCCGCTAGGGATCGAACATTAGGAAAAACGCACAGGTTAATTCGGAATGTTTTACCACTTATCTACCAAGAGCGTCATAAATACTAACATGTTAAGAAAGCAAAAAAAAAGAAGTAAACTGAACGATAGATAGATAGATAGATAGATAGATAGATAGATAGATATGAACAGACTGAGATAGATAGATAGATAGATAGATAGATAGATAGATAGATAGATAGATAGATAGATAGATAGATAGATAGATTTGAACAGACTGAGATAGATAGATGGATATATAGATAGATAGATAGATAGATTTGAACAGACTGAGATAGATAGATAGATAGATAGATAGATAGATAGATAGATTTGAACAGACTGAGATAGATAGATAGATAGATAGATAGATAGATAGATAGATAGATAGATAGATTTGAACAGACTTTAGACAGATAGATAGATAGATAGATAGATAGATAGATAGATAGATAGATAGATAGATAGATTTGAACAGACTGAGATAGATAGATAGATAGATAGATAGATAGATAGATAGATATGAACAGACTAGTAAGATAGATAGATAGATAGATAGATAGATAGATAGATAGATATGAAGAGACTGAGATAGATAGATAGATAGATAGATAGATAGATAGATAGATAGATAGATAGATAGATTTGAACAGACTGAGATAGATAGATAGATAGATAGATAGATAGATAGATAGATAGATTTGAACAGACTGAGATAGATAGATAGATAGATAGATAGATAGATAGATAGATAGATTTGAACAGACTGAGATAGATAGATAGATAGATAGATAGATAGATAGATAGATAGATTTGAACAGACTGAGATAGATAGATAGATAGATAGATAGATAGATATGAACAGACTAGTAAGATAGATAGATAGATAGATATAAACAGACTGAGATAGATAGATAGATAGATAGATAGATAGATATGAAGAGACTGAGATAGATAGATAGATAGATAGATAGATAGATAGATAGATAGATAGATAGATAGATAGATAGATAATGGCTACAATAAAGTAATCGCAGCGTTGGTAGATATTCTGGCAAGAGGTAGATAATTTGTTACTTATCTAATATGCAGAACAACAGGCAAATGTCAGGTTTAGTTGAAAAAATTGAAATAAATAACTTAATTTAACAAAATAAATGTGTGTGTATGTACTTTCGTGAACAAAGTCAACGTACCTCTTCGCCAATGCTCTCATTATTAGTGTAAGAGTTTGAAATATGTAATTCGAGCGCTCAGATCAAATACCTCAAACACAAGTAGCAATGAATAATAAATTATATATCAATAGCAATAAACAATAAATTATATATCAATTCGCTTCCCGGTTGATTAGAGAGAAAAAGTTTGTAATTGCTTTTATTTGAAATTTATTCCGTTGAGCAGACTCATCCACAGTGTCGTAAGATTTCAGCTATTTGCATAAACGAGCAATAAGTCACCAATGAATGAATCGGTGTTTTATTTTCATTTGATTATATCAGATATTCAGGAGAAGCGTCTAATCAAAATGCATAGTCTTACGGTAAAAAATTCAGAAGTAAAAGAAACCAGTCATAAATTCAATAAAATCAAATTAGAAAATATACTAAGTAAAAAGAAAAACAAATAAAAATCAATAACAAAAATTGCAAGGTGTTTAAGATATATCGTTTTCGTGCTAAAGGAAATTTGCAGCTTTCAGCTCATCGGCTATTTTCCATTCGGATAGTCAACAATATCATTAGATATATTTGCCTTCATGAATTTCCTCAGAAGACGAAACGGGTCGGCTAAGATAAAAAAAAAATAAGCTTTCCTCTTATTATTCATGTTGTCTTGATGCAGATACACATTAACTGAAAATATATATATATAGTGACGTAAATAAATTAATATACATATTAGGGTGTACATATGTATATTATTATTATTAAAGTGTTAATAAAACAGTGCTCAGTTTATTAACAAAGCTGTATTATATATATATAGACATATATATATATATATATATATATGCTATGTTTATTAAATACTTCCTCATTAACCGAGTTTCTACTAATTCTGTATTCTATTGATGAGGGTACATGAAGGGAAAATGATAAGATCAGATTAATAGTAGGTAAAACATTAAGGCAGGGAAAAAGACAAGGGAAGAATAGGATTGAGGAAAAAGGAAGAAGGAAAAAAGAGGAAACATGTTGGTTAGCATGCATTCTTCGGCGTCAAACCCCAAAGTGAATCTCCATTCTGATTAACTACACAAAAAAGCAACCGCATACATTCACAGCAAACCAAAAATTGAGTCATTTAAATGTAAATCATCTGTACAACCACACCAACATTGCCTGATGATGTGAATCTATCTGGAATCATAGAAAATTACATGTCGCAATGTAAAATTGATACATAACTATAAAATTATATTATATTAAGCTCTATAATACTCATTTTATTGAGCACTGTTTATAATAAAATAAATGCCAGGGTAGTCAAAATTAAAAAAAAAATTCTTGAATCCTCTTCTCTTGGAATTATATATATATATATATATATATATATATATATATATATATATATGCGCTCTGACACCATGATTGAGCACTCTGCAAGAATGGTAGACTTTGAAAAACAGTAGCTACTTTAGTATATACGCATCGTTCATTCAGCAATGAATTCCAGCAATCTCAGCTATTTGACGTGTAAAACGATAATATACACGATAAAAAGCCTGCCTCCTTCTACTGAGCGCCCATAGCTCAGAGGTAGAATCGCTGAGTGACGCCAATTCGGTCGGGTTTCAATCCTAGGTAAAAAGCAATCGGCTCTCTAACCGTACTGATGAGTTGTGATACGGCGAAACATATCTATCTGCGGATGACTATATATATATATATATATATATATATATATATATATTCAGAAATGACTCAGGATAATAGATAACTAAGAAAGAAAAAAATATTTGAGATCACGTATCAAGTGTCAAAAAGAGAAATCTGAGATTGTAAACGCACGCCATAACAGGCAAATTAACGCTACCATCTTTTAAGCTAGTATTATAAACAAGAAAAACATGTTGACATATATACACATATATTAAAGGGAAAGGTGTAAATGGAAAATGTCTTCATGTAACACATTTCAACCTTAAGGATTTTGTCGGACTCAGCTTATGTATACGTTAGTGCGACTGCACATGCTCGCGAACCAACAACGTAAGGAATATTAAATTTAAGAGGATATCATAAATTTCTATTCCTATCATAACAATAAAATACAAAACCAAAATAATCATCTTATTCTACTTAAGAGCTCTAAAACTTTACAATTTCCGATATTTACATTTTCTAATGTGCGTTGTTGTGCATTGGATATCGGCGCGGAACGAGAAATCGGGGAGCCGAGTTCGAATTCCAGCTGAATTCATTGCATTCACTTACGCGGAAATAACCTTGGGAAAGGTATTAATCCGTCTATTCCTTCCAGTTATGGGTCAAATAACAGGACAGATTGGGTTCCATAGCCTTGGTCGGCAATCAGTCTACCGCAGAAAGCAATGGCAACCTACTGCGGGATAATCTTCTGCCTAGTCAGTCATGATTGTTTCGGGACATGATCGCCCAAGCGTGTATCACGTATGGCACTTAACTGACTGACTGACATTTTCTTAATCCCATCCCTCCCAGTGAAGCATAGGCCATTGGAGACCCATCGCCATCAACAGCCTCCCACCACTGGCGATCCCTCGCCACCGACGAGGAGCTCGTGTGATACATCTGTTAGATTTTTTTACTGGTAGAGTGTTGACCCGACGCAAACACCTTTACCTGCTTAACTAAGTGCCATACGTCATAAACGTTTATGTCTCTTTCGATCCATAACTGATCCACGATTTGCAATATGCTGTCATTTTTTCAGCGGTAGACTAGTTGCCAACCATGGTTATAGAACCCAATCTGTCCTGGTATTTAACCCTGTTTTGGAGGAATATCCTGTCTTACCCAGGAATGGTTATAGCCCGGGTTATAAAAGACCGGGACTAGAACGAACTACAGAGTGTTAGTGACTACACGAGAGTCTTCGTCATTACACGGGAGTGATCGGGATTATTCATCATTATACGAGAGAGAGTCGAGAGCCATCGGCCTTAGACGAGAGTTAGACGTCACTAGACGGAAGCCTTCTTCTCAAGACAGACGCATACGTCCTATACAGAGACATTGCCTTCTTAAAAGTTATTCTTGTTAACTGTTCGTTGGTATACTTGTATTTGGTTTATTGTACTGAGGTATAATAAATCTCTATTTATATATCCTGAGTGTTAAGAGTTATGTCTTGCACTATTCTTTCTCTGTTTATCCCCTCCGCGATATAACCAACCCGTAGCTGAAGTGAGAAGAGTTGTATTAATGCCTTTTACAAGGATATCTGCGCTTAAGTAAAAGCAACGAATTCAACTGATTCTGTGATCTTTGGTTCCGAGCCGATAGTCAACTACACCCCAACGCACATTCTAATATTTACATTATGATGAGAAAGGCATAAAAATTATATCAAGCCCCTCAAATACACTAAGAATTTGGTATTCATTGCAAGACAAAGAGGTCTTAAAATATTTCAAAATAGAGAAACGGCTAGACACAACGTTTAAAAAGATTATTATTCTAACATCTAACCCTACCTCAAATACAACTGAAAAGAATTTAACTAAACTCAACATAAAATTTCTCACAACTACGTTTAAAATTAACAAAAACCTTAATTTATAAAACAAACAATAACCTAAAGAAGGAGAAATTTCCTCTATAAGCAGTAATAGTTGTAACGAATTATACATTAGTGAAACACCAAAAAGATTATGTGAACACAAAAAGGATATTTTGCAACAATTTAAACGTATTAGTTTCTTATCGCAACGATAGCGGTCACAATTTAAACATAAGAAACGCTACTCTAATTAAAAGAGGGCTTACGGCCTATCACGTTGAATACACCGGTTCTCGCTTGATCACCGAAGTTAAGCAAAGTTGAGCCTGGTCAGTACTTAGATGGGTGACCGTTTGGGATTACCAAGAACTGTAAGGGTATAGTGACGGATGTGCGTTGTGGTGCAGTGGATATCTGTTCGGAAAGAGAAATCGGTGAGCCGAGTTCGAATTTCATTTGAGTACCCTGCATTCACTTAAGCACTGGTACCCTTGGGAAAGTTATTAATCCGTCCCTTCCCTCCAGTTATGGGTTAAATAACAATGGTAGGTCTTGGTGAACCTGCCCTTAAAAACAAATCCCAATGAATCTTGATACTCGAAAAGCAAAAAGTATTACTAGACGCAAAACTTATATAAAAACAAAAATAAATTGTTGAAAACAAAAAGGTATTACTAGCAATAAATAAATAAAATTGGTCCTCCGAGGTTGATTTGCCATAAAAACAAAACAACCAACAACGAATTAAAAGAGACAATTCACTGCTAAAAAAATAAAGAGATTAGTCATCCACAAAAACATTGGCGACCACGTTCTTACAAGGTTTTTTCATCCCTGGCATATTTTTTTATTATCCCAATGTGTAATATTTATTAACAAAAGTGATAAAACCGCAAAGAAACAACTGGCTAGATTTTATGACTAAAAACATATACAAAAATCTGATCTTTTAATTTAGAATTCATAGGGTCGCTCATTCGTGGACCATCGTGGTCGAAGGAATGCATACATAAACATAGTTCCATACAGTTGTAAAGAAAGAAACATGAGAAAGGATTGTTTCCCATTGTCATATATATATATATTGTAAAAGCCTGGTTTACGAAATAAGTCGTTTATAAATTATATATATAAATTTACTTAAATAAAAATAAAAATTTAAATAAGATAAATAAAAAGCGAGAAAATGAATATTCAACGGATTTAAATATCGAAATTTTTGTTCATTTTTTATATTTGGTTCTTTAAATAGAATATAATATTTGCATCGAGCCCTTCACCTCAATCAATTTTAATATTAATGGAATTAATATTAATTAGTTTCGGGTTTTTGGGATTTATCTATCTGATCATCATTTTGGATTTAATATATATATATATATATATATATATATATATATATAGATATTGTAACTAAGTTGTTGAACTCGTAGGTTTATTTACCTTTTTGTTCATGCATTTACTTGTATAAAGAGCGCTCGATACAAATGTAGAGCGTTATACTGCAATGGCTGTTACAATGTTTTGAAATTCATAGTATCACTACACAAAAATTTCTCATGTTTCGAAGCCAGCCCATTATGTTTTGGCTTCATCCTCAGGTGATTTGTTTCTAAAAAAATTCACCTGAGGATGAAGCCAAAACATAATGGGGTGGCTTCGAAACATGAGAAATTTTTTGTGTAGTGATACTATGAATTTCAAAACAATGTAATAACCATTACAGTATATATATATATATATATATATATATATATATATATATATATATATATATAATAAATTTCGATGTTCAAATCAGTTGTATGGCCATTTCTACATGAAACCCCTAAGAGAAATTTCACGTATCCTCGGCAACTTTTTATTTCAAAATAAAGACAGATATATTACCAGCGGATGTTAAAAAAATATATACTTCACAGAAAAACTAAAGGGGTAGGATTAATCAGAAGGTAGACAGTAATCAATGTCTATTTTTAGATTTTGGAAAACCTAAATTTTATACTGGGTTGTAACTCAAAATTTAGCCTTGTCTGGCTCTAAGAATGTAATTAGTATTAATTAGGATCGGTACTTTGGGATTTAAATTCCTGCTTTTCTTTTTGGATTAAAGTTTTATATTTAATATATATATATATATATATATATATATATATATATATATATGTTGCGTTGGATGTGCGTTGTGGTTACAAGACTTCAACATTCTTTATTATCATGTGTGAATACAGTTGAACGAGAGACCAACAAACCTTTTTGTAAAACACCAAAGATGAACTGAAAGTAAGGGTTATGACTGCATTCAACAAATTAAAGAAGGAGTTCTTCCAAAATGCATGCTGGATTCTGACAAGAAAAGATTTATGGCCCAACAAAGTGACTCTATATTTTTAACGGTGGATGTAGCTGTTGATTTCATGCTGCAAATCCAGATGAGGTCGGTTGAAATGGTGAAGCCAAGGAAGTGCCCTGTGTTGCTTTCTGGGAAACTAGCGTCATCCATACTGATGAAAAACAGAAATGTTTCTTTTAAATGATCCATGGAGAGTAGCTTCGTTTTGAAAGCATTAAAATTTGAAAGACATTTCTTACCTAAATTCACCAAAGATTCGAGGTCTTTTTCAAGATCAACAGCAAGGTGAACTTTGTCAGCCTTGGCAAATTTCTTACAGAGACGGAGGTAAATGGTGCTTTCACCCGCAGAGATGCTTATTTGGGAACTGATAACATAAAAAACAAGGATGTTTTGAACGGGAATGCCTCCAGATACTTTCATAAGAATGCAGGCGACCTTCAAGGCGTTGTTCAAATTTTAAGCTTTTTCAGATTTTCATCAATAGTTTTCCTGAAACTCCCAAGAAGCATATATGTAGACGACGCCACCATTTACTCTAGTCTTAATAAAAAAAAAGCTGGCTACTGCTCTTACAAAAAACTCCAATCTGTGATTGAATGGCTAGAAAATGGCTAGTAAATTTTCTTCTTCTTCTTCATGTAACGTGTCCCTATAGGACGGAGGCGATCAAGAACTTCCGATTAAATTTGTCTCTCAATAATTTTCTCTTGATATCTCTTCTAAGCCCGGCTCCCTCAACCATTTTCTCAGACCTATCAAGGACCTCTTGCGCTGCTTTTCTCTGTCTCTTCCTCTATTTATCCGACCTGTGAGTATCAAGTTCTCCAGGCCCTCTTTCCTCATTACCTTTCCCAGAAACCTCATTTGTCTCTTCCTGATATTTATTATCAGTTTTCTCCTCCTTTGCATCTTTTCCAAACACTTATCCTTGCACACGTGCTTTGTCCATGGTCTCCTCAGCATCCTTCTGTAAAACCACATTTCTGCTGGCTCAAACCTGTCCTTCATCTTTGATGAGATTGTCCAGCATTCACTTCCGTACAGAAGGACATATATCACGTAGCAATCCAGCACTTTTTTCTTTGTTTCTAATGAAATTTTTCTGTCTTTCAGTACGCTATCTAGCTTCTGAAACGCGTCTTTGGCCATGCCAATGCATCTTTGGACCTCCGTGTCGCATTTTCCATCCTCTGTCAAAATACTTCCCAAGTATTTGTATTTCTTTTTTACTTCTTTTATTTTAGATTATCCAAACTGCTTTCGTTTAACCACCATAGAGTAATATTCTTGCATAACATCAGAATGGATGACGCTGGTCTCATGGAAAGCAATGCACTGTGACTACATGACCTCAATTACTGATAGAAGCTGTGAGTTACTGTGACAGGTAGTTTTTCTTGTAAGAATCCATTTTGCACATTTATAAATCTACCATTCATCCATGCATTGAATACTGTTACCATATCTGGTTGGGTGCTCCTGCTATTCATCTAGAGGTTCTCGTGAGAATCCATTTTGCACATTTATAAATCTACCATTCATCCTGCATTGAATACTGTTTCAACATCTGGTCAGGTTCTCCTGCTATTAATGCTGCGATTTTTGAAAATGCAAAGAAGAATCTGGAATACAATCGTTACTGACGTGGAAGCCCAACATCTGTTACTTTCTCACCGTCGTGACGTGGCTTCCCTCTGTCTTTTCTACAAATATTTTAAAATGTAGCAACTGCTCTGATAAGCTTTTTACTGGTTCACTGACCACATATATTAATATTTGTTCGTGCTACTAGATTGATGTCAATCTCACACACATTGACCGTTGAAATAGTTCAATGTAAGCTCCTCTTCTACAATAACAGTTTCTTTTCTCGACCTCGATTCCTTGATAGAAACAATCTCCAAAGCTTTAAATGCAACATCAATATCTTCTTCTACCTCTTCGGTTCCCATCCTTTTTTTATCCGTTCTTCGACCTCAAACTTCCAAAAACCTAAAACGTATTTCCCTCGCATGAACGAAGGGCGTAGCTTCATTAAAATATCAACGACAGAAAATCAGAATTAAGGAATCAACATTAGCTAATCAAATGAAAGGTCTAGGATATAAAATTGTGCTCACGATAAGCCTATCTCTAGCGAAAGAAGCAAATGATAAGCATTTAAACAGTTAGCGGTGTGGCGACAAAATAGAAGCAACCCCGTCCATAGACCCAGAATAGTATTTCGGGACGAAACATTGGTGTTATACAACTCCACAAACAACTCCCGGAAGAAGAAATTTTATTTGAAAACTAACACCTCACATAAAATGGATCCGTTTATAATACGAGCTTCACGTACTAAAACCAAACACGTCCATGAAAGGCTTACACGCGTGATTTATGGCAGATACTTACCATTCCTATAATGAACTAATTGCTCTGATGGAGAGCCAGTCTTTTACCCAGGACCAGGGTACGCTCTAATAAGTAGTTGTTATTCTAAGAATTCATGTTTATGTGTATTCATATTGCTACCTTAGGCCTGATGAAACAAATGATAGCAATCAAACCCTCTACACATTTTCCCATTTCTCCCCCCCCCACTACATATATATATATATATATATATATATATATATATATATATATATCGTCATCCGCAGACAGATCTGTTTCGCTGTATCACAGCTCACCATTAGGGTTAGACAGCCGATTGCTTTTTTTTAACCAAGATTGAAACCCGACCGAATTGGCGTCAGTCGGCGATTCTACCTCTGAGCTATGGCCGCCCGGTAGAAGGAGGCATACTTTTTAGCGTGTATATTATCATAATAAACGACCAATAGCTGAGAGTGTTCTAATTCATTACTGAATCAACGATATATATATATATATATATATACATATTGTAACTAAGTTTTTGAACTCGTAAGTTAATTTACATTTTTGTTCATGCATTTACTTTTATAAAGAGTGCTCGGTACAAATGTAGAGCTTTATACTGTAATAGTTGTTTCAATGTTTTTAAATTCATAGTATCACGACACAAAAAATTCCTCACGTTTCGAAGCCAGCCCATTTCGAAACATGAGGAATTTTTTGTGTAGCGATACTATGAATTTAAAAACATTGTAACAACCATTACAGTATATATATATATATATATATATATATATATAAAGGCATCATATAGTATCTGTAGTTCGGGTCACTTATTGCCAACAAAATTTTATTTATTTATTGCTGGTAATACCTTTTTCTTTCAATAATTTATTGTTTTTTTTATATAAGTTTATATAAATGTCTAGTAATACATTTTTCTTTTTCGAGTATCAAGAATCATTGTGATTTGTTATTAAGGGCATAGTCCCCATGTCCTACCCTTGTTATTTAACCCATAAGTGGACAGAAGGGACGGATTAATACTTTTCTCAAGGGTACCAGTGATTAGGTGAATGCAGGGTATTCAATTGGAATTCGAACTCGGCTCACCGATTTCTCTTTCCGAGCCGATATCAACTGCACCACAACACACATCCGTCACTATACCCTTACAGTACTTGATATTCCCAAGCAGTCATCCATCTAAGTACTGACCAGGTTCAACGTTGCTTATCTTCGGTGATCGAGCGAGAACCGGTGTATTCAACGTGATATGCCGTAAGCCTCTCTAATAAGTAGTTGTTATTCTAAGAATTCATGTTACATATTGCTACTTTAGGCCTGATGAAACAAATGATAGCCATCAATCCCTCTACACATTTCCCCATTTCCACCCCATACATATATATATATATATATATATATATATATATATAAAAGCATCTTATAGTTTCTGTATATATGTTCTTACCTAGAGGAAATTCCATACACTTTAAAATTGAAAGCTTATAACATGAATATGCATCGGAATTTTTATACATTTAAAGTTCACAATCCACTGATTAAGAAATATAATTTCGAATAGGATTACGTACAGTAGTTTGTAATTTTAAAATCAAATTTCAAGGCATATTCATATTCAGATTTTATCGTATACCTGTTTGTAGGAAATTTATTTCCAAAACGTTTTTTGTAGAAAATTATATTCCAATGAAATTGAATATTGAAAGCAGGTCTGAGGCGTTTTCATTGGAAAATAACTAATACATTTTTATAGCAAAATCCCTTTCCATTTCATTTTCATAGTAAAACCCCTTCCAATGCATTTTCATAGAAAAATCACTTTCCAATGTATTTTTATAGTAAAATCCTATTCCAATCAATTTTCATAGTAAAATCATTTTCCAATGCCTTTATAGTAAAACCACTTTCTAATCTATTTTCATAGTAAAAGCACTTTCCAATGTCTTTTCATAGTAAATTCTCTTTCTAATGCATTTTCATGGTAAAATCACAATGCATTTTTATAATAAAATCACTCTCTAATGCATTTTCAATGTAAAATCATTTTGCAATGCATTTTCAGAGTAAAATCCCTTTCAAATGCATTTATATAGTAAAATCCCTTCTCAATGCATTTTTATAGTAAAATTACTTTCGAATGCATTTTCATAGTAAAGTCATTTCCCTATGCAATTTTACAGTAAAATCACTCTTGTATCCATTTTCTTAGAAAAATCACATTTCAACACAGTATTATTGCAAAGTCACTTTCCAATTAACATTTTATAAGGTATTTTATATTAAAAACACTTTACCGTGTAATCTTGCAGTGAAATCATTTGCCTATTGAAAGACGCATACAAATGTCATATGTAAATATGACATGAATTTTATTAACATATGACAGTTTATCACTTGTTAAAGAATCACTAATTGTAAAATACTAACAATCTCTTCCAACAAAATAGACTGACATTTCGACATAGAATATTCCTATTTTCGCTAAGTTTATTGTTACAAGCATACTGATGAAACCTCCGTCCTTGTAAAATCTATGTAAATCGTGTTCATAATAGAATATGTTGGTTGTTTTGTTTTATGGCATATAAACCTCTGCGGGTCATTTAGTGCCAACTAATTTTATTTATTTATTGCTGGCTATACCTTTTTCTTTCAACAATTTATTGTTGTTTTTATATAAGTTTTGTGTCTAGTAATACTTTTTTTGTCGAGTATCAAGATTCAGGGATTAAGAGCTTTCCCAAGAGTACCAGTGCTTAAGTGAATGCAGAGTATTCAACTGGGATTCGAACTCGGCTCACTGATTTCTCTTTCCGAGCCGATATGCACTGGACCACAACGCACAGCCGTCACTAAACGCTTACAACACCTGGAATTCCCAAGCGTTCACCCATCTAAGTACTGACGAGGCTCAACGTTGCTTAACTTCGGTGATCGAGCGAAAACCGGTGTATTCAACGTGATATGGCCGTAAGCCTAATACAATATGTAAAGATATGTTTTTCAATTAGACGTAATTGTCTTTAAGCTTCGACACTGTTTCGTCCATTTCCTCTGTACTTATTATATATTTTCGTAGGGAATTTTTAATGTAATTACATCCTGTGAATGGAAGCGATAAATGTTAAGGCAACTTTCCAATTACCTAATTGATGTCAATATATATTAAATGTTACAGGCAATTATTTAGTTACAATTCGCTAGGGACAAACTGTTTTACGTTTTTGCCATAACAAATAGCAAACTTTGGAGTAAATTCAAATGGTTTATCATCACAAATTGACAATGCGATTAACATTTGAGTAACATACACACATAGGCATATAAAAAGAATGAGAACAGGAATACATAACACGCATATAAGATTTCTTTTATGAAAAATAATAAAAAATATAAAGCTCTGAAGCTTGAGAGTAAAGGTCGACAAGTTAGGTTTATTTGAATATGAGTAATAGATATCCACACTTATATTCGATGTAATTTTTTTTTTTAATCGTATCACCCCGAGCAAGGCGGTAACGCCACTGATGTGCAGGGGGCTACGTAATAGTGAAAAGATCGGAAAAGAGAAAGCCGGAAACCATATCCTAAACAGGGAACAAGGGATGGGCCTCTTAACCTGTTCAATAGACATGGGTGGAGTGTGAACCGAGCGATAGATAGATCTATCTACTCCAATTGAGAAAAAAAAAAGAAAACAAAGTGAGAAGATTGGGAAAGAGAAAGCCGGAAACCACATCCTAAACAGGGAACAAGGGATGAGCCTCTTAACCTGTTCAATAGACATATTGATTAATATGCCGAACAAATCAATCGAATATGTCTAAAAATAATTTCCATTTCAATCGTATGATAAACTCATTTACAATACATTTTCATGCAACAATAACATGAAAATGCAATCTCATAGTAACATCACCTTGCAATGCATTTTCATAGCAAAATCAAATTCCAATGGATTTTCATATCAGAATTACTTTTTAATGAATATTTATAATAAAATCACATTTCTATGCATGTTCATAGGAAAAACATTCCAATGCATTTTCGAAGTAAAATCACCATCCAATTAATTTGCATATTATAATCATTTTCCAGTGAACTTTTATAATATAATCACATTTCAATGCATATTCATAGAAAAAAAATTCGAATACATTTATGTAGTCAAATCTCATTTCAATGCATTTTTATAGCAAAAACACTTTCTAGTGCATTTGCATAGTCCAACCACTTTCATATGTGTTTTCGTAGTAAAATCCCATTCCAATGCATTTTCATAGTAAGATCCATTTTTAATGCATTTCATAGTAAAATCCCTTTCCAATGCATCTTCATAATAAAATCCCTTTCCAATGCATTTTCATAGTAAAATCCCTTTCCAATGCATTTTCATAGTAAGATCCATTTTTAATGCATTTCATAGTAAAATCCCTTTCCAATGCATCTTCATAATAAAATCCCTTTCCAATGCATTTTCATAGTAAAATCCCTTTCCAATACATTTTCATAGTGAAATCCCTTTCCAATTCATTTTCATAATAAAATCCCTTTCCAATGCATTTTCATAGTAAAATCCCTTTCCAATGCATTTTCATAGTAAAATCCCTTTCCAATGCATTTTCATAGTGAAATCCCTTTCCAATGCATTTTCATAGTAAAATCCCTTTCCAATGCATTTTCATAGTAAAATCCCTTTCCAATGCATTTTCATAGTAAAATCCCTTTCCAATGCATTTTCATAGTAAAATCCCTTTCCAATACATTTTCATAGTAAAATCCCTTTCCAATGCATTTTCATAGTAAAATCCCTTTCCAATACATTTTCATAGTAAAATCCCTTTCCAATGCATTTTCATAGTAAAATCCCTTTCCAATGCATTTTCATAGTAAAATCCCTTTCCAATGCATTTTCATAGTAAAATCCCTTTCCAATACATTTTCATAGTAAAATCCCTTTCCAATGCATTTTCATAGTAAAATCCCTTTCCAATGCATTTTCATAGTAAAATCCCTTTCCAATACATTTTCATAGTAAAATCCCTTTCCAATACATTTTCATAGTAAAATCCCTTTCCAATGCATCTTCATAATAAAATCCCTTTCCAATGCATTTTCATAGTGAAATCCCTTTCCAATGCATTTTCATAGTAAAATCCCTTTCCAATGCATTTTCATAGTAAAATCCCTTTCCAATGCATTTTCATAGTAAAATCCCTTTCCAATGCATTTTCATAGTAAAATCCCTTTCCAATACATTTTCATAGTAAAATCCCTTTCCAATGCATTTTCATAGTAAAATCCCTTTCCAATGCATTTTCATAGTAAAATCCCTTTCCAATACATTTTCATAGTAAAATCCCTTTCCAATGCATTTTCATAGTAAAATCCCTTTCCAATGCATTTTCATAGTAAAATCCCTTTCCAATGCATTTTCATAGTGAAATCCCTTTCCAATGCATTTTCATAGTAAAATCCCTTTCCAATGCATTTTCATAGTAAAATCCCTTTCCAATACATTTTCATAGTAAAATCCCTTTCCAATGCATTTTCATAGTAAAATCCCTTTCCAATGCCTTTTCATAGTAAAATCCCTTTCCAATGCATTTTCATAGTAAAATCCCTTTCCAATGCATTTTCATAGTAAAATCCTTTTCCAATGCATTTTTATAGTAAAATCACTTTCCAATGTATTTTCATAATAAAATCACTTTCCAATGAATGTTCATACCCACCACACTCAAAGACAATTCTTCGGCAGTGAATTGAAACAAAGGCATTTCGAATCGTCACAAACTTAAAACTCCGATTGGAGTGAAGAAAATTTAACTAATGATAAGAAAAACGTCTCGTAAATTCCTACTTAAAAAAATTGGTCGAAACTTCCGTTTCGTTGGCAACTTGATAGGAACAGGGTTTTGGAAGAAGACGATTGGTAATTGTTTTACTCTATTTTCTTTTTGTATATAAAAACTTTTCTACAACTTATGTAGGCGTCATTCTAATTATTTATTTGGCAATTTCGTTTACCCAACTATTCGCGCGCTTCCAGCTTGGTTTGACGTAGCGGAGAGACATCTAGCGAGAAATCCACGTGACTTCCTTGAGATTAATTTTCACAACGTGGTCAAAAGAAAGTCATAAAAACAACTTTTAATTTTCATTAAAACGATACTACAAAAAAAAATTTGAAAATGAGGCACGCCAGATTCTTCTTCTTCTATGTGCCTTGCCCTTTCAGGACGTAGTCCATATTGGCTTTCCGCGTCTTCCTATCCATGGTGTCTCTTAGCAGGATTTCTCCTGTAACACCACTTAACGCTCGTTCTGTGATTCACCTGCCCAGGCTCTTCAAATATGTTATCCGCTGCTTTCTCCTGTCTCTTTTTCCCTCTATCTGGCCTGTTAGTATCAGATTCTCCAAGCCCTCCTTCCTCATTGCGTGTCCCAGGAACTTTAACTGTCTCTTCCTGATGTTCAGTATTAATTACCTTTCCGTTTTTATCCCTTACAAAACTTCATCATTGCTCACATGCTCGGTCCATGATATCCGCAGCATCCTTCTGTAGAACCACATTTCAGCTGCTTCAAGTTTTTACTTCATCTTTGTTGATATTGTCCAACATCTACTGCCATATTGAAGAGCTGACATTACATAGCAATCTAGTACTCTCTTCTTTGTTTCTAGTGAATGTTTCCTGTGTCTTAATACTTTACGCAGCTCCTGGAACGCGTCTTTCGCCATGCCAATTCGAGTTCGGATCTCTGTGTCGCACTTTCCGTCTTCTGTTAGAAGACTACCCAGGTATTTAAATTTTGTACCTGCTTTTAATATTTTAATACCCCGACCTGAATTTGGCATTTTGACCTGCTCCTCTTGCGGATGACCATGCATTCAGTTTTCTTGCAGTTTATTTTTAGTCCTTTTTGTCTACTCTATTTAGCTACCTTCTGTAGGAGGTCTTGTAGTTACTTTTTTGTGTCTGCAATCAGTACTGTATCGTCTGCGTATCTTATTTTGTTCAAATTGTGGCCTCAGATGAAAAATCCTGGCGTAACATCTAGGGTCCTTAAAATATTCTCGCTGTACAAGTTATATAGATCCGGTTAAAAGACACAGTCTTGTCTTACGCCCCTTTCTATTTTTGTGTATCTGCTGAATTCGTTACCTGTCCGTATGCAGGGGGTTTGCTGCCAGTAGAGATTCTTGATTACTCTTATGTTTTTCCCAAATATATCGATGCTGCTGAGCATCTCCATCAATTCTTTGTTGCGTATTTTGTCAAACGCTTTTGCATAATTGATAAAACAAGTGCTGGTCCTTCTTCATTTGTATTGCCCTTTCGGAGAGCATCCTAATAATAAATATGGCGTTCCTTGTCCCAGTGTCTTTAATGAACCCGCACTGTTCTTCTCCTATTTCTGGCCTGATTCTGCGTCTTGCTATATTCATCAGTATTCGGATTACATATTATTTGTAATATGACTCATTAAGCTGATAGTTCGGTGTAGTTCGCACTCGTTTGCACCTGACGTCTTAGGCAATGCTATTAAAATATACTTGCATAGGTCGTCTGGTATTATCCCACTATTATAAATGTCCTTTATTATTTCGGTAAATTTTTTATGCCGAATTCTTCCAGGGCTATCAGCGGCTCTATTTCAATGCCGAAACAAATATTAATGTCTAAAACGATACTACAAAAATATTTTTAGAAAAGTGATGCACGCCAGAATCTTCTTCTTCTATGTGCTTTGTTCTTTCAGGACGTAGTCGATCATGGCTTTCCACGTCTCCCTATCCCTGGTGGCTTTTAGCACGCTTTCTC
Source organism: Ascarosepion bandense (assembly GCA_037127315.1). Taxonomy (NCBI): domain Eukaryota; kingdom Metazoa; phylum Mollusca; class Cephalopoda; order Sepiida; family Sepiidae; genus Ascarosepion; species Ascarosepion bandense. Next base: position 8,328,627 of record JBBBDQ010001215.1, read on the forward strand.
CTGTAACACCGGGCAACACGCGTTCTGTTATCCATAGGTTGAGGCCCTTCAAATATGTTATCGGATGTTTTCCTCTGTTTCTTTTTCCCTCTATCTGGCCTGTTAGTATCAGGTTCATCAAGCCCTTCTTTCTTCTGCATGTCCCAGGAACTTCAGTTGTCTCTTCCTGATGCTCAATAATAATTTCCTTTTTGTTTCCGTCCTTTCCAAAACCTCATCATTGCTTGCATGCTCATACCTTTGTGAAAAAGACGCATTTCTTAACCTTCTTCGGAATTTGTCGAGCACTAGACCAGATACTGTAAAGGTATTCATTCAAAAGATATCCATAGCATGTTTACAAATGCGCAATTTGTACGTTGTAATACGAAAAAAAAAGATAATGTACAAGGCCAGAGAGCCAATCAGTATAGGTGATTATAGAATAAGAGTCACACTTTTTGCAATTATTCGAGGAATATGATGATTAAATCTAGATCCGAACATATTACGACTGTCGTGATCGGGAAGCATCCTCTTGAGATTTAGTTTCTCAAAGCAGTTGTTCGTTAAAAAAAGCTGCATAAGTGGAACTTAAATTTCAATAATGGTAAACGAAGGGTATCATGGCGGTTTACCTCAAATAGAGTAGGATGGTGGGTCTTAGCCCTTAAGATTAGAACTGTTGCAACTAAGGAATGTAGTTCGTCTCAATACATAGAAATAGCAATAAAGAAGCGACAGGGCTGCATTATTTCCTGCGTGATAAATCGAGGATTTAGAATGATTAATAACATAAAATAGTAACTTCGGCGAATGAATATTTAATATATTTTGATTTCAAACGTTCATTTTTCAATTCAAATTATTTCTTAAAAATGTTCCATTTTTCGAAATATTTGGTAATTTTATGAAAAACATATCACACGGAATATTTCCAGCGCGGATTTCTATATATATGTAGAAGACAGCATTGATTTTTAATATAAATCAAATCTGTAAATATTGCTTTTACAAGTCAAGAAATGCTTCAGAGATATTCAATGCTTTCAACAACATACACAATTTTCTCCAGACCGTCGTTTTGGACAACACGGTCATTTTAATCCATACACATATGACTAGAGTTTTATATAATTGTTTTTAAACACATTGTTTGCATTTATTATATAAATACACTACTGTTGACAGAGAGACACAAAAATGGGTTCTATAATTCAGTACAGGCCCCCCAACCATCACACTAACGCCAGCAGGGATAAAAACAAGATCGACCTTATCAATAAACAGAAAAGGAAATTAAATGAAGCAGAACATTTTCTTTCGTAACGCATTTCCTAAATATTCTGATGAAGGTTAAATAAAATCGAAGCATAATATTTATGAAAATGTCTTCTTTATTCAATCAGTAATCCGAATTTTAATCAAAATTTTATTCTGGTGCATATCTATCTATCTATCTATCTATCTATCTATCTATCTGTTTATATATCTGCTTATATATATATATATATATATATATATATATATATATATAGAATCTGTATTTATTTAGACTGCATGATTGTTTGTGTGTGAATTATTAAACTATAATGTAATTGACATCTTTGAAAAAGGCTTATCTAAGCCGAAAGCTTAGATTGGATGATAAAAAGATCATGTATCAATGTGATTTTCTTTCTTCATTTAATGATAATGCCATTAAGCTTAACAGACAATATGAAAAAACATTTCATATAATAAATAGACAAAACCTTTATCTATTATTTAACAAAACATACATCAATATATATATATATATATATATATATATATATATATAGATAGATAGATAGATAGATAGATAGTGTTGAATTGTGATAATGTTTAGGACCAAGTTTGTTTTTTCTCGTGGTGTTACTGATTAAAGGCATTTGGGAATGAAAGTTATTTATCATAAATTGGTTGACATTAGGGTGAATATAGCGCGTTAATAAGCACAAAGAGTTTGTCAATTTAACAAGTTCCTATCGACTGTCCAGTAACAACATCATAACGGTTTCCACATGTAACATCGAGGTCGACATGAACCTGCTCAGTTAAAATAACAAATTATTTGTCTTTATATATATATATATATATATAAATATATATATATAAAGACAAATGTATGTAGACAGGAATGTTGATGTATATATATATATATATATATATATATACATCAACATTCCTGTCTACATTCACAATAAAAAAATAATGATCGATAATACAACTATCCTACACCAAGCAAACAACAAAAGCAAACTACAGATTCTCGGGTCAATATTCATTAAAACACTTAAGCCGTCAATTAATAGAATCAGCTATGAATACTGTCGTAATGTTCTAAAATGTTTGTAAGACGAACATTGTTTTTCATGTTTTAACACCTGCATGATCATGACATTCAGTCAGTCAGTCAGTTAAGTGCCATACGTGATACACGCTTGGGCGATCGTGTCTCGAAAGAGATATGACTGACTGGGCAGAAGACTGGGCGGTAGACTGGTTGCCGACCAAGGCTATAGAACCTAATCTGTCCTGCTATTTAACCCATAACTGGAAGAAAGAAACGGATTAATACCTTTCCCAAAGGTATTTGAGCGTAAGTGAATACAATAGATTCAACTGGAATTCGGACTCGGCTCCCGGTTTCTCGTTCCGAGCCGATATCCACTGTACCACAACGCACCTCCTGACATGACATTACAACATATAAAAAAATTACATTTTGGATAATTTTCACGTTCTAATGTACGTTAGCAACTTGTCAACCATTATATTTGAAGCAGGAAGAAATGTATATTAATTTTTAGCAAAACATTTTTCCAGTTACATTACTTATCCATAACTCACACCCCTAAAGATGACCTTGGAAAAAGGTTGAAAGTACTTGGGTACATTAAGAAATGAATGAAAATAACATCTGTTAACCTTACAGCTCATTTCTGACATCTTTTGATTGTAATATGCGAAAGATCATCCGTGAGTATGAACGGATTTTATTAAAAAATAATCAGACATATTTTTTGAAATTTATTTAATCTGACATGTTTAAAGGTTAGACCAATATTAAAAAGTGTTCAATACAATTATATTGTAGAACTTTTGAATAGTTTTCATTTGTAAACGAGTTATTAAGCGACCTAGTTTGTTTTTTTTACCGTGAGTGGTGTCTTCAGGTTATTTGCAATAACTGATTTTACCGTTTACCGTTTTTTTTTAAGAACGCTCACATAGCGATGTTTTTTTTTTGAACGCTCAAGTGGCAGGAAATTTTTGAACGCGCAATTCTTTTTTTAATTACAAGTTATTATGGCGTTTTCATCCATGGTTGTATGAACCTAAGAGGTATTTTTTGTAAGGTTATACTTAGTCATATTTTCCGTTATGCCATTCAACAGTTCGTTTTTGTTTGGGAATAGCATAATCTCTAACTTTTCTTCCTGGCACAGTCTACATATTTTGCCACCGTTGTAAGGCTTGGCTGTTTTTACTATACTCCACTTTATGTCTGAGTCTTTTCTATATTCTGATTTTATCTTCCACACGTGGCAAGACAATTTTGTACAGTGTTTTTTAATATATCTAAATTTATTTATAGAGGGAACTTTGTCTGTGTGTGTATGTGTGTATCCGTTACCTATAGACTCCGAAACAGCTAAAACGATTTCCTTGAAAATTTACACAGTTGTACTATAAGCGTCTTAACTAGGTTTTGTGTCGAGGTACCCCCAATAAATATCTAAAATCGATAATCGAAAAAATCAGGTCATAGAAGGAGCGGTTCGATTATTATCAAATTTGATACACTCATAGACAAAGACATAAGAAACGATATTCAGAAGTTTCAAGGTTGCAGTTCTTAAAATAGTGCAGAAAATCGATATTATATATATATAAAAGGCAGGATGTTTGTGTGTGTGTGTGTGTGTGTGTGTCTATTTATCTGCTTCTAGTTTAAATTTTAAAATCTTTTGTTTCTGATGAAAGGCCGAGGCCGGTCTGAAATATCAAATATATATATATAATAGTAAAAAACAAAAAATACTGTCAAAAAATACATTTTTAACTTACAACTTTTTAGTAGTTTTTCCTATACATATTAAGACAGTATACGTGGATTATCATTATGCTATATATATATATATATATGTCGATACCCCTCCCACTACACAAGAGACACAATTGAGAATGGGAAAGACAGATAAAAAAGAAGAAATATAGAAAAATTCGAAAACCCAATTCTTCGAGAGTGTCGATTGCTTGTGTTGAAATTTGCGTCTTAACGACTCAAAGGGTACATGCTTGTGTGCTTTCTGAATGGACTGTTTTTAAACTACCCCACTGCGTAGGTTATGGCCAGATAAGCACAGTATATCCACTAATCTCTCCAAACACCAAACTTCACAACTTAAAATGTTTTATTATTATTGTTTTAATCCGTTCAGTCAGTTAAGTGCCAGACGTGATACACGTTTGGGCGATCATGTCTCAAAAGAAACATGACTAACATGGTAGAAAATTTTTCCGCAGCAGATTGCCAATACTTTTTGCAATAGACTGATTGCCAATAAAGTTTACTGAATCCAGTCCGTCCTATTATTTATCCCATAGCTGGAGGGAGAAGAGACTGATTAATACCTTTCACAGGGGTATGTGAATGCAGCAAATTTGTATAGATATAATTACTGGTTGTAATATTATAGCTTCCCTACAAAATAGGTGCCCAGAATTGGTTTTGATATTCTTTGATGACTGGTGAATTAATCGTAAAATAGATGGCAAATATCCCCTATCAGGACATAAATTGAAAATAGAAAAGAAAGAAAAACAGCAAAAACTCTTTGACCGGGTCAGCTACTTTGCTCATTATCACTTTTTACCACCTATGCCGAACTGCTACTGATCAATTATATTCATCTACATAGTGTAATGGATGTGCGTTGTGGTCCAGTGGATATCGGCTCGGAATGAGAAATCGGGGAGCCGAGTTCGAATTCCAGTTGAATTCATTTACTTACGCGTAAATACCTTTGTGAAAGGTATTAATCCGTCTCTTCCTTCCAGTTATGGGTTAAATAACAGGACAGATTGGGTTCTATAGCCTTGGCTGACAACCAGTTTACCGCAGAAAGCAATGGCAACCTACTGCAGGATAATGTTCTGCCCAGTCAGTCATGTGTCTTTCGAGACATGATCGCTCAAGCGTGTTTCACGTATGACACTTAACTGACTGAGTGTAATGAAAACTCATATTTAACATCAGGAAGAGACAGCTGATGTACCTAGGATGCATAATGAAGAAGTAGGGTCTGGAGAATATAATACTCACGGGACGGATAGAGAGAAAAGAGATAGAGGGGGAAACCGCGCTAAACATATTTGATGGGCTTAAGGAAATCGATGGCAGAACGGAGTTTAGGAGAGATAGCAAGGGGACGTATATTAAAAGTGACGAGAGACGAGTTCAAGTAAAAGTGCATGATCGCCTACGTCTTGAATAAACATGGCTCATGAAAAAAAAAATAAAAGCATGAACAAAGACAGGGAGTTGGAGTGGGGCTGATGTAAGCTTTATCGAACTACACCATAGATACCGTGGAGACGCCATCTCTAGTCGTAAGTTGGTAAGGGTTACCATACAAAAGTGACGTAAACTGAAGCGATCTTATCACCACATATGTTATGTGTATTTCTTTTATATTATATTGTATTTTTATAAAATAATTAGATAACGTAAGAACTAAACCAGATGCGGCAGCAATATTCAATCTACGAGCGAATGATATACTTATAAATTGATGGTATAGATTATTGTGTGGAATTTTTTTTATCTAATTTTCTATCTGTGGTGTTAAAATGCAACCGTACTGATAAGCTGTGATACACCGAAGCAGGTCAGTCTACGAAGGATTATTTAGGCTCTCATCTCCTGATTGAGCACTCTGGAAGAATGGTAGACTTTGAAAAAACAGTAGCTACTCTAGCATATACGCATCGTTCATCCAGCAGTGAATTAGAACACTCTCAGCTATTGGGCGTGCATGATGATAATATACACGCTAAAAAGTCTGCCTATTTCTACCGAGCGCCCGTAGCTCAGAGGTCTAACCGTACTGACGCCAATTCGGTCGGGTTTCAATCCTGGATAAAAAGCAATCGGCTGTCTAACCATACTGATGAGCTGTGATACAGCGAAACAGATCTGTTTGCGGATATATATATATATATATATACGCTCTCACACCCTGACTGAGCACTCTGAAGAACTTTGAAAAACAGTAGCTACTGTAGAATCTACGCATCGTTCACTCAGTAATGAATCAGAAAACTAACTACTGGCGTATGAATACATGGTATATCACACGCTAAAATTTTGCTTCCTCCTACCGAACGCCATAGCTCAGAGGCATTTATTTTTTTTAAATCATTTTCACAACTAACATCTAACATTTCCTGATGACGAGATAGAAATCTCATAACATAGAAGTTTCCGTATTGCAATGTATTTTTAAATTTATAATTATATGATTACTAGCAGTATAACCCAACGTTGCTCGGGTGTAATGAAAGCTTTCAAACTAACCCAAGGTCCTGGAGCTCAGACTCTTTGGACGTTATCACCAAAGATTAAAAAGCAATAGTTGTTTCCAGTTAAAGCGAAACCGTAGACTGAAAAAAAAATGAATGTATTTAAGTCAAATTTTAAAGTTTGGTGAGAATCAGATAAAAATTGTGGATTTGTATAAAGGACATACAGACAAACAGACACACACACAAACATCTTGGCTTTTATATCTATAAATTATCGATTTTCTGCACTATTATAAGAACTGCAACCTTGAAACTTCTGAATATCGTTTCTTATGTCTTTGTCTATGAGCCTATTAGATTTGATTAAAATCGGACCACTCCTTCTATAACCCGATTTTTTCGATTCTCGTTTTTCAATATTTATCTGGAGTACCTTGACACAAAACCTAGCTAAGAAGACATGCAGACGCTTATAGTACAACTGTGCAAATTTTCAAGAAAATCCGTTCAGCCGTTTAGGAGTCTATAGGTAATGGACACACGCACACACACATACACACACACACACACACACACACACACACACACACACACACACACACACAGACAAAGTTCCATTTATACAATAAGTTTAGATTTAGATATATTATTACTTTAACTAGCGTAGTGTCTAATTTCATGAAACCACCAAACCAGAATTATTTAATGCTCAATACTAAAAACGGAATAGAAAATAACAATTGTGGGTGCTCTTCTAGGGCAGAGAATAGTGAGGACATTTTTTTTTATTATTGATAACGCAACGGATTAGAGATAGTGTCCTTTCCGAGAATTGTCATTGGTGCCCACAATCTCTATAATATAAGCATACACGGATGATACAGTGTTGAAAGCAGACATAGAAAGGAAAATGCAAGACCTCTTACAGAAAATCGCAAAAGAAAGTGAGAAGAAAGGACTGAGCATAAACTCCAAGAAAACTGAATGTATAGTCATCAGCAAAAATACCAACAACAAATCGGGAATACTAAAATACAGTGGTACCTCTACTTATGAAATTAATTCGTTTTGAAAGTGAAAACGTGAAAATTTCGTAAGTAGAGCCGCTTTTTACCCCATAAATTCCAAGCCCCTCAAAATTCGGACATATTTTTTTTTATATAAATTATAAAAATGCATCAAAACCTGTAACAAATACAAGTTAGAATTAGATTACTGCACAATAAACATAAAAATGAATGTTGTACATAATGTAAAGAATAAACTGAGGCTTCGGTGATCCTCGTGGCCCGACGGGAAAACGAAGAGGATGCTGGGTACACACACACACACACACACACACACACACACACACAAACACACACACATATATATATATATATATGTATTCATTTATAATCGAGTTATTTTGCTATATATATATATATATATATATATATTATTATTATTATTATTATTATTATTATTATTATTATTATAGTTGCTGTCGTGATTATTACTATTATTACTGTTTTTGTAATCATTGTTATTAATATTCTTGTAGTAAGAGATGATTATTCTCCTTCCTACCATGAATTAACTGATCTATTCATGATAAGTAGTCCTGGGTAATTATGTAGAAAGAAAGGAAGATAATACTATTGCAGTGGCTTGTCTTGCTAAAAATTAAATACTGCTATCACGAATGACTCTTGCCAAACTGTACATCACAATCATTATTCTGGTTGTTATTTCTATCCTAATACAGTGGTGTCTCTACTTACGAAGTTTCGTAACGTGAAAATTTCGTAAGTAGAGACGCTTTTTAACCTATAAATGCCCTAATCAGTTCCAAGCCCCCCACCCCCTCAAAATTCGGACATATTTTTTTATAAATTATAAAAATGCATCAAAACCTGTAACAAATACAAGTTAGAATTAGATTACTGAACAATAAACATGAAAATGAGAGTTGTACATAATGTAAAGATCCTCGTGGCCCGACGGGAAAACGAAGAGGATGCTGGGTACACACACACACACACACACACACATACACACACACACACACACACACATTGAAACATTAAAATTTCATTAGACGCTTTTTACCCTATAAAAGCCCTAATCGGTTCCAAGCCCCCCAAAATTACATAATGTAAAGAATAAAGAACAATGAATAAAGTAAAGAATAAAAAATACATTTACCTTTTGGGTTTTGGCAACTATGCGAAGACAACGATGCGTGTGGTGAATGAGAGACGAGACGAATGGCTTGATGGGAGACGACGGAGGAGGAGGTAAACGGTGACAGATTAGCGAAAACGTATGTACGAACGCACACAAGTTACATATGTCAATGAACTTTAATGAAAATTATGAATTCAAAAGAAATTAATTATTTTTCAACTTTTTTTTTAACTCTACAAGTATGTTTACATTCGGTGGGCTCTGGGAGATGCGAGTAGCAGCGTGTGTTTTGAAATTTTCACCTTTCATAAACTGAAATTTCTTTCGTAACAAGAAGCAATATTTTTCTGAAGAGGATTTTCGTAACCTGAAAATTTCGTATGTATAAGCTTTCGTAAGTAGAGGTAGCACTTTATAACAAGTAAAGAACTTAAATGCTTTGGAAGCGTTCCGACAGAGGATGGAAAGTTCGACTCTGAGATCTTCAGACGCATTGGCATGGCCACGTTTGCATTTCAAAAGCTCACCAGAGTACTGAGACAGGAAAATCTCATTGGAAACAAAGAAACGTATGCTAGTCTGCTATGTTATATATCTCGCTCTATATCAGCGATGCCCAAACTGGGGGAAATTTCCCCCTGGGGGGGGGGGGGGAATTTGAAGCTACCAGGGCTAAAATAATTCCACTACCTATTAAATAAAAAAAGCTCATACGTTGCGCGCTTGCTAATACTAACCCTAATATTGATGCACTGGTGCAGAAGAAGCAGCATCACCCTTCTTACTAATTTAATTCAGAAGTAGAAGAGCAAACAAAAGTTATTTTATTTGTTACCAACCGCTCTGCCAAAACTAACCCTGATATTGATACACTGGTGCGCAAGAAACAGCAGCACCCTTCTCACTAATTTAATTCTGAAGTAGAAGAGCAAACAAAAGTCCTTTTATTTGTTACTAACCGCTCTCTATGGCTATGCTTAGTTGGTACTAACTGCTCTCTATCCACTTTACTCTCTAACTATAAGTTTATCAGTATATTTGTACATTTGAAAAATAAAACCGATAAAATGTGACCGCAATTTCTACTCCAAAAGCATTTTTTCTCGCACTTCCCGCCTGTGGAATTCCCTTCCACATGATTGCTTTCCCGACAGCTACAATCTCCAGGAGTTTAAAAGTAAGGTCAATAGACACCTCTTAACGCACTAACTCGCATCCATTCTCTCAAACACACTTCCCATCTACCCAACCCTTATCCTCGGTATCCTTACCCGTCTATCACCCTCCTTCTGACATTCCCTATATCTAACCACTCTTTCTCATCACTTTCCCCTATGTAACCCCCTGCGCAATAGTGGCAGTGAAATGCCTTGCTTGGGGGGAAATGATTATAAAAAAACAAATAGCAAATAGTGACAGTGTGTCTTAACTGCTCTTTCTCCTATACACATGAAGGGGGAAATCTGGATGATTGAATTGGGTGTAGCGGGAAATGACAGAAAAAAAGTTTGATAACCACTGCTCTATATGGCAGCAAATGTTCAAGGGTGAAGCGGGCAGGAAAAATGTGGTTCTACAGAAGGATGATAAGGATACTATGCACCAAGCATATCAGCAACGATGGGGTGTTGGAGAGAATGCAAACTTGATAAAAAAAATTACAATTAACACCAGGAAAAGACAGATACGGTTGGACACGTAATGAGGAAGATAGTTTTGGAGAATAGGATACTCACAGAACGTGTAAGGGTAAGAACGACAAAGAAAAACAGCGAGAGACAAATTTGATGGACCTGAGCAAATGGATGGCGGAGCGAGGTTTGGGAGAGATACCAAGAGTGAAAGTATTAAGAACGACAAGGGACATGGGTAAATAGAAATCCATGATCACCAACGGCCTGCAGGGACATGGCACATGAAAAAGAAGATGGACTCAACGGATATCAACCAGAAACAATCTTCACCATGCATACATTCCACAGAATAAATTATTTCTTGCAATTTTTTGTGTCGTGTTCCTTCAGGACGTAGACGACCATGGCCGTCCACATCTTCCTATCCCTTGTCGCTCTTAACTGTTTTTTCTTCTGCTAGCCCTCTCAACCCCTCTTTCAGCATCTATCTGCCCAAGGCTATCAAGTATGCCAGGCGATGCTTTCCTTGTCTCTCTTTCCTTCTATCCGTCCCGTTAGTATCAGGTTCACCAAGCACTTTTTCCACGTTAATTTTTGTTTATAATCGTGTCGCCCCAAGCAAGGCATTCTACTACCACTGTTGTACAAGGATTACATGGGAGGAATGTTATGAGGAGTGAGAGGTTGCAGGGGTTGTCAGGAAGAGAGTAGGAGAAGGAAGAGATTACTGATGAGAGTGGGGTGGACGTGGAGGAATGTTATGAGGAGTGAGAGGTTGCAAGGGGTGTCAGGAAGAGAGTAGGAGAGGGAAGAGATTACTGATGAGAGTGTGGTGGACGTGGAGGAATGTTATAAAGAGTATGAGGTAGCAGGGGGTGGCAGGAAGAGAGTAGGAGAGGGAAGAGAGTACTGATGAGAGTGGGGTGGACGAAAAACGTATGAGAGAAATGATGTAAGTTAGTGAGACAGGAGATGACTATTGACTTTATATTTAAGTTCTTGGAGAAGGTAACTATCGGGAGCAAGTATGCGGAAGAGAATTCCACAGGCGGGATGTGCAAGAAAAGAAGCTGAGGGAGTAGAATTTGCGTTTACATTTTATTGGTTTCACAGTAAAAGGGTGAGACGTATTTGCTAATCTTCTGGCTCGAGGAGGTTCGTATATAGGTGGTACCAGTGAGCTAAGTTCATCGGAGCAGAAGCCATGAAAGTATTTGTAGAAGAGTCACAATGAAGCCACACTGCGTCGGTGAGAAAGCGACTGTATCTAAGCTTCCAAGTCTGGATCGATCACATTACAGATTCTCCGTTGGATTCGGTCGAGGACACCTGAGTGGATAGCAGGAGGACAGGACCAGATATGGCAGCAATACTCAATGCACGGGTGGATGGTAGATTTGTTTATGTGCAAGATTGTTTGGTACGGGAAAAACTTCCTGGCCCTACACAGAGAACCAACTTTCTGAGGAGCGGATTCATACTATTTTAGTACTTATTGCCAAGTGGATAATTTTAAATGAAAATGGTGCTTTTGTTGTTATTACTTTGCAAAATTTTACAAGGCAACCAGGAAACCTTTGATTCGGCTAGCAAATAAGAAGCAGAGACTAGCATGGGGAAGAGAGCACAAAAACTGGACACCAGAACAGTTCATTTGATGCAGAAAGAGTGGAGTGGACAGAGAAAGGAGCATGAGAGAGAGGTTGGAGGTTAGTGAGATAGGAGGTAACTATTGACGTTACATTTAAATTCTTGGAGATTATAGCAGTCGTGGAAGCAAGTAAATGGAAGCGAATTCCACAGGCCGGTAGTGCGAGAAAAGAAACTGTGAAGTAGAATTTGCGTTTATATTTCATTGGTTTCATAGTAAAAGGGTAGGACCTAGTTGTTAATCTTGTCGCTCGAGTAAATTTATATGTAGAAGGCACTAGTGAGCTAAGTTTATCGGAGCAGAAGCCATGAAAGTAATTGTAGAAGAGACACAGGGAAGCCACACTGCATCGGTGAAAAAGTGCCTGTATCCGAGCTGCCAAGTCGGGATCCATCACATTACAGATTCTCCGTTGGATTCGGTCGAGGACACCTGAGTGGATAGCAGGAGGACCGGACCAGATATGGCAGCAATACTCAATGCACGGGTGGATGGTAGATTTGTTTATGTGCAGGATTGTTTGGGACGGGAAAAACTTCCTGGCCCTACACAGAGAACCAATTTTCTTAGCAGTGAATTTAGCTATGGATTCTATACAGTTATTTCATTTGAGGTCTGGTGTGAGAGCTAACCCGAGGAGGCGCAATGTCCCCCAAATTTTAGCTCTCTTTTTTAGTTGCTAAGTATCAGCTTCCTCTTGTATTCCTCCTGTTCAGAATCTAGTCTTTCCTCACATGTTCTGTCCCTGGTATCCTCAGCATCCTTCTGTAGAACCACATTTCTGTAGATTTGATTCTCCTTCATCTCTGAAGAAATTGTGCAGCATTCACGGCCATATTTAAAAACAGACATCACGTATCAATCTAGTACTCTCTTCTTTATTTCTAGGGAAAATATTCCTCCTTTTCAATAGTCTATTCTGCTTCATATCAGTCCACCCTCGGATCTCAGTGTGGCACTTATCTTCATCTGTGAGAACACTAACAAGGTATTTAAATTTCTAGACCTGCTTGATTTTAGTATCCCCGGCATGTAGTTTGAATTTTGGGCCCCTGTTTTTGCTGATGACCAGATATCAAGTTTTCTTGTAGTTTAGGTTTAGTCTTTTCTTTTCGCTTTCTTCCGCTGCCTTCCGAAGGAAGTGTCGTAATTTTCTTTCAATGTCGTGCCTAGAGAATATTTGCTTAAAAAAAGGAAGAGGAAAGCTACATTACGCCGGTGGGGAAGAGAATGAAGCCGAGATGACAGTTCAGTACCAATAAAATTGCAGATGGTTCTTTTTGATTTTATTAATAATATCCAAATACATAGTTGAAGAACCAGACAAGATACCATTGGTTCTCAACCTTTTCGTTTAGCCATTTATCACTTTTATTCTTAAGTTTTCTCTCGGCCCGAAAACAAAGTGAGAACAAAGTTGCACTTTGTCTGAATAGAGAAACACAATTCAAAGTGTAGAATATGACTTCGGGCGGAAAAAAATGTAAAATATAATTTTTCCGCCCGAATTCAGATCCTACACTTCGATGGGCAGGGATTGAAGAAAGGCGTAATTCGAGTAGCAGCGACGAGTAACTCAATGTTTGTTAAATGTTTCCTTATAGAGAAACGACTAATGTTACCATTAGTGATAATGTTTTTACCCCTTTCGAATGATTTTGAGTGAGTAAAAGTGTAACTTGTGTTTCAGTGGCTGGGTCATCAATTAAGGCTGAAGAACTTTTTATGATATTATCATTGCCATTAGAGATGAGTAGAAGAGATACTTCAATTTGATCCCAGCTCGATAACCTTACAGTGTAGGTAACTCCATATCTAGTATCAGTAGGCTGCTCCATGAATTAATGCCGAAGATTCCCATGATGTTATCATGGCCGTTACCAGTGTGATAACAAAAGAAACAATATTTTTATTGGATTACATTTCTTGTCCTTTTCACGAGATCTATATTTTAAAAACTTGCTTTTCTTAGAATTGTCATACATTTTCTTTTTTTTTTAATCGTGTCACCTCAAGCAGGGCATTCCACTGCCACTATAGTGCAGGGGGTTACATAGAGGGATTGGGTATAGGAAATGTCAGAAGGAGGGTGATAGACGACTTAGGATGTACATAGGGAGAGAATTGGAGAGAGTGGGTGTGAGTTAGTGTGTTAGGTGTCTATTGACCTTACATTTAAACTCCTGGAGGTTGTAGCCGTCGGGGAAGCAAGCATACGAATTCCACAGGCGGGAAGTGCGAGGAAAGAAGATGTTGGAGTAGAAATTGCGGTTACATTTCATCGGTTTCACTGTAAATGGGTGCGACCTAGTTGCCAATCTAGTATCTCGTGCAAATTCACATCTAGGATGCACCAGTGATTTAAGTTCGTCAGAGCAGAAACCATGAAAGTATTTATAGAAGAGGCACAGGGAAGCCACGTCACGCCGGTGAGAGAGATATTGCAGGCGGTCAGCCAAGTCAGTATCAATCACATTACAGATTCTTCGCTGTATTTTGTCAAGAACCCCGAGGAGAATAGAAGGGGCACCCGGCCATATGTGGCAGCAGTACTCAATACACGGGCGGTTACAACAAAGAATAAGACCGTAATTCAAGACTGAATTGTTGTGTGATGCCTGTTCTTTAATATGGAAACGAATGCTGGACAATCTTATCAAAGATGAAGGAAATACTCGAATCAACAGATATGTGCTCCTACAGAAGGATGCTGAGGATACAATGGACAGAACGTATGAGCAACTACGAAGTTTTAAAGAAGATGAACACAAAAATAAGCTGATACTTAGCATCAGAAAAAGATAGTTGAAGTTTCTGGTACATATAATGAAGGAAAAAAGCCTTGGAGAATCTGATACTCACAGGATAGAGAGATAGAGAGACAGAGAAAAGCAATGCATAACATACTTGATGTGCTTGAGCAGATATAACAGGAGAAGGACGGGAAGGCAATGATCGCCAACGTCCTGAATGGATACGTCATAGAAGAAGAAGATGATACCAATTTAGTAACATATTATATCGTGTTCTTTATAGATGCCGAAAAGAAACAGCAAGGTCATTTAGACAAGATAATAAATAAAATAGGTCATGACTGACTGTGCAAAAGATTATCCTCCATTAGATTGCCATTGGTTTTTGCGGTAGACTGGCTGCCATCAAAGGCTATAGAATCCAATCTGTCCTATTATTTGACTTATAGTTAGATGGGGAAGAGATGTATTATATTATTAAGTATTTCTGTCTCTGCCCCTCCAGTTATTTATGCCTAGACGACAAATTTGAGCGTGAAACCCATTGGGAGAAACTCACACCTATCTATATGAAAAAAAAAAATATATATATATATATGTGTGTGTGTGTGTGTGTGTGTGTGTGTGTGTGTGCGTGTGGAGAGAGAGAGAAGTTCGAAAAGTAACGGTCTAGATGTTTTTTGTGAGCTATGAGAATCATTCACTGTATGTTTTTCCAGGTTCACACTCCACCCTCATCTATTGAACAGGTGAAGAGGTTCATCCCTTGTTCCCTGTTTAGGATGTGGTTTCCGGTTTTCTCTTTTCCAATCTTTTCACTCTTATGTAGCCCCCTGCACATCAGTGGCATTACCGCCTTGCTCGGGGTGATATGATTAAAAAAAAAATTTAGTTGGGTATCAGTTTATTACTTCATAACAATATAAAACTTATCCACCACTTTATGGCCAGTTGAAGCCTTAATCATGTTTTCAACTATTATATTCAATCAGTCGGTTAAGGACTATACACGCTTTGGGCTGACTGTATGTGAGCTGTGGTGCAGTGGATATCGACTAGGAACGAGAAATCGGTGAGCCGAGTTCGAATTCCAATTGAATTCCTTGCATTCACTTACGCACAAATACCTTTGGGAAGGTATTAATCTGTCTCTTCCCTTTAGTTATGGGTTAAATAATAGGACAGATTGGGTTCTATAGCCTTGGCTGGCAACCAGTCTACTGTAGAAATCAATATCAACCTACTGCTCGATAATCTTCTGCCCACTTAACTGACTGGTTGAATATGATAGTTGAAAACGTGTCTAACGCTTCTATTCGGCATAAAATTGGGCATCAGTTTTATATTGTTATGAAGTAATTAACTGAATAAATATGACTATTTCCATTTTGATTAGAGGTGAAATGAGTCTATTTGCTTTCTGTGAGATAAACGAAATAAAGAAAGAAAGGAAGATAGTAGTGACAGTTATGGGATACACATTTTTTTTCTATTAAAATAAGCAATAAGAAAATACATAAAAACATTATAGAAATTTTGGATCAAAACGGCATTAGAATTTAAATTACATTTTTATATTTCTCAACCAATCAGCTAAAAACATAGAATAAGAACATTCTAGAAAAATAGGATCGGAAGTCAATTAACAAAAAGAATTTAGGCCCCAAAACAAAATAGTAAAATACAAATCTGATGGGTCAATAAATGTCTTCACACCTAAATGTTAGGAAGATTCTTTGATCCACTATTATGGTATATAAATAACACACAGTTAGGAAGAAGGAAGTCAGTCACCAAGCTAGCCATTAAGTCAACATGTAACCGATACTTTGTCCGGCCAAGTCATTCTTCCACACCAAAGTTCATGACCTAGCTACAGATGGCCGTGAAAGGAAAAACCCGACAAACTTTCTTTCATCAACGCGACATGCTGTCGCCACCCGAGATGAACTTAATGTAAGTAAGAACGACTTATTTACGGACTCCGTTAATATAAACTTACACACACCTTTAAACAAATTTAACTTCTTGCCAAACTTTATTTTCCAAAAGGCAATTTTTCACATCTTGTATTTTATTTGTTTCCACATGCTAATTTTATTTTATACATATTAAATTGTTTGTTGTTTAATGTTCGTTGTGACTTATTCCATTTCTCTTGCGCGATTGTAAAACATTGTGTTGTATTTGTGGAGGAACTAATCTCGAGAGCAATACCCGTAAAATACGGAAGCACATCAACCAAGCACTTACCAAATCCCCTACACAGTGGAATAATCGGTTTAAGATAATGAGAATAGATTCTACGCTTTGATCATAGGCAATAGGTCGGGAATCTATTGTAATTTCTTGTCGCTCCAAGCGGACAGGTTGTCACACAAGGTCAGTTTACTGTTCGGAACACAATACGGGAAAACGTACCAGGTCTCATAACAACCCAGTCCCCGCAGACCTCGGTATCGCCGGCATCGGTATTAATACCGATCCCTTCTCTTTAGTGCAATGATGGAGGGTATTATCGCGGGAGGATAATTCTCGAGGCCGGACGCATCGCAATGAGTCAGTCTCCTGGAGGCTAGCCTTAGCTATGCTATTGTTTATAAATAAAACTGACTTTAGTCTCAAGAATGGTTGTAACACTATTTGACGCTAAAGAGTTAAAGACAGAAGGAAAGACATCCAAAATTTTCTGTTTTTTTTTATTTTTATTTTTTTTAGAAAAAGTGAATCAAATAACCTAAACAAATTTCTCACAGAGATGCAGAGTGCAAAAAAGGCCATGTAGTGAATATAGACAATTGATTAATGAGTTGGTCTTTTGGTAAAATTATCAAAATACAGAGCGGGAGAGAGAGAGAAATTTTATGAAAGCGAAAAATTGAAATAATAAAAATTTCTTAAGGACTGGCCGAAGCTAACAACAAGCGAGATTGCACTCTAAACAAGGTCAGAAATAAGGATTTCTTCATGGGTTGGGAAATTAATAAGCCTTTTAAGAAATCGATCGAGAGAGACCTCTGGAAAGCTTCTGACCGGGGATCAGGAGATATTTAAAAATAATAAGAATTTACTTAATGACCGCGATTTCTGAGACTGACTACGAATAAAAAAAAAGATGAACAGTCTGGTGGTGAGAAGAGGTGGAAAACTAAGGAAAGCAGAGAAGCTGTACAGAACTTTGAAGAGCGTTGGTGTAAGATACCAATGATGAATGGAAAGACTTGATTGAGTGGATCGATGGCTGTGTTGGAAAGGCGAAAACCCGAATTGAAAGCCATAATTAATCTCAGAGACCAGACAACAAAGAGACCTGTTTTGGAATAAACAATTCACCAATTGCCCTAGAACGATGATGTCCCTGTGGTATGAAAGGAAAACAAAACAGGTGAGAGTAGTCTCTTTCGTTTCTCTTTCTTCTTCTCGAACAACACAAGCACGGACAGCAAGAAAAAAAAACGCGATCTGCCGTTTTCAAAAACAGCTTGCTTTATACAGTCGATGACCTACCATAATTTGCATGCGAATGACAAGACAACGAGATTTCGCGTTAACTGTTCAAGACCACCTGGCATAAAACATGGGCGCCGTCATTTTGGTTTTTACACGACGCACAGACTCGTTGGCGTTTCCGAGGTAAGCCATTTTCACAATTTTCTCCACAACCTCACACCAGTTTTGGATAGAAAACCATATAAGTTAGTGCCCGGAAGCGGCCAAAAATTTGCAGAGTTGTTGTAGAAAAAACAACAAAAATTTGCGTTTGAGTCAAGAGACTCCGCCACATGACATCACGTGACTTTTGTCTAAGTACTCCAATTCGGACCTTGTGCCAAACTTAGCAGAATCAACCGATGTGTTATATCTCAACATTAGAGCTGTTTGCATGAAGTAAATAGAATTCGACTGCTGGAGCGAATAAGCTTATACCAACGACGTTTTAAACTTTTTTTTATGAAGATATATTTTTATCTTGTAACTTCCTTAGCTCGAACGAATACATTTCCAGCGATTACTGAAAGATATTTACGTTCACCAGTCTTAGGAGTGTGGTGATACCGACCGAGCAAAAGCGAGGGGCCGGATGTTTGCACTTTCACGAACAAAAAGCAAATGACCAAAAGTCGTCGGTGCGCATCCGGGTTCGCGCAGATGATCCGGTTGAAAAATTAAAATTAATTAAATATTAAATTTCCAGTTCGCGAGCATAAGCGAATTTTATTTATCGGCCAATGGGAAGCCCAGAATCAAATAAGGATATGAATTCCCAGATGAATACCTGCGATCCAAAAAGTCGAAATAAAAGCGGATCCAGAAAGCATCACCAGACGCAGGCCGACACACACTTGGACTGACTCGAGAGAGAGAGGAGGGGTAATCAATATCCCCTTAACCCAAGTCAAGCGGCTACTATGTTCGCCTTTCTTCACCTGTCCTTACCTTCTTCCCTGTCTCAAAAACTACTTATTGACCTAAGGAGCAAATACATCACGCTCCCAAATTCCTAAGCATTAATTCTTTTTCAGAATTTTATTACCATGAACATTTTAACCTCCACTGGACCTATACTAAAAGTATTACTTCAATTGTAAAAGCACTAATTGATATGTGTTGTATATAAAATGTTATCTTTCAACTCAATTTGCTTTTCTTGGTTTATAACATTTCATTATGATTTATAGTGGCTATCTACAACAAGGCCAAATTCTGTTAACCTGCAACAGTATGCAGCTACCCTTCACTAGAACGGACTCTCCACGACTAACTAGCAGAAAAGAATAGATAAGCAACCTACTATAGGATCAAATCAAATAATAACGATGGATAAGATAGGGTGTGGTCTGAGGTGATCGATCTATTGATCCAGCCTCAAGAATTAGACAATTTGTAGATCGAAGAAGGTAAGGCAGAGCACATGTTCACGATAATGTTTTGAAAGCGAGTGCATGCCGAGCTCAGATTGTAATTAATGTTAAAAATCACATCCCAGATAGTGAACTTCAGGAGGCTGTTGGCTGTTATTTTATTATTTAAATCGAAGGTTTTCTAATCAGAAGAGCATTATTAACTAAAACTTCACCTATTCAGTTATATGTATGCTAAGAATAGCTTAGAATGAGGGAACTCTATAAAAGGATCTATGATGGGAACGTTTTCAGGAGTAAATTCTGATAAAAGAAACAATATAATTTTTTGTGGGTGGGGGGCTTTATTAAATTTTATATTTCTATTTTTTTTTTCCTATTTTATTACTTTTGCTTTATAGTTACTATTTAGCCTTTGCCGAGATTGAACTCCAGTTGAATTCCTTGCATTCACTTACGCACAAATACCCTTGGGAAAGGTATTAATACGTTTCTTCTTTCCAGTTATGAGTTAATAGTTCCTCTATCTTCTTCTTCGTCTATGTGCCCTGTCCCTTCAGGACGTAGGCGATAATGGTTCTCCACGTCTCTCTATCCCTTGTGGCTCTTAGTATGTTTGAGCCTGTTGCTCCTGGCAACACCCGTTCCGTCATCAACCTGATCAGACCCTGCAAATATTTTATCCGCTGCCTTCCTCTGTCTCTCCTTCCTTCTATCTGTCCAGTCAGTATCAGGTTCTCCAGGCTCTCTTTCCTCATTGCATGTCCCAGAAACTTCAGTTGTCTCTTCCTTATGCTCAGCATCAATTTCATTTTTGTTGCCATTCTTTCCAACACCTCCTCGTTGCATGCTCAGTCCACGATATCCGTAGCATCCTTCTGTAGAACCACATTTCTGTCGCCTCCAGTTTTGTCCTCATTTTCGATGATATCAGCAGTATATTATTTTCATATCTTACATTTTTCAGATCGCAGCCATTAATGTTGATTCCTGTCAGGATTACCAAAGCTCTCAGAATTGTCTCACTGCATAAGTTGAATAGATCTGGTGAGAAGATACATCCAGCCTTAATCCTCTTTCTGTGTTTGTGTATCTAATGAATTTGTTTGCTGCCAGTACAGGTTTTTGATTTATCTGGTGAGAAGATACATTCTATCTTGGTATATATAATGAAAGGAATTCAACTCGAATTCGAGTCGATTTCGAATTCCAGTTGAATTCTTTGCATTCACTTACGCACAAATACCCTTGGGAGAGGTATTAATCCGTCTCTTAACTGTCTTATTTTTCTCACAGTTATATTTGATTAACCTTGACTGAAATCTTGTAAAATTTTAAATCCCTGGTTCTTCACATGAACCAATTATATGCGTTAAGAGGAAAATAATTCTTAAGGAGTGGAAAGAAATTTAACGAGAATCCTTTAAGCAATGTGTGTATAAATAATAAAAAAAGTTTTGTAGAAAAATGAAGAAAGACTACGTAAAGAATATTTTAAAAGTTTCTGCTATTTTGATTTTTTTCTCACACACTATCGTTCCCATCTCAGTTACAAGTGATGAACACGCGATATCATTAACGCCATTCTATCTTATGAAACGTGTAAAAAAAAAAAAAAATTCACCTCGAGAGGGAGAACTATTTCTGGAAATTTAGAGCTGCACTGCGGTGATTCCTTTAGGATGGCAAAAACAAAACAAAACACTTTACTGTACTTAATGCATTTTCATCTAAACATAGTGTGAAGTAACGGAAAACTGATTACCGGTTGTCAGAAACAAGAAGCAAGTTCATGAACATTAAAAAATATATTTAGTTATTTTTCAGTTCAAGAATAGGCAATATTGGCATATCATTTGTTAAAATTTTTAATGATGGGTCGAGAACTACTCAGCATGTTCATCTTCTGTATTATTATAGAGACAGTTATACATACACACATACACTTATATATATATATATATATATATATATATATATATATATACAGTAATGTGCAAAAATATTAGGACAAGAACAATTTTATCTTTTATGAGGCATTAAAATAAATTTTAAAATCACCCCTGTCCAAAGAATTTTGTACACCAGTGGTAGTGTGCAAACATATTAGAACAGGGGTGATTTTCCTAAAAAGCTCGCTGAAATTCAAATACATGGTGAAAAGCCAAGTAAATTGCTAATAAATATTGATTAAATAAAGCTAGGTGTAAAAGAAATGTATTACAAAGAAGTTATATTTAATTTTTTCCTATTTTCTATTAAGCAAGTAATTTCGAAACTACTTTATTGACCATCTATGGAATATTTTGGATAGAAATTGATAAATCTAATGTTACTTCGCAAGACACACATTGGGATCAAATACAAGCTGCATGCCTTTAGATACATTGAAGAAGCTTGTGATGTCAATGCCTGAGAGAATGAAGGCTGTGATCAAAGCAAAAGGCTATTATAATAAATATTAAATTTATTTTGTAAGAAGCATTTTTTATTGTTAAAGCATTTGTTGAGTAAATCAGATAAAATTACTTTAATTAAATTGTTATTTTCTGTCAATATGCCTCATAAAAGAGAAAATGGTTATTGTCCGAATAGTTTTGCGCCTTATTTTATATATAATTATAAATTAAATGTATATTACGACACGGAAATTTCTATGTTTCGAGATTGAGGTCCTCACCTCCTCAGCGGACAAGGCTGAATGTTTTGCTCGTAGATTCTCGACCAATTCGAAACTGGATTGGGTTGGAGTTTATACATACGACTTCCAACCTAGAACTGAGGCTGAACTGAATGACGTCCACATCACGCCCTCGCAGATTTCTAACATAATCTCAAAACTTGACCCTCACAAAGCGAGCGGTGGGAACGGAATCCCAATCATAGTCTTGCATAAATGTGCCCCTGAACTCTCTTCTGTCCTTTCTAAGCTCTACAACTTCTGCCTATCTTCTTCCTGCTTTCCTGCCTGTTGGAAATCTTCTTCTGTAGTTCTTATATTTAAGAACACTGGAGAACACTCGGACCCGTCAAATTACCGCCCTATCAGCCTTCTTCTGGTCTTTGGCAAAGTGTTCGAAGCCATTATCAACGCCGAGGTGGTTCAGCATCTCACAGCTCAAAAGCTCCTCTCGGACAAACAGTATATGCTTCCGCTTCACCAGGTCTACTGCTGATATGCTAACGACCATCACCGTGTATATATACCAGGCTCTTGACAAGAATGGTGAAGCCCGAACCGTTGCCGTGGATATCTCTAAAGCGTTCGACAGAGTATGGCATGCTGGCCTTCGACGGAAACTGCAAGGCTATGGTATAACTTGACTTTTGTTGGACCTAATCCAGTCATTCCTCTCTAGCCGCACATTGAAGGTGGTATTAAACGGACATGCCTCCCAGAACTACCCTACAAACGCGGCTGTTTCCTCAAGGCTCTATTCTAGGTCCTACACTCTTTCTGATCTACATCAATGATTTCCCCGATGCCATAACACCCCAGTAGGCATGTACGCCGATGACACCACAGTTTAATCTCGCCTAGATAAAAAAAATCTGGTGTTGGCGACATGGCGAACCTCGCTGCCGAGCTTGAAAAGAACCTCCAATCCGTGGTGGATTGGAGTAAGAAATGACTCGGAAATTTCAATTCTTCCAAAACGAAGCTGCTATCAATTAACCACCATAGTCAACCGCACCTACCTCCCATTAGCATGGAACAGGCTTGCCTCCAAGAGAATAAAACACTACGCCTCCTTGGCCTCACACTCTCAGCGGACCTCAAGAGGGAAGACAATATAGAATCCATTGCTAAATCCGCTGCTATGAATGTCGGTTCTCTGTGCAGGACCCGGAAGTTCTTTTCGTCTGAATCTATCCTACACATATATACATCTTCCATCTGCACGTGTATTGAATACTACTGCTACATCAGGTCGGGTGCCCCTGCTATTCTCCTCGGGGTTCTTGACAAAATACAACGGAGAATCTGTAATGTGATCGATACCGACTTGCTGACCAGCTGCAGTCACTCTCTCACTGTCGTGACATGGCTTCTCTGTGCCTCTTCTATAAATACTTTCACGGTTTCTGCTCCGATGAACTTAGATCGCTGGTGCCCGCTAGGTACGAATTTGCACGAGATACTAGATTAGCAACTAGGTCTCACTCTTTTATAATGAGACAGATAAAATGTAACCGCAATTTATACTCCAACAGCTTCTTTCCTCGCACTTTGCGCCTGGGGAATTCCCTTCCGCATACTTGCTTCCCCGACAGCTAAAATCTCCAGGAGTTTAAATGTAAGGTCAATAAACACCTCCTAACACACTAACGCGCACCCATTCTCTCAAACACTCTTCCTATGTACTTCCTTACTCGTCTATCACCCTCCTTCTGACATTTCCTATAGCCAATCGCTCTCATCAGCACCTTCACCTACGTAACCCCCTGCGCTATAGTGGCAGTAGAATGCCTTGCTTGGGGTGAAGTGATTAAAAAAAATAGATGCTGAAATCATTTTCACTATCAACATCCAACAATGGCTGATGACGAGATTCTATCTCGAAGCATAGAAATTTTCGTGTTGCAAAATACATTTAATTCATAATTATATTAATCTCTACAATAGTTATTGTATAGAGCATTGTTTATATATATAAAAAAAAATGCCAGGGGACTCAAAATCGTAAAACCTTGGATCCTTTTCACATATATATATACGCTCATGGTGAGAGAGACAACAGCGAGGCAGCGTCAGCTCAGTTCATTCTCTTTACTACCCTTTATGAAATTTTACTACCAGCTATGAAATCTATTTCCGCACATTTGTTCTTTAACAGTGCTTTATTGAGTAGTAATGTATATTTATATCAGTTTCGTTTTCATAATTAAATATTAGTTCAGTAAAAGGTTGTATTAAAACATGCTAAGTGCATATATATTGTAGAGCATTTTAATTTTTCATTTGCAAATGAGATATTTCAGCAATCTGGGTCTTAACTTTTCGGTATCTTTAGACAATTTTAATAACTGATTTTTTACCGTGTACAACAGTGTTTTGTTTTTTTGTTTTTTACGAACGCGAAACTGAAATTTTTAAACAAATGAAAAGTTCAAAATTAGGGAGGTGTTGCTTAAGGATCTTATATAATTTCATCTAGGTTTGTATGATTCTATGATGGATTTTTGGTTGGGATTACATGTGGATATTATTTCTGATCTTTGATTTTGTATTTTTTGTTTGTTCTGGAAACAGTATTATCGCTGAAATTTCTTCTTGGCAAAATCTGTTGACATCACCACACCTGTAAAGTTTGTCTTTTTTATTATACGGCTTGTTATATCAGCTTCTTTTTCATTTTTTACGTTTTGTTTAATTTCCACAATTTAAATTTAATTCTTTTGTTGGGTTCTGTCGGAGAGAATTAAATTAAATTAAATTTATCATATATTACGCTAAATCCACAACATCCAACTCAATCGCCCGCAACGACTCCTCCCCTACCGTTAGCGATTTGCAAAAAAACAATGTAGTGTATAATTTTCTCTGTATAACTCCATTCTGTTAATAATAATTTAAATGTTCTATGTTCACTGAACATAAAATGTTCATCCTTTGATAATGGCCTATGTAAGCCGAAAGCTCAAACCTGATAAAAAATCAACAATTATTGCGATTTCTTGTCGTCTTTCCATGACAACACTATCAAGCTAATCAAATAATACGAACGGATCTTACACAAAATAAATAGACAGAACTTGTCTATATTATTCAATGAAAACTGTATGTATATATATATATATATATATATATATATATATATATATATATATATGTGTGTGTGTGTGTGTGTGTGTGCGTGTGTGTGTGTGTGTGTGTGTGTGTGTGTGTATGTATGTATACTTCGAGTTACGTCTTTTCGAGTTAAGTCCTTCTCGAGTATACATTGTTTGTAAGAAAATTATATGGTAAAAAATCAATTTTATATAATTTTTTCGACTTTACATCTGTCCACCATATATATTGAAGTCATAATATCACTAGGAAAGCGTTAAAAACACATAAAATCATATTACATTGTTTTGTTGATGCTGACGATCCATCGAGATGTTAAGGAAAATATTAAATGTAAATAATGGGAAATTTAACAAAAATTACTTTATTTTATAATATCGTAAAATAATTTTAATAAGTGTATTTGTTATTTAAACTTAAAAAATCTTTTAATTTTTTAATTATCATAGAGCAAACTTCATTCACAAATAAAGAGTCCGTGATGTACTGTAAAGATCGCCAAATTGCTATCATCTACACTTACAGGTATATACGTACATGTATTCGTAAATTTAGATTTCTTTTTTCTCTGCTATATTAAAAACTAATATTTATTAGTTTGTAAGCTTAAAAAAGATTCTTATTGACAATATTTTATTAGAAATATGTTTCTAAGTAAAATACAGGAATGGAAACTGTTATTTGTGGCTTAGATTTATGACAAGTATATTTGAAAACAATTAAATTCGACTTCAGCCGTTTTTGGACATAAATTGCCTCTTCTGGAAGCAATGACTGAGACATGACTGACTGGGCAGAAAATTATCCCGCAGTAGGTTTCCATTGCTTTCTGCGGTAGACTTGTTGCTAGTCAAGGCCATGGAACCCAATGTGTCTTGCTATTTGACTTATAGCTAGAGAAAGAAGAGATGCATTATATTATTAAGTAGTAATTAATGGGGAATCAGTTTATCACTTCATAACAATAGAAAAACTATCCCCCACTTTATGACCAGTAGAAGCCTTAATCATAATTACAACTACTCAGTCAGTCAGTAAAGTACCATACGTGATAGACGCTTTGTGCGATCATGTCTCGAAAGAAACATGACTGACTGGGCAGAAGATTATCTCGCAGTAGGTTGACTGGTTGCCAGCCAAGGCTATAGAACCCAGTCTGTCCTATTATTTAACCTATAACTGGAGGGAAGAGACGGATTCATACCTTTCCCAAAAGTATTTGTGCGTAAGTGAATGGAAATAATTGAACTGGAATTCGAACTCGGCTCCCTGATTTGTCGTTCGGAGTCTATATCCACTGCACTATAACGCACCTGCAATTTCATAGTAGACGAAGTTGAATTAATCTTTAAAAAAAAATTTTTTTTTTGATTTCTCGTAAATATTCATCTTTTCTCTGAAAGTGCATCTTAATGTAAACAAATGCAAACAGACAATATTCCGGAAAGCTCCGGAGATTCACGAAAGGATTAACTCATTCACCTGGGTAGGTCGGAAAATAGACTTTGTGCGCTGTCATCTGTATTACTACAGATCACTCCTCTTTAATGCAATGAGGGAGTTACTGCCGCGGGAATTTTTCTCCCTATGTTGGGAACATGGTAGTCATATTATGATTTTCGCTGTCTGCAGACACACACACAACGATGTTGCGTTCTGTCCGAAGACGAAAACACAACTGATTGATGTAATGCAGTTTATACACCCGAGGGTAGATACTACACTTTGATCCTAGCCGATACCCTATTCTTCTTCTTCTTCTTCTTCTTCTTCTTCTTCTTCTTCTTCTTCTTCTTCTTCTTCTTCTTCTATGTGCCTTGTCCCTTCAGGACGTAGGCGATCATGACTTTCCGCGTCTCCCTCTCCCTGGTGGTTTTTAGCACGCTTTCTCCTGTTACACCACGCAATACTCGTTCCGTCATCCACCTGATTAGGTCATTCAAATATATTGTCCGCTGCTTTCTCCTGTTTCCTTTTCTCTCTATCTTTCCTGTTAGTATCAGGTTCTCCAAGCCCCGTTTCCTCATTGCATGACCCAGAAACTTCAGTTGTCTCTTCCTGATGCTCAGTATTAATTTCCTTTTCGTTTCCATCATTTTCAAAACCTCACCATTGCTCATATGCTCGGTCCACGATATCCACGGTATCCTTCTGTAGAACCACATTTCAGTTGCTTCCAGTTTTTCCTTCATCTTTGATGATATTGTCCATCATTCACTGCCATATTGAAGAACTGACATCACATAGCAATCCAGTACTCTCTTCTTTGTTTCAAGCGAAATTGTCCTGTTTCTTAATACTTTACTAAACTTTTGGAATGCTTCCTTCGCCATGCCAATTTGCCTTTGGATCTTTGTGTCGCACATTCCGTTTTCTTTTGTAACACTTCCCAGGTATTTACATTTGTGTACTTGCTTGATTTTAGTATCCGGCTACCTTGTATTTGGCATATTGGGCTACCCTTTCTACTGATGAACATGCATTCGGTTTTCTTGCAGTTTATTTGTATTCCTTTCTTGTCATTCTCTTCAGCTACCTTCTGTAGGAAGTCTTGTAGTTTCTTTCCTGTGTCTGAACTTGTTGCGACCTCTAAAAGGCAGATTCGTTTTATATTTATCGGTGAATGAACGAGTAAAAATAGAAATAAAATCGGAGGCAAGTCACTAGTTGGTTTTCGCGAGGGAATGACAAATGATGGATTAGAATCAAAAAGATAAAATAAATCTGCTTAACTTCTGTTTAAGTGAAGAAAAAGTTTTAATTTGTACCCACATCTGAAAGTGACAACCAGCATTAATATTTATTTTTATGACTGCAATCTTTTATTAAAGTTGTTAAGCCCAAATATTTAACGATGATATTTTATTGTCGTGTAACTCGCCATTAACTTAGTCAAACAATTAAGTGAAAAATCAAAAATATATGTATACTACCGGCCATAATTATTAGGCCACTCCAGTTTTTTAAAAGAAATTATGTATTTCATATTATTTTTACTATTCATTTACTAAGTGAATAATTCTAAATGAAAATAGAATCGTTCTTTTGTTAATACTGCACAGTAATATGAACTGTTCTTGTGTGCAGTTTTTGTGCTCTCTTCCCTATGCTAGTCTCTTCTTAATTATTGGCTGTCCAAAGCAAAGGCTTCCTGGCTGCCTTGTAAAATTTTCCGAAGTAATAATAACAAAAGAACCATTCTATTTTCATTTAGAATTATCCGCTTGGCAATAAATACTAAAAATAGTATGAAATACATCATTTGTTTTAAGAGGTAGTATATATATATATATATATATATATATATATATATACTTCACTACTGGATGACATAATTATTGCAAAACAAAATTAAGAATGTACTGCTAAAGAGCGAACACGCGACAAGAGATTTTATTCACCGGTAGTAAAGTTTAACAACTCGTAATATAATAAACTTAACCGATGACTTGCTATTTTCTCTCTCTCCATCTGAGTGTGACAAGAGGGAAATTTCTCTCTCTCTCTCTATATATATATACATATATATATATTGGCTTTATTATTATTATTAACTAACACGTTAGAACATGTGCAAACTACTACAAAATTGTACATTTTGTTTTGAATTTGAAAGAACAACGTCCCATCACGTAGTTATCAATCATGGTCATTAACGTATTATATTTTTAAAAATTAATTCAAGAACAACCCTTTTCTTTAATATTTGGAATTGTTTGTTTTTCCGTACAAGGAAAAAATTATTAAAAAACGGAAAGAAGGCGATGAGAAAAGATCAGATAATAAGATGAGAAATCAAGAAAATTATGTCTTGTTATGTTCATAATTAAGGAATTCTATGTTTCAAGAATACTTCTGCCTGAAAATAAATTATTAAAGAGCACACATTAATATCTATGTATATCAAAATTCAGCTAATATATTCCGTGAATACTATGTTAAAATGAATTTTCAAACTACAATTTATCGAGCGGACATTATTTTTATAGCAACCTAATAGAATATATTTTTCGTTACTATTCGTATAAATCCTTCCTTGGTTAGATATTGCCAATCGTATTCGTCCACTTAGAACAAATTATCTCGTCTTCTCTTCATATCTTGAATAAAATAAACGTTTTACGGACGCTTGCTATAAAAATATCGAAATGCATCACTTTCAAATAAACCAATCCAATATACCTCGAGGCAAACTGCATAATAGATTTACTGCTGAACATGAGGTTTTCAATTTTGATATTTAGATCTGAAAAGAAGAAAAAAACAATTGAAGCACTGATATATAAACCATATTCAATATTTTAACACCATTTTCTTATACATGAGCTCAGTGGAACAAGTATGTCGTTTTCCCGTTTTATAAACCTATCTATATATCTATTGATAGATGTGTGTGTGGTGTAATAGACAAAAATTCAAAGCTTTGAATTCCAGTAGATTCCTTAGTTTTACTTATGTGTTAATATCTTTTGTGTATGGTAAAAATATATTTTTGCTTTATCCCCGGCTGTAGGTTTAGTAGTGGGACCGCGTTGGAGCTGTACCTCCCTATTATAGAGTGTAAATCGAAATTAAAAAACGTAACCCTTCTGATGAGTTGTCATGCAATTAAAGAGTGTATTGCATAATCTAAAATTATATAATAAATGGAACTGTGTGTGTGTGTGTGTGTGCGTGTGTGTGTGTGTGTATCCGTTACCTATAGACTCCGAAACGATTTTCTTGAAAATTTACACAGTTGTACTATAAGCATCTGCAAGTGTTCTTAGGTAGGTTTTGTGTCGAGGTACCCCCAATAAATATCGAAAATCGATAATCGAAAAAATTGGGTTATAGAAGAAGTGGTGCGATTTTAATCAAATTTGATACACTCATAGACAAAGACATAAGAAACGATATTCAGAAGTTTCAAGGTTGCAGTTCTTACAATAGTGCAGAAAATCGATAATATATATAAAAGGCAAGATGTTTGTGTGTGTCTGTTTATCTGCCTGTATGTCTGTATTTTTGTCAGCCCTATAATTTTAGCTTTTGCTTCGGGTTTGGCTCTACGTATCTATAATTGTAGTTCTTAGTTTCAGCCATGATACCATTTACTCAGAGGACGTATTTAGTCTTCAAAATTCATTTTACGACGATAAAAACTTATTTGTTATTGATACCAGGAAATCAAAATTTGACTTACAACCTTTCATTTTTGTTTCAGTCTACGGTTTTGCTTTAAATGGAAACAACTATTGATTTTTAGTCTTTGGTGCCAACGTCTAAATAGTCTGAGCTCCAGGACCATGAATTAGTTTTAAAGCTTTCATTACACCCGAGCATCATCGGGCTATACTGCTAGTTAACATTAAATCAAGGATTCCGACTATGTCGGTTTCCGTTGTTCACTTAATTTATATATAAATGTGCAAGACACTGAAAGGTAGAAATCTGGGTCGTGAAATAACTCGTTTACAAATAAAATATATATACACGGCCGGCCATAAATTTTAGGCCACCCCAGTTTTTTAAAAGAATTGATGTATTTCATACAATTTTTAAAATGAAAATAGAATGGTTCTTTGGTTATTATTACAAAATTTTACAAGGCAAGGAAGCAAAGATGAGTTTGTCCGAATAACCCTAAATTTTCTTCATTCTTTTATTGATGAAACTGCAATATAGGTAATTATTAAATATTTATAAATTCATTTGAAGCACATGCTATTGTGCAGCATTAACAAAAGAACCATTCTATTTTCATTTACTATTATTTACTTGGCAATAAATACTAAGAAATAGTGTGAAATACATCATTTTTTAAACACTGAATAATTAATGGTCTAATAATTATGGCCGGAAGTGTGTATATATATATATATATATATATATATATATATATATATATAAGGATCTCGAATAAGATTTCGTTGTTTTTCAACAGACAGCTTTCCCTGAACTACGTGCCTGTAGTTTCAGATGGAAACGCATCTATAATGAACTACTATAAACATGCTTTATATTCAGTGTATGTCATTTTAAAGAAGTGAAAACAGCTAATAATTGAGTTTGTTATTTATTTAAAATTGATTTATATATTTAGAGCTTTTACCTAGTCATCAGGTAATACTGACTTAGTCTTGTGTAAATGATTACATTTGAATGCATAAAACAAAACGCTTGTTATTTAAAGAGTTTACCTGAATGGGGAAGACAGAAAAAATTAATGTAACTGAACAGAATTAAGTTCATCTTTTAAAATCTGTAAAGTTTATATATTTGGGGAATACAGGTTTTCTTAAAACATCTAAATAGCCTTAATTTATTAATCAAAATGAATTCATGACCACATGCAGACACAGAAATAAATATCTGCTTAAATACTTAGAACCTTACCCGACTCATTTTTTTCACTTTTTCACTTTATTTGTTATTCACTTATCTTATTTTATTTTATATATTTTTATTTTTATATATATATATATATTTTATATATTAATTTTTATATATATTTATATATATTTTATATATTAATTTTTATATATATTTATATATATTTTATATATTAATTTTTATATATATTTATATATATTTTATATATTAATTTTTATATATATTTATATATATATTTATATTAATTTTTATATATATTTATATATATTTTATATAGTAATTTTTATATATATTTATATATATTTTATATATTAATTTTTATATATATTTATATATATTTTATATATTAATTTTTATATATATTTATATATATTTTATATATTAATTTTTATATATATTTATATATATTTTATATATTAATTTTTATATATATTTATATATATTTTATATATTAATTTTTATCTTTCTTTTCATTGCTTTTCTTATTATTCTATCTACTTGCGTACATACATATTTACATATCTTAATTTATATTTTCTTCCCTTTTTCTAATGACTTCCTCAATAGAAAATAAGTTACAATAAAATAAATTAAATAAACAAAAGCAACAACAAATACAAACATAAAACATTTAATATTTTCTTTTAAAACTTCTTTAATTTTACTTTCATTTTCGATTTTTTAGTTTCGGTATTAACTGAATTTTTACATTTAATATATGAGCTGAAACATTGCTAGTACGAAAAAATAAAATTCAAATTTAGATTCGGTCACTTCATAATATGAACCTGATGAATATATAGTGCATTAAACACTGATCCGTGATTTAGAGTTAAGTAATATATATATATATATATATATATATAGATATATTTAAAAATATATACTATCTCTGATATATTAGATTGAGAACTGTTCTATTAATACCTGATAAATATATATGTATGGTTAAATAAAAAGAAGACAAGAGGAAAACTATATTTAAATCGCCTTAGCGTTACGTTGTGTGATGGACTTTATCAAGGCAAAAAGACGAAATGAGCTTTATTCCAAATTACGTATCTATAAACAAACGGTGTTGGCAACTGTAAGATAACGCTCACAAATTCTTCAAAAAGATTAACAGATTTTAGTGCTATAATTTCATCATGTGTAACGCAAATGAGATGTTAAAATGAAGGGAATTGAATCATTTTCTTTGGACTTTTTAGTATGTAAGTTTTTAGTATGTTTCGGTATCATTTCTATTGGAAGTGATACTGAAACAGATTTATATATATATATATATATATATCCGAGTGAGTATAGAATGAGGAGAGAAAAAGGAAAGATTTTTTCTGTCCAAAATATTAATTTAAAACATTGCTCGATATATGAGCTGTGAATATTTATAAATTATGTTTTAGAACGTACAAATTTCTTCTATATATGTCCTCTTCTCTACAATCATATGGCTGTTTCAGTGTTTGGAACCCATACACATCATCGGGATAAATAAAGATTTGGAATCATTCTCTGTTTATATTTGGTTCGTTTTGTCGTGGGGGTTGGTTGAGGTTATTGGTAATTAAGTGAATGTGTCTCTCGTTTTGACCGTTAGACTTTTGAAGAATCTGGTGGGTAAGTGTGAAATTGTTGATTAATGGTATTATGTGTTGAAATGTACGTTTTATCGGTCGGGTATATCTTTTGGTTAGAATCTGTTGAGGGGTCATTTTTATGGTTAGCTATCGTTTAATTGATTGATGTCTGCTGTTAGTGGACCTGATTCATGTATTTATTTTGATCCTGTGTCTAGGTTTTCACTTTGGGGATACTTAGATAGACGTGATAGAGGTGGGGTGTTTTTTCTTTCCAATTTTGATTTTTTCGGTATGGAATATTTTTTTTATATTTCAAGGTTTTTTTTAAATATATTATTTTATTTTATATTCAAGTTTGGAGTATTATTGTATTTAGGCGAAGTTATTTCAAGAAATTTAAATTTATATTCTTTAGGAAGTAAATGCAAATTAGCGTTTTATCAGTTTTTTGTATAAAGTTGTATGTTTAAACTTAATTTTAGAGGGTCGGTTTTTTCTTTTAATTTTTTATATTCTTTTTTCTATAAATTATCGTTTGGAATCCTATTGATTTCTTTTAATTTCTTAAATATTTTATTTATTTAGCTATTTTTGTGGGGATTAGATCTTACTTTAAGGATTTATTACATCGAATTTTTTCTAAATCATTTTTTATCTTTTATAATAACAAAAATATATATTCAAATTTTCAGTACTTTTTAATGAGATTGTAGGTTTAGATCTTACGTGTGTTTACAGTTTATTTTTGTGTATGATATAATTATTCTGAAGTCGTATATTTTATCTTGATTTTGAATATATGAATTTTTAGTCTTTTTCGAGTTTGGGAGCCATTTGTTTAATTTTGATTTTTCAAGTACGGAATATTTTTGTATTTAAGTAAGGTTATTGTGTTAAGTAAGGTAATTGTTGGAGGCTTTAGTGATAGACCTTCCTTTAAGGATTTATTGGATTGATTTTTCTATAGCATTTTTTATCTTTTATAATGAGAATATCTAATCAAACTCTTAGCATTTCTTAGCATGATTGTAGAGTTAGGTCCCTAATGTGCTTGCAGATTTCTGTGGTTTCGTGTCTCTGATTTAAGAGCTTGTTACTATTTATATATTTAAGGATTTTTATTTTTTCTTGAAGGCAAAGAAAGCATGTTTTTTGAATTTTGCTGATAAAAGGCATTTTGGCATGTAGGTTTATTGTAAAAATGGTCGATGTCAGGGTGGATATTGAAAGTTGATAAGTTTCATGCAAAGAATTTGTGACAAATTCTTAGCATTAAACATTAATATATATATATATATATATATATATATATATATATATATAAATTCAGGTGAAGAGGACTCAAAGTTTTACTATTTTGAGTGCCCCGTTATTTATTTTATTATGGTTAGTGCTCAATATAATAAATATTATAGGGCTTAATATAATTATATAGTTATAAATTAATTTATAACTACTTAATTATATATATATATATATATATATATATATATATATATATATAAAATAAATTTAATCCAAACGGTAAATTAGGAAGGTAAATCCCAAAAACCTGATCCTAATGAATATTACAATTTTAATATTAAAAAATGATACAGGTGGAGAGCTCAGTGTCATTAAAATTACAGAGCTAATTATAAAATAAAATAAATTTTGATGTTCAAAACTGTTGAATGATCATTTCAACATGAAATCCCTATGGGAGATTTCACATCTCATCGGCAACTGCCACATTTTCAAAATGAAGCAGATATATACTTAAATAAATTTGATTAAGTTAATCTGATTAATGATAAAGTTAGATATAAATAAACTAAAATAAAAATAAAATAAAAATAAAAATAAAAAATAAACATACAAAAATAAAATAAAGATTTAATAAAAAAATTAAAAATTATTTTAAACACTTTTTTTTTAATTTGTAAAAAATTCATGTTGTGAAAATATATATATACTTGCAGAAATCGGGGGTTAAATTATTAAACGTATCCATATTTTAAGAAGGTAAATAATCAAAGGAGACAGGAAGAGGAATGTAGAGGGGTTAAAATTACTATTTAAAAATTAAATTAATTCATCAACAACAATTAAATTTATATTTACTTTCCTAAAAACTAAAATTAGAATTTAAAATTTAAATGTTCACAAATTTAGCTCTATGGCGGCACTTAGTAATGAATTCCTTTCTAAAATTCAGGAGTAGGCGCTGGTTTGGGTACTTGAATATCAGAATTTTTTCTTCCAGACACAGACAGCACCTATCACGAAATTTCCTCGGAATTCAGGCTGAACCTATCAATCTCCAGCTAATTACAGAGTCCAACCCTTCTTCCTTCATTTTCCAGAATCTCCGTGAAAGTGATGTCTGGTATTTTTGACCTGGGTTCGAAAACGAATACCTGTGATTGTAATATCTCTGCTTAAAAGGTCCCGCGGACATACCAATATAGGTTCGGTAATTATTCTTGTTGTTTGATGGTGAAATGTGAGCTTCAAAAATTACCTCTGTGGATTTATTTTGCCCTCCACCGGGCAGGCATCCACGGAGCTACAATTGCTTTTATTTAAAATTAAAACTCAGAATCAGTATTACTTAATTTCATTAGAATTTGCCTATTATGAGAATTTATAATGTTGTCTATATTTGAGGTACAAGAGTATCTGATTTTTAGAGTGTTCCTATTAAAAATCTTTCTTGGAGAATTATTGTTATTAAAATGTTTGTCTACTAATTTGAGGATTTTTTTTTTAATCGTGTCACCCCAAGCAAGGCATTCCACTGCCACTATAGTGCAGGGGCTTACATAGAGCGATTGGGTATAAGAAATGTCAGAAGGAGGGTGATAGACGACTTAGGATGTACATAGGTAGAGAGTTGGAGAGAGTGGGAATGAGTTAGTGTCTTAGGAAGTGTCTATTGACCTTACATTTAAACTCCTGGAGGTTGTAGCTGTCGGGGAAGCAAGAATGCGGTAGGGAATTACATAGGCGGGAAGTGCGAGGAAAGAAGCTCTTGGGGTAGAAATTGCGGTTACATTTCATCGGTTTCACTGTAAATGGGTGGGACCTAGTTGCCAATCTAGTATCTCGTGCAAATTCATATCTGGGGGGCACCAGTGATTTAAGTTCGTCAGAGCAAAAGCCATGATAGTATTTATAGAAGAGGCACAGGGATGCCACGTCACGCCGGTGAGAGAGATACTGCAGGCGGGCAGCCAAGTCGGTATCAATCACATTACAGATTCTTCGCTGTATTTTGTCAAGAACCCCGAGGAGAATAGAAGGGGCACCCGACCAGATGTGGCAGCAGTACTCAATACACGGGCGGATGGTGCATTTATATAATTGCAGGATAGATTCAGGCGGAAAGAATTTCCGGGCCCTGCACAGAGAGCCGACTTTCATAGCTGCGGATTTAGCAATGGATTCGACGTAGTCATTCCACTTGAGGTTCGCTGAGAGTCTCAAGCCAAGCAGGCGTAGTGATTTACACTCTGGGAGGCAAGCCTGTTCCATGCTAATGGAAGGGAGGTGCGGTTGTCTGTGGTGGTTAATTGACAGCAGCTTCGTTTTGGAAGAATTGAATTTTACGAGCCATTTCTTACCCCAATCCACCACGGATTGGAGGTCCTTCTCAAGCTCGGCAGCGAGGTTCGCCTTGTCACCAACACCAGATTTTTGATCGAGGCGAGAGTAAACTTTGGTATCATCAGCGTACATGCCTACTTGTGATCTTATGGTATCGGGGATATCATTGATATAGATTAGAAAGAGCGTAGGACCTAGGATAGAGCCCTGGGGTACACCCGCGTTTGTAGGGCAGTTCTGGGAGGCATGTCCGTTTAATACCACCTTCGGTGTGTGGTTAGAGAGGAATGACCGGATTAAGTCAAACAAAAGTCCAGTTATGCCATAGCTTCGCAGTTTCCGTAGAAGGCCGGAATGCCATACTCTGTCGAATGCTTTAGATATATCCAAGGCGACTGTTCGGGCTTCACCATTCTGGTCGAGAGCCTGGTATATATACTCGGTGATGGTCGTTAGCATATAAGCAGTGAACCTGGTGAAGCGGAGGTCGTACTGTTTGTCCGAGAAGAGCCCGTGGGCTGTGAGATGCTGAACGACCTCGGCATTGATAATGGTTTCGAACACTTTGCCGAAGATCGGAAGAAGGCTGATGGGGGCGGTAATTTGCGGGTCCGATGGTTCGCCAGTGTTCATGAATATTGGAACCACAGAAGAAGACTTCCAACAGGCAGGAAAGGAGGAGCAAGATAGGCAGAGGTTGTAGAGCTTAGAAAGGATAGAGGAGAGTTCAGGGACACAATTCTTCAAAACTATGATTGGGATTCCATCCCCACCACTCGCTTTGCGAGGGTCTAGCTTTGAGATTATGCTAGAAATCAGCGAGGGCGTGATGTAGACGTCATTCAATTGGGCCTTATTTCTAGATGGGAAATCGGGTGTATGGATTCCAAACGAATCCAGAGTGGAATTGGTCGAGAATCTACGGACAAAGCATTCGGCCTTGTCCGCAGAGGAGGTGAGGACCTCAAACTCGTTTATTAATGGGGGTATTGAAGACTTACTCTTGCTAAGCACGCATTTGCAGAGGCGCTAGTAGTCTTTGGTACCGAACTTGGAGGATGCTATGCACTGCATGATCCTGGCAGCAAACAGCATCTTAGCTTCGTTAAATATCTTTTTACAATTATTACGAGCTGAGGAGAAAAGGCGCCTGTTTTGGTCCGACACGTGACTACGATAAAGCCGGAAGAAGTGATTCCGGTGGGCAATGGCGGCCGAGCAAGCGGGCGTGAACCAGGGAGACGAATGGGATTTAAGTTAAAATTTCCTGGCAGGGATGAATGCATCGATGCTAGCCTTAACCCAAGAGGAGACCTCTGATGCACAGTCATCGATGGGAAGACTAAAAACATTGTTCCAAGGGACTTCGCAGAGGAAGTCACGGAACGAAACCCAGTCTGCTCTTTGATAGCAGTAGGATATTCTGTTGATCTGGGTTTTTTGGGTAGGAGTGGAGTGGGACGAGATGTTGACAGAAACTACAGCATGGTCAGAGTTTCCGAGAGGGCAGAGCTGTCTGGTGGAGCAAGAATTTGTGGGGAAAGTGAATCAGAGGTCTAGTAGCGAGTCCCTTCCGTTAGGGCTATTGGAGAAACGCGTGGGGAAGTCCACCACTTGCGTAAGGGATTGGGAAATCAAAAAATTAAAGATGTGGACACCAGCAGGGTCGGTTACAGAGTTTTCCAGCCACTTAGAGTGGTGGGCGTTAAAATCGCCAAACACGAAAATATGGGCAGATGGGTGCGAATAAATGGCCTTGTCGATATTGTCAGAGATGCTGTAAAGTACCGAACAGTCAGAGGAGGAGGGGAGCGGTAGAGGAAGAAGAGATAGCTAACAAAGCTTAGAAGTGTGAGACGGAAGCACATGAAAGACTGGTCCAGGGATTCGAGAGATGTTACACTAGCTTGGGGAAGGTGTTCACTGACATATACACCAAGCCCATGCAATTGAACGTTGGAGTCCTTCCTGAAGAGAGGAAGGTAACCAGGAACATGGAACTCAGAGGAGGGGATAGACGGGTCAAGGTTTACTTACCATATTGATATTAGTTAGTTTACATTAAGGAGGGTTAAACCTAACTATCTTTCTTTTTCTAAAGTTTTTTTTTTAATTTTACTTTTAGATGATTCGGGGTCTATTGTAGGTTTATTATACGTTAATTTGTTCTTAAATCCGCTTTTTTGATGGGCTTTATTGTAAATATCTTTACTTGCGTTGAAAGATGATAAATGGTTAATCCTATTATTTACTATATTGGGTATCTGTTTTACAATATTTCTGGGGTGGTTGGATAAAATATTCATAAGTGAGAAAACTATTTTCTTTGAGAAAAGGCTGGTGGGATCCATCGTTTAAATTAAGGGTGATATCTAGATAGTTTACAATTTTAAGATTAGAAGTAACTTCAACCTTAAAACCGAGCCAATTTAAGGCTCGAATTATTTTTTTGTGAATTCTATTCGTATAGGGCCCATTGGGATTGCGGATAAACATTAATCCATCATCCCGATAAAGACCTGTTTTTGGTCTAAGAATCTACTTAAAACATCTAAGATATATATTCCTAATAGATCTGCCACATTGGCTGAATCATACGCCCCCAAGGAACACCAAAGCTATCATTTGGCCCTTTCGTCTATGTAGAACTATTAAAGGTGAGAATAGATTTTCTAGCCGTTAAGATAATCTTATAGTCCCTTTTCGAAATATCAACGTAATTTTTAGCAAAATTTAAGCAACTTTCAAGAAGGTCTTTAGACATAGAAGAATAGAAGTCAAAAATATCGAATTTAAGAAAGGTGGAATTAGATTTATTATTGATGTTATGAAACCAGTTTATGGTATCACTGGAACTTTTTCCATAGGTTTGGTTGTAAATTAGATTGTAAATTCTCGATTAGGTTTTTTAGAATTTCCCTATAAAAGTATGCGTAAGTCATTATTAGTAGGATTAATCAGTCTAGATTTTGTTTTGATAAAATTCTCAATGTAAAACGTCATAAGATGCAATCAATCTTGTTGCACGCATGTACTCTTTTAAACAAGGAAAGTGTTTTATCCGCTTGTTTACTAAAATATGAATTTTATAGTTTAATTATGTTTTGAGACTAGGTTGTGGGTTAAATGTTTGTTTGTAGCTGGGACCCTATCAGGTGCTACCACTCCGGGTCAAGGCGAATCTAGGAACAACAGTAATTAAGAAGTTGTTTGACGCTTCTCAAAACCTCCCGATCAGAAGGCCTTGTTGCCGGATGTAGTTTAACCTCACACCCAGGATGAAACTATCAATGTAAAACGTCATAAGATGCAATCTGTCTTGTTGCATGCATCCTTTAAACAAGGAAAGTGTTTTATCCAAAAAAGCTAATAACTAACAAATAAAAATCAATACGTTTGCAGTCGAGCCACACATATTTCTGATGAAACATTTTATTTTATAGTAACACTACTTTGTTGTGTAATGTAATGACCTATTTTACTATAACAACGCAGAATTTCATTAATAAATTATGGACTTTGATCAATAAATTTGCAGTTGTGCCCCCCTCATATTACACTTCATAGTAAGACTACTTTTTGGCATAATGTAATGACTCATGTTACTATAACAACGAAGAATATCACGAATAAATTATTCATTTTAACCAATAAATATACTCAGTCACACTATGTAATTTTGCAGATTACATTTTTTAGCATTAAGATTTTTCCAGTGTTATAATATTACATTTTACATCAATCAGTTAAGTGTCATACGTGAAACGCGCCTCCGACTAACGCGGCATGATTTTCCCGCAGTAGGTTCCCATTACTTTCTGTGGTACACTGGTTGCTGACCAAGGCTATAGAACCCAATCTGTGATGCTATTTAAACCATAGATGAAGGTAGAAGAGACAGATTAACACCCTTCCCAATAGTATTTGTGCGTAAGTGAATGCAACGAATTCAACTGGAATTCGAACTCGGCTCTCCGATTACACATAACGAGCCGATATACACTGTACCATAACGTACATCAATTAAGTTTTGAAATCAACTGACTTTATCTTTCAACCTGTAATGGATAAACTGGCTTATTTTATTTGCCGAATCCCTTTAGAGCGTGGACTACAGGGATATACTCTACTTCCTACCTTTTCAGTTTTAAGCATTGTTTATCGCTTTACAATCTCTCTCTTACCTGTTCCAACATTAAATTCATAAAGGCAGGTCAGATAGTTGCTTCGGCAATATCCTTTTGCCCTTCTTGACTCCTGTGTGTCTGTTGCGTGTAAAATTCTTCTCTGATTACTAGTAAGCATCGTTAGGCCCAGTTTATTGATGTCAAGGAGGTCTATATTGTAAAGTAGTGAAGAACAGACATGTTTCTCCAGGTCTTTCTTTGTAAGGCTTAGCACTTTTTGACCGACCCTAGTAGTCATCGTTAGAACATATGCATTATAACCATTTGTAGTCAGTTGTAACAGCTGTCAACGAGGATTCAAAAGAGTAGGAAACAGGATTTAACGTTCGCTAGAAAAATTAGGTCTGTATTCAAC
Organism: Ascarosepion bandense; assembly: GCA_037127315.1. Lineage (NCBI taxonomy): Eukaryota > Metazoa > Mollusca > Cephalopoda > Sepiida > Sepiidae > Ascarosepion > Ascarosepion bandense. Next base: position 8,370,112 of record JBBBDQ010001215.1, read on the forward strand.
AAAATACTATCTGAACGGAAGACGAAGAGGACTAAAGAATATCTTTGCAAATAATTTCTTTAACCCGGGAGAAAAGGTATTTTTTAACCCTTTAGGGCCATTCGTATCATATTTGATACAGTATTTCCCTATAAGGAAACATTTGGTATTCATTGACTGAGCAGTCAGTACTGCTTTCATTTGAAATTTATAAAATATTTCTCTTAACCCTCTAGGGCCATTCGTATCATATTTGATACAGTATTTCCCTATAAGGAAACATTTGGTATTTCCCTATAAGGAAACATTTGGTATTCATTGACTGAGCAGTCAGTACTGCTTTCATTTGAAATTTATAAAATATTTCTCTTAACCCTCTAGGGCCATTCGTATCATATTTGATACAGTATTTCCCTATAAGGAAACATTTGGTATTTCCCTATAAGGAAACATTTGTTATTCATTGACTGATCAGTCAGTACTGCTTTCATTTGAAATTTATAAAATATTTCGCTTAAAAAATTTTTCAGGAAAATATTTCTTTCAAGGCTTGTTTTCATACTGTATCAAATATGATACGAATGGCCCTAGAGGGTTAAGATGTACCAAAAGAAAAAAAATGAATGTTGGTGTGGTAAAAGAATAAGGTATCGGCCGAATGACTTAGATGTCGCAAGATCCAAGGTGGGATATAAACCTCACCTGAACAAGTTAAGACATGGACACACTGATTTGGGAAGTCCTAGGCAAGAAGTTCCCATGGAAGTATAATAGAATACATTCGACATACCGACGATACCATGAATTATTGAACTGCAGCAGAAAGAATAAGATAAAGAAGTCCGAGAGAATTTGTAAGTGTGGAACCAACACTAAAAAAATACAGTCTTCAGATGTTAGACTCCAGAGGGAGTCAGTTCAACAGCTATTTCTGGGTAAGACTTAGCATTTTTTGAACGACCCTAGTAGTCATCCTTGGAGCAAGTGCATTATAATCATTTGTAGTCAGTTGTAACAGCTGTCAACGAGGAATCAAAAGAGTAGTAAATATACCTTTTTTTTTCACTCCAGCGCGCATGATAGCAGTGACGACGAGAATTTAGAAGGTGGGTGTTGTGAAATAAATAAGACAACCCCGGTAACAAAAAGAAACGAGGCAAGACACTTTAAATAAAGAACTGATTTCACGAGTTCCTCACGAACGTGAAAGTGTCAGACATGCTTTCTGTCTTCGGGCGGATAATGACACTCGGGGTCCGTCTACGGGTGCAAGACATTCAGCTGCAAAGAATAGAGAGAATTCGACTCATCTACGTCACTGAGGTGATTGCTCAGCGTTCACCGCCGTAGACGAGGGCTAATATGAGCGCTTACAAATGTACAACAGTTGAGAAAACTCATAAGAGATATCCCTAGACATCTGCAACCTCCACGAATTTAAATGCAATGTCAATACTCATCTATTAACCACTTGAGTTCTTTCACCACTCCGTATATCCTTTCCTTTCTCTCCACCTTTGCAACTGTTATCACACCTGTATTCCCATCCTTCTCTTGCTCCTTTCTAACTGGTTTGTCTTCCTCTTCATTCTCTTCTAATTAATCTTTTTACTCTTATGTAGCCCCACCCCCACCCCGCACATCCCTGGCATTACCGCCTTGCTCGGGGTGATACGACTAAAAAAAAAACACAAAAAAAACAAAAAAAAAATCTTTCCCTGTAGATTAAATGAAGGGATCGGTTTGAAATTCTCTGAACGTTAACCAGATTTGCATAAAGAGCCCTAAGCTTGCAACAGAAAAAAATTGTTAATAAAGACAAGCAATTAGCCCAATATATCGAATGCAGCTGAGGAAATGAAATGACAAACATAGATAAAGATGAGCCCTTCTGTTATTTAAAAACAAATCAGTAACTTGTAGGTTTTCTTGAATATCAAGTTGTTTTTAAAGACAGCAGTTTTTAAACTCTCTTGGTTACTAAATGTAAGTTTCAGATTGTAAAGTAAAAGACGCTGATGAATGGTTGTAAAAGATCTATACATTTGCATTAGATCAAATAATTATCGATTTTCCTTCGAACGGCGCCAGTTCACCATTTAACTTTTGCCTGAGAAACAGCTTGCTTTCAAGCTAAAACATTTACTGCTTGTCATCTGAATATTGCTGTTCATCACCGCACCAGAAACAACTAAATGTAAGTTAAAATTCACGACAAACATAGACCAAAAACAAAATACTTCAAAGGTTTTATTGCCAGAAACCAAAAAGCATCAAATTAAAGTAAAAGATATATATATATATATATATATATATATATATATATATATATATATATATATATATATATATAATAAATGATGTGTCACCGAGAGGAAACATCAGCTGGTTTATTCACTACGTCGCTGTTCGTTGCTATGGAAACGAAATCAATTTTCGCTTCAAGTGTTCCTCAGAATATATCTTTAACGTTCACTACTCAAGTGTTTTATCTGTCATAATTTGATTTTTAAACGATGCTTGTTAAGCAGTGTATAATACATCGACGTGCTAAAAATCTTTTAAATTTAGATCGGGCCTTGAAGCCATAGAAATTTCAAAGCCTATATTCTTTACTTAAACTTCCCAGAGCAAGGTGTGTGAAATATTGTGATTTGTATGAGATGTTAACAGTAGATGCCTGATGGGTGAGAAATTGCATTGCTTAAATTGTTGGAATATTTAACATATACGAGGATGTGTCTGAAAGTAATGCAATTTTCAGAGAAACTGCTTTTCTCAATTACCGTATTTTACGTCATATAAGACGCATTATGTTTTACTAAAAATCTGAGAGTAAAACAGTACGCCTCCTTGGCCTCACACTCTCAGCGGACCTCAAGTGGAATAACTATATCGAATCCATTGCTAAATCTGCTGTTATGAAATTCGGTTCTCTGTGCAGGGCCCGGAGGTTTTTCCCGCCTGAGTCCATCCTGCACATCTATAAATGTACCACCCGCCCGTGTATTGAATACTGCTGCCACATCTGGTGCCCCTGCTATTCTTCTCGGGGTCTTTGACAAAATACATCGTAGAATCTGTAATGTGATCGATACCGACTTGGCAGCCTGGCTGCAGTCACTCTCTCACAGGCGTGATGTGGCTTCCCTATGCCTCTTCTATAAATACTTTCACGGCATCTGCTCCGATGAACTTAGTTCACTGGTGTCCCCTAGGTATGAATTGGCAAGAGATACTAGATTAGCAACTAGGTCCCACCCTTTTACAATGAAACAGATAAAATGTAACCGCAATTTCTATTCTAACAGCTTCTTTTCTTTCACTTCCCGCCTGTAGAATTCCCTTCCATATACTTGCTTCCCCGACAGCTACAATCTCCAGGAATATAAATGTAAGGTCAATAGACATCTATCACACTAACTCGCATTCATTTCCTCAAACACTCTACCCATCTACCCAACCCCCATCTTCGGTATCCTCATCCGTCTACCACTCTCCTTTCGATATTTCCTACTACTAACCACTCTTTCTCATAACTTTCTTTTTATGTAACCCCTCTGCGCAATAGTGGCAGTGGAATGCCTTGCTTGGGGTGAAATGATTTTTAAAAAAATTCCCCTGCGTCTTACATACCATATACTTGATTTTTATTTTGTTTTCTTACTTTTGAATATAATGATTTTTTTTACAGTATCGTCTTCTTTTTTTATTATTATTATGTTTCGTTTAATTGTAATCGTGGCTTGTTTAAAAAACTCATAACTTATAAATATAGCATAGTTTGTACTATTTACTAATAATTTTACGAATTATTAACCTTTTCTTGATTAGCCCTGCTGAAATTGGAGTACGTGTTATACACCCGTACGTCTTATATCCCGTCAAATAGGACAAATTATTCGAAATTTTCTACAGAGGTAAAGGTAAATATATTTCTGTTCTTTAATTAATTGATTTCCTTATTTTTTCTTTTGTCGTTGTTTTCACTTTTTGAATAGTGTTATGATATCTGGTCGGGTTTTCTTTCTATTCATCTTGACAAACGAGAATCTGCAATATAATTGTCATGGCGGCCTCACCGAAAGACTGAATGAACTCTTCCAACCATTACTTATGCCTCCCCTCACAAGAGATGAGAGGGAGTAGCCTGAGGAGAGTGCCCTCAGAGCAACCCGAAACCAGCCGAGAGTCGGTCTACGAACACTTCTACCTTAACGAACATTACGAGTCCTAGTTCTAAGGCCGAGGGTCGAATTATAGTATTCCACACTAACTCGTATTATCGTTCCTACTAACCAAGTTCCAAGTATTGTATTCTTTCCGTATCTAATATACATTCGTATTTCCCTATTTGGTTGTTTTTGCGTTATTTTTGCTGGGCATGTAATCTGGTCCAGGACAATAATCGATCTTGACTTGGCAGTTCATTTTACACCGACGTGATGTGGGTTCCTTCTGTCTTTTTTACAAATATTTTCATGGCAATTATTCTGACGAGCTTTTTTTCCCTGGTACCCCGACCAAATGTACTTACTAGTGCTACTAGATTGGCATCAAGGTCCCACTCATTTAACGTCGAGATAGTTAAATGTTACCACCTCTTCTAATCTAATAGTTCCTTTTGTCGCACTTCCTATTTATGGAACTCACTTTCATTTGCTTGATTCCCTGAGAGCTACAAACTCCAAAATTCTAAATGCAATGTCAGTTGCCATCTTTTATTCCATCCATCTCTTATTTTTTCTTCGACATTCCCTGTAACTTTTTCATTCTCTAAATGTAACCCTCTGCGCACCAGTGGCATATCTAACTTGCTTGGGGTGAAATGATAATATAAAAAATATATGAATAAATAATCGGATATAAAATTGCTGTTCGGGTGGAATTTCTTCAGAAATAAAGAGCGCTAATTGAGTTTTTTGTCGCCGAAGGATAGATTACTGTAAAAATTCATATTAAAAAATTCCATATTTTGGTCCAATGAAAGAAGCACTGATGGCGCAGTCGGCGATAAAGAAGTGAAAACTACTACAAGAAACTGGATACATCTGCAACCAGCAGAAGATTACAATACATGACTTCATTCTTTGTTGAAACAATGGCTTCGAAATAGAGTGGTGACTATGTTTAGAAGTAAGGAAGTGGACCTATGGTGTATAGCAATATTTTGATGTAAGATACGTTTGATTCTGTCCCTTATTTGTGATATGATAAAATAAATTGCATCACTGTTTTATTCACCTTCGTAATATACCACGGCGTCTTTTACAATAGAAGTAGTTTAAAAAAACTTTATTTTCAGTCTTCTATGACGCATTTTAAATCACCAGTAACACAGAATCTCTGGAAGATTCTGGATCACAGACTATATATTCTTAATCTGAGACAAAACAGATCATCCCTGGAATAAAAGCCAAAATCTAATATTGTCTGAGATAAAATTTTAAAAAAAAACAATGAGTTATGATGAAAACTACGAACAAAAAAAGAGATCTGAGTTGACGGTCACAAATACTACAAAAACAGGATAAACAAAAAGAAAGCTTCGACAGTGCGTTATTATTGGTCCGTGAATTGATGAATCAGCAGTTGGCGGTAGACTACATTTCTTATTAGAAAAACATGCTTCTTCCTTCAAAATATACCAGTGTGAAGCTTCGCCTCGTATAATGTCTTTGCAATGCTAGAATTAGGAAGTCTCTCTCACTCTTTTTCCTTCCTCACTAGCAAGTAGTCGGATAATTTTTCTGTATTAAAAACGTAAAGATGCTGATATATGCGTTATGCTATTTCATACTAAGCAATAACTTTCTCCTAGTGGAAAAAAGAGAACGATTGATTTCCTTTAATTAACAGACAAACATTTCGAATTTGGTGTATTAGTCTGAAGAAAGTAGTGGAAATTAAAGAAACGTCAGAAGCCCACTGGGTAAATAAATAACCGACAGTTCGAAACGCGCACTGAATGGCATAAGATAGTCTTGTTTAAAACATGGCAGCAGATAAAGAAAAATACGTCTGACCAACGACCCAACTGATAACAGGATAAGAGATCGATCTGGATGTCGGAAACTGATCTCCTAATGGTTGAAGTAAGTTACAATAAACAAAGCCACTCAGGATTTGTTTGTTGTTAGATTTACTCCAATATTGTTGGTTGGTTGTTTTGTTTTTATGGCAAATCAATCTCGGTGGGTCATTTATTGCCAACTAAATTTTATTTATTTATTGCTGGTCATATCTTTTTCTTTCAACAGTTTAATTGTTGTTTTTATATAAGTTTTGTGTCTAGTAATACATTTTTCTTTTCGATTATAAAGATTCATTGGGATTTGTTTTTAAGGGCAGGGTCACCAAGTCCTACCGTTGTTAATAACCCCATAACTGGAGGGAGGGACGGATTAATACCTTTCTCAAGGGTACCAGTGTTTAAGTGAATGGTATTCAACTGGGATTCGAACTTGGGTCACCGATTTCTCTTTCCGAGCCGATATCCACTGCACCACAACGCATATCTATCACTATACGCTTACAGCAACTGGTATTCCCAATCGGTCAACCATCTAAGTACTGACCAGGCTCAGCGTTGCTTAACTTCGGTGATTGAGTGAGAACCGGTGTATTCAAACTGATAGGCCTAAGCTTACTCCAATGTGGAAACATAAGATTCTTTAGAACACCAGAAATTTGGATAGAGCACATCACCTGAGCTCAAAACATTAGAGTTCTAATTATTCTGGCTCATACTAAGATTTTGGTGTAGGATATCTCTCACAACCGACCTCAAATGTAATGGCTATATAAAATCCATAGCTAAATCCGCTGCTAAGTCGGTTCTCTGTGTAGGGCCTGGAAGTTTTTCCCGTCTGAAACAATCCTGCACATATATAAATATACTATCCGCCCGTGCATTTAATACAGCTGCCATATCTGATCGGGTGCTCCTGCTATCCACCTAGGTGTCCTTGACAAAATCCAACGAAGAATCTGTATCGTCATCGATGTCGATTTGGCAGCTCACTTTCTCACCGGTGCAATGTGACATCCCTCTGTCTCTTCTACAAATACTTTCACGGCTTCTGCTCCGATGAACTTATCTCTCTAGTGCCCCCCTATATATATAAATTTACCCGAGCCACAAGATTAGAAACTAGGCCCCACCCTTTTATTGTGAAACCAATAAATTGTAAACGAAAATTCTATTCCCTCAGCTTCTTTTCTCGAACTTCCCGCCTGTGGAATACTCTTTCGTTTTTTTTTTTTTTGCTTCCCCGACAGCTACAATCTTCAAGAATTTAAATGTAAAGTCAATAGTCATCTCCTATCTCACTAACCTGCATCCTCTCTCTCATGCTCGTTTCTTCGTCCACTCCACTCTCATCAGTATTCTCATCCTTCTCTTACCCACTTCCTAACACCCCCTATATCCTGTCACTTTTTCTTATAACTTTCCTTTGATGTAACCCCCTGCAAAACAGTGGCAGTAAAATGCTTTGCTTGAGGCGATATGATTATAAAAAAAAACAAAAACGGATAGACTTTATGTTCTTATGAATATCAATTGTCAACAAAGCAAAGTGTCGAGTAGTAATAATTCTACACATTATAAGGTGTGTTAACTCTGAAAAAGTTGGATCCATTCTTCTCTGCTGTGTCTTTCAGGTCTTAGATGATCATTGCTTTACACATCACCTTATTACTTGTAGTTCTTAACAGTCATTCTATTGTAACCCCTTCCAAACTATCCTTTGCCGTATATTTGCTCAAGCCTATCAAGTATGTCATACATTGTTTTCTCCTGTCTCTCTTTTCCTTTATCTGTCCTGTGACTCTCAAATTCTCTAAACCGTCTTTCTTCATTATATATCCATGAAACTTCAGCTGTCTTCTCCTGATGTATACATTTCTTTTTCTTTTCCCATCCTCTCCAAAACCTCGTCGTTGCTCAGATGTTCCGTCTATGGTATCCTCAGCATCCTTCTGTAAAACCACATTTCGGTTACTTCTATTTTTTTTTTCATCTTTCAGAAGAGAGTTTAGCATTCGCTTCCATGTAGAAATACAGATATCACGTTCTTTTTTCTTTGTTTCCAATGAAATCTTTCGCCAGTCAATACGCTGTTTAGCATTTGGAATGCATCCTTGGCAACGCGAAGACGCCTTCGATCTCAGTGTCGCCACTGGTAGACATAAAAACGACAATAACTATTGACCCTTATGTTGATAACCATTCATAGCCTCTATGTACACAAATAAAGGAAGATTGCAATATGAAATATTGTGTCTAGATTGGACAAGATTAAATTGAGAAGCTTTCTGGAATCTTTCAAAGAATAGTATTAGCAAAAACGTTCCCTCGATGCGTCTAGTCAATAATTTATTGGACGTGGGACACGGATCTATTCAAACGAAATACGCGGCGTCCACAAATAATAACGAATATCGAACTGTTTTGGAGATGGAAGAGTGTCTCTCCATAGGTCTTTTGAAGAAAAAAAATGTCCGTCACATTAGAAAAGATGAGCAGCATAATTTGAAGGTACCGGGTCCCTATAACCAGATACTTTCTATTCTTTGCTTGATTAAAGGGGCGATTTTTATTGAATACCCCCTCTTTAACTAAGGTGAACATGTGTAGAATATATACTAGCAGCATAGCCCGGCGTTGCTCGGGTATAATGAAAGCTTTAAAACTAATCCATGGTGCTGGAGCTCAGACTCTTTAGACGTTGGCACGAAACACTAAAAAGCAATAGTGTTTCCAGTTAAAGCGAAACCGTAGACTGAAAGAAAAATGAATGGATATAGGTCAAATTTTGATTTCCTGGTATCGATATCAAATTTTCTGCACTATTGTAAGAACTGAAACCTTGAAACTTCTGAATATCGTTTCTTATGTCTTTGTCTATGAGTGTATCAAATTTGATTAAAATCGGACCACTCCTTCTATAACCCGATTTTTACGATTATGGATTTTCGATATTTATCGGGGGTACCTCGACACAAAACCTAGCTAAGAACACTTGCAGACGCTTGTAGGATAACTGTGTAAATTTTAAGAAAATCGGTTCAGCCGTTTCGGAGTCTTTATTTAACGGATACACACACACAGACACACACAGACACAGACAAAGTTCCATTTATAAATAAGTTTAGATAATCATTTCAGCCCCAAGCAAGTCATTCCAATGCCACTATTGCGCAGGGGGTTACATTGGGGAAAGTGATGAGAAAGAGTGGTTAGATATAAGAAATGTCAGAAGGAGGGTGATAGACGGGTACGGATACCGAGGATGAGGGTTGGGTAGATGGGAAGAGTGTTTAAAAGAATGGGTGCGAGTTAGTGTGTTAGGAGGTGTCTATTGACCTTACATTTAAACTCCTGGAGATTTTAGCTGTCGGAGAAGCAAGTATGATCTATATATATATATATATATATATATATATATATATATATATATATATGGCAATCCGCAGACAGATCTGTTTCACTGTATCACAGCTCATCAGTACGGTTAGACTCCGCTTTTAACCCAGGATTGAAATCCGACCGACTTGGCGTCAGTCGGCGATTCTACCTCTGGGTTATGGGCACTCGATAGAAGAAGGCAGACTTTTTAGCGTGTATATTCTCATTATACAAGCCCAATAGCCAGAGTGTTCTAATTTATTACTGAATGAGCGATGCGTACAAGCTAGAGTAGCTACTGTTTTCCAAAGTCTACCATTATTCCAGAGTGCTTAATCAGGGTGTGAGAGCGTAAATAGTCATATTCTAAACATATACTTTGAAATATAGGAGACAATTAAGGTCTATTATGTTTAATCATGAGCTGTTCTATGTAGATGGCTTCCAATATCTGAAGGTTCTTTTTACTGTGTTTATGATTGAGGATTATTGTATTGGTGACTAAAATCTATCTGATATTATCTACATGGCTATCGTTTTCTAAGAAATATTGTTTAATTATACTTTGATCAGAAAGGTGACAGATCAGTCTACGGGAGGCCATCTATATTAAATCTAAAAAGCCCACACTTAATAAAATCCCGTTTAAATCTGGTCATAACACATTACATTGCATTTAAATATATGATTAGGTTTTAAGGTACATAATAAAAAAAGGGATAGCTTTTATAGATAAAAGCAAATACTAAACATTTTGAGATCATTTTAGATCTGTTTAAAATTAGGAATAATCTTAAGAATGCAATAGTTAATGATTTCATTACGTTGGTTTAATAAATTAGTTTTTTGGAATTTAATTGAATAGGTTTTTTTCTTTTAAGCAAGGGAAACATATTTTATGGAACGATTTACATGTTCCAGCTTTATAAAAGCATTAAAGACTCATCCCTTGTTCCCTGTTTAGGATGTGGTTTCTGGCTTTCTCTTTTCCAATCTTTTCACTTTTCCTTTTTGTTCATTTTTTTTTTCAATTGGAGTAGATAGACTGAACTATCGGCCGGTTCACACTTCACCCACGTCTATTGAACAGGTGTAGAGGCTTATCCCTTGTTCCCTATTTAGGGTGTGGTTTCCGGCTTTCTCTTTTCCAATCTTTTCACTCTTACGTAGCCCCTGCACACCAGTGGCCTTACCGCCTTGCCCGGGGTGATATGATTAAAAAAAAAACTACACAAAAATGTTCATGTTTCAGAATAATATTGTTCATTTTTAATTGATATTTTAAAATCAAATGATGAAAATGATTTATTTTAGAAAATATAACTCATTGTTATTCGGAAAGTCAAGGATGAGTGGTTGCAGGAATTTAAACAATATGATTCTAAGTGTGTCAGTACTACTCAATCAAAAGTGAGAATTAGCTTGAAGTATAGATTTAAACATTTAGGTCACGGAAATGACATTGTTACTTTATGTTAAAACATGACACATTTTTTTTTTATTTTGTCTGGGAATGATACATACGAGGAACATACATTATTCAAATGTATTGACAATAGTTTTTAAAAGCAGGTCAGATTTGACGTTTTTAACATTTAATTTTATACTAATTTATCTGTTAAAGTTGTTGAATTGTTTAGGTTAAAATGAGAATTAAGTAATTATGATATACTAACGTACAATGGAGTTATTAAACCAAATAGTTATTGTACAGGTCATTAATTTTAATAAAGTAGTTTTATTTATGTAATATTAAAGCATATGTTATGAATTGACTTTATAATTAATTGAATTTTTAAAAAATATATTTACCCTGTTTTCATAATACTGCCAGTTCATTTCTATTGTATAGTAGTAACTTATTTTTAGGGAACTTTATAATCTACATCTTTTCATTTAGGCATATAGGGCAGATTTCATAGAATGATTTATAGAGTTTTGTTTTTTCCTGAATTTTCCATTAAGGATTTTATTTGTATATTTTAACTACCAAAAATACGTAGAAAGTGATACTTGTTTGCGGTACATATTATTTTTGAAGGGAGTTAAATGCAAATACCATATCTGCTTAAAAGCGTTCTTATTAGAACCAATGTAAACTTTTTGACTAGTTGTGTTTTCATTAGATAATATAGTACATTGGTAAACAATATAATTTTTTAGACACCTATTTTCCAGTGGGCAGTTGTAAGAATTTCTACAATTCCTCAAATTTTCTATACCTTTTTCATTATTGGTATAATTATTGTTACTTTAGTTTGCGTGCTGGTTTAAGATTTTATTATTATGATATTCAATAATCTTTCTATATTATTTGTACAATTATAACCTAATTTAAAGGTAATTTTATTTAAAATATTACTTTGAGGGTTATTATTAGTGAAATGTTTGTTAAATCAAATGAAGAACTACAGCCTTAACTTAGTGCTAACCATTAGGTTAAATGCATATGTATAACAAATGATCTTTCTATTTCTATTTTTACTGTTATAGTCATTTTCTATATTTGATATCAGGATTTGTATAGCCACTATTTTTAGGGCATTATTATAAAAATCACTATATTCATAAAATACTACATCACTAGATGAGTTTTTAGGAATTCTATATACTATGGAGGACGCTAAATGTTTCATTATACTTGGGAGGTAATTAGGATTAGGGTGGATGTATAATAGATGTTTGTTAGTATGTATGATTGGTAAATATTATTTACTAAGTCCAGTATTACATCAAGGAAGTTTACCAAATTTAAATTAATGCTAATTACCATATTTAGGTTTAGATTTTGGAATTATCTATTGGTTAAATTTCTAATCATATAGGCACGTGATTAGTCAAGTTTGGCTGCTCCTAAATCTACAAAAAGAACTTTGCATTTTATGCATAAAGAGTTACCTAATGTCGTCAAAAATGAAGGGAAATATATCAATACACAGTCCCAAAACAACGGCAGTATATATATATATATATATATATATATATATATATACACACATTCTAAACATATACTGTTAAATATAAGAGACAATGAATGTCTATTATGTTTAATCATGAGCCATTCTAAACGTCGTATTTTGGCTTTAATTTCAGGTGAATGTAAAAAATAAATTCTCACGGATACCCGCACCAATATATAACCTTTCCAAAACACTTAACAAACTAATTCCTCCCTACCTTCCTAGTAAATATAGTATTGACTCTACGAATGAATGATTCTCCATTCCGTAAAACCTAACAATCAAATAATTGCATCTTTGGATGTCCACAATTTACACACTAATGTTCGCGTCCATCAGAATTTTTGTCTTTATTTTCACATGAAATTAAAGCCAAAATACGATGTTTAGAACGGCTCATGATTAAACATGATGGACATTCATTGTTTCTTATATTTAACATTATATGTTTAGAAAATTATCTGCTGCCTCGATACACTATATATATATATATTCGTCAAATACACTGGAACAAGGAACGCTATATTTATGATTAGGATGTTCTCCGAAAGGGCAAAATGAAGCAAGACCTGTACCTATGTTTTATTAACTATGCATTCGACAAGATACGACACAGAATTGATGGAAATGCTCGGCAGCCTGGACATTTTTGGGAAAGACATCAGAGAAATCAAGAATCTCTACTGGCAGTAAACAGCTTGCATACGGACAGGTAATGATTTCAGTAGATTTACAAAGATAGAAAGAGGCGTAAGACAAGGATGTGTCTTTTCACCGGATCTGTTCAACTTGTACAGCGAGAATATTTTGATAACCCTAGATGACACGCAAAGATTTATTATTGGAGGCCACAACTTGAACAACATAAGGCATGCAGATGATACAGTGCTGATTGCAGACATGGAAAGGAAACTACAAGACCTACTACAGAAGTTAGCGGTGGAGAGTGACAAAAAGAACTACAAATAAACTTTAAGAAAACTGAATGCATGGTCATCAGCAAAATGTTCAACCCAAAATGCCAAATACAGGTGGGTGATACCAGAATCAAGCAAGTACAAAAATCTAAATACCTAGGAAGAGTTCTAACAGGAGATGGAAAATGTGACACAGAAACCCGAAGGCGAATTGACATGGCAAAGGACGCGTTCCATAAGCTAAGTAAAGTACTAACATACAGGAAAATTTCACTAGAAACAAAGTAAAGAGTGCTGGATTGTTATGTGATGTCAGTTTCTGGGACACGCAATGAGGAACGAGAGCTTGGAGAACCTGATACTGACTGGTCAGATAGAAGGAAAGAGAGGCAGAGGAAGGCAGCGGATAACATATTTGCAGGGCCTGATCAGGTTGATGACGGAACGGGTGTTGCCAGTAGTAACAGGAGCAAACATACTAAGAGCCACAAGGGATAGGGAGACGTGGAGAACCATGACTGCCTACGTCCTTAAGGGACAGGGCACATAGAAGAAGAAGATATATATCTCACCAGACTATTATTTCATTTTCATGTTTTGTTTGGATGTATATACAAAATTAAGGATGCATTTAATAATTATGCGACTTTGTAAGCTTAGCGGCATATCATTGGTGCTGATTTATCGGATAAAATGTGGGATATATTGAATAGACCACTCTAAGTCATCTCCGCCGTTCGAATTTTCAAAATCTGCATATGCAACTAGAATGAAGCTAACAGTTTTCTAAAAATTAATTAGATAAACGTAGAAATATAGTTTTATCGTTAGGAAAGTTTGGAAGAAATATTTATACTTTATATACCATTTCATTTAAGACAAAAAGCTTCATCTCTCCCCTGACCTTTGTCCCGTGCCTTTCGTCTGATGAAATTGTACACCTTTCCTTGGACCTGTTCCCGTGTCATTCACCTGATGAAATTGTATTTCCGACAAGAACTCAGTCCACACCGGGATTGACAAGACAGACGACTGACCTTTTCGCCAGCCGAAATAGACTGTTCCCCAGATGGGGTGATTAGCAATTTTTTTTTTTTTTAATCATTTCACCCCGAGCTAGGCGGAAACGCCACTGATGTGCAGGGGATTACATAAATGTAAAAAGATTAATTAGAAAAGAGTGAGGAGTAAGAATAATTAGAAAAGAGTGAGGAGTACAAACCAGTTAGAAAGGAACAATAGAAAGCAGGTGCGATGACAGATACATAGGTGGAGAGAAAGGGAAGGTTATACAGGGGTGGGGAGAGAGCTAGAGTCCAGTGGTTTATTGCTTAATAAGTATTTGCTTTCTAAATAAATACATTTAGCTCTTTCTGTCAGTAATTTTAAATATTTTATAATGTTTAATATTATATTACTAGGATCCAATTAGATTATTTACGAAGAATATTTTTTTTACAATGGATTGTTTACCGTCCCCATATATATTTATTATTTATGAACTCTCCCGTCGATTTCGACGTCTGAGTGTCTAACTTAGTTGGACTGCCACACAAAGAATTGTTTAAAGTCGTGAAGGCTTGTGTAGCACCATCCACACTTTTTGGAACCGCTGATAAACAATCGTTGCAGAAGTTCGCCACAGATGGTATGAACAGCGGACCTCAGTTATTTAACCCATAACTGGAAGAAATGGACGGATTAATACCTTTCCCAAGGGTAACATTGCCCAAGTGAATGCAGAGTGTTCGACTGAAATTGGAACTCGGCTCACCGATTTCTCCTTCCAAGCCGACATCCACCGCAACACAAGGCACATCCGTCCATAGACGCTTACAGCACCTGGTATTCCCAAGCAGGTGACCCATCTAAGTACTGACTAGGCTCAACGTTGCTCGGTGATCGAGCGGGAACCGGTGTATTCAACGTGATATGACCGTAATATATATATATATATATATATATATATATATATTTTTAATCATCTCACCACAAGCAAGGCATTCCACTGCCACTATTGCGCATGGGGCTACATAGGGGAAGGTAAAGAGAAGGAGTGGTTAGACATAGGGAATGTCAGGAGGAATGTGACAGATGAGTAAGGATAGCGAGGATGAGGGTTAGGCAGATGGGAAGAGTGCTTGATAGAATGGGAGCAGGTTAGTGTGTTAGGAGGTGTCTATTGACCTTACATTTAAACTCCTGGAGATTGTAGCCGTCGGGAAAGTAATCGTTTGGAAGGGATATATATATATTAAAAACAGAAATAGTATTGTTCCATATATATATATATATATATATATATATATATATATATATATATCGGAGAATGTAAAGCCAAAGAAAGACACCACATTTTAAAGCCAATGAACATTGACAGAAGAAATTTACTGCTTTTTTTCAATTTAGACAGCGAAGAGATACAGTAATCGAAATTCTAGAGTTCCTAGCGTTGGAAATTATTTCGATCAACATACTAGTATGATTTCTGATATCACGTTAGATAACGCCCAAAAAGCTCAGGCTTTAATAATATTGCATCCTGGAAAACGAATGCTTGTGAAATATGTTTGAATTCATATATCTTTTTTGCGGACATTCAATCTTATTTAAAATGCATGTCCAATTCCATCGGTTATTAAAATATTAAAGTCTAAAAGGAAGAAAAGATATCAATCAAAACGTATTCTTTTTTCTTTTTTAGTTAAAACTGATTCAATAAGAGAGTTATAAAATTATGTACCTCCACCATATACCCGATAGCTAATGTTTAAAATGAATATTTAAAAATGTAAAATCGTTCTTCAAGCTTTTATATCAGTTTTAATTTCAAGGAAATAGATTAAAATTTCGAAGATGAAAAAACTTGAAGCAACTGAAATGTGGTTCTACAGGATGGTGCTGCGGATATCATGGACCGAGCATGTGAGCAACGACGAGGTTTTGGAAAGGATAGAAACAAAAATGAAATTAATACTGAGCATCAGAAAAAGACAGATAAAGTTCCTGGGATATGCAATGAGGAAAGAGGGCTTGGAGAAACTGATACTAACTGGCCAGATAGAGGGAAAAAGAGACAGAGGAAAGCAGCGAATAACATCTTTGAAGGAACTGATCAGGTGGATGACGGAACGAGGGTTGCATAGTGCAACAGGAGAAAGCGTGCTAGGAGCCATTAGGGACAAGGAGATGTGGAGGGCCATGATCGCCTGGTAGATAAACTCTGCATACAGACGAGGAACATTGAAAACCATGGAAAAAAAAACGAGAAACGACTCCACTGTCTTTCAAAAGATATCACAGATAATAGAAAAAAAAGGAAGCTATGAAGACTAATAACCGCCTAGGTTCTGAAATGACAAAGCATTTAAAACAAAACAAAAATCTTTAACTACTTACAGATTCTAGAATTTATACTTTCTTTTCATCTTCATATATATATCTACCCGGTGTTATAGATACTCAACCGAGCACTAGTCTTGGGCCATGATCGCCTACGTTCTGAAGGGACATGGCACATAGAAGAAGAAGAAGAAGAAGAAGAAGAAGAAGAAGAAGAAGAAGAAGAAGAAGATAAAAATTAATATTTTCAAAAAAGCAAAATATTTTACTATATTGCAAAAACGAATTGAAATTGATTAAATTAATTTTTGTTTATTATATAATTGCTGTTTAGCACACATTTTAGTCGTCTTTTGATTGCAATGTGAATTTCTTTATTTATAAATCTTCCAAAAATAAATTATATTTTCCTGAAACTTAGTTTGAAAAATATAAGTGGCTTAAAGTATAGTTCACTTGATTTGGAACAAATATCATTCAGTTTAGAATATCACAGTAATGCATTTTAATCCATCAGTAGCTGTGTTTTAATCCAGACAGAAACTATCTTGACCGCCTGAAGACAAATCAACGGAAACTTTATCCGTAAAACATTATTAAAGAAGACAAAGTAAGACTTGTAACAAGTACTGAGTAATCTTTAAAAAATATGAAAATATTATCCGTAATGTAATATTTTATTGGCATGTGCCTTGTGGTGCAGTGGTTATCGGCTCGGAACGACAAATCGGGGATCCGAGTTCAAATTCCAGTTGAATTCCCTGCATTCACTTATACACAAATACTTTTGAGAAAGGTATTAAGCCATCTCTTCCCTCTAGTTATGGGTTAAATAATTGGACAGATTGTGTTCTATAACCTGGGCTGGGAACCAGTCTACCGTAAAAAGCAATGGAAACCTACTGCGGGATAATCTTCTGTCCACTCAGTTATGTCTCTTTCGAGACATGATCACCCAAAGCATGTCCCAAATATGACACTTAAGTGACTTAATGGATATAATAGTTGAAAACATGATTAAGGTTTCTACTGGGCATAGTGGGGGATCGGTTTTCTATTGTTATGAAGGAATAAACTGATCCCCCACTAATTACTAATTAATAATATAATACATCTCTTCCACCTCTAGCTATGAGTCAAATAACAGGACAGCTTGGTTTCTATAGCCTTGGCTGGCAACCAGTCTACCGTAGAAAGCAATGGCAACCTACTGCGTGATAACCTTCTATCCACTCAGTCATGTCTCTTTCGAGACATGATCGCACAAAACGTGTATGATGTATGGCATTTAACTGACCGACTGAATATAATAGTTGAAAACATAATTAAGGCTTCTCCTGGGCATAAAGAGGGGTATCAGTTTTCTTTTGTTATGAAGTAATAAACTGATCAAATTATTACTTAATAATATAATACATCTCTTCTACTTCTAGCTATGAGTCAAATAACAGGACAGATTATTTCCTATAGCCTTGGCTGTCAACCTGTCTACCGCATAAGTCAATGAAAACCTACTGCGGGATAACCTTCTGCCTAGTCAGTCATGTCTCTTTCCAGACATGATTACCTTAAACGTGTATCACGTATTGCATTTAATTGACTGACTAAATATAATAATTGAAAACAGATTTAAGGCTTAAATGAATGTTTTATTAAATCTTAAAGTGTTTAGATTAAATTTAACATAATGATCGCTCTTTTTTTTAATAATGGTCAATCTGAACAATGACGCTGATGACACATGGCTGATAGAAATACACGGGAAGAATAATGCAGGACCTCTTAAATGAAGTAGAAAGAGAAAGCAAGAAGAAAGGACTAAGCAAAAACTTCAAGGAAACTGAATGTATGGTCATCAGCAAAAGGAATACCTCCAAATACTAACTACAGGTCGTAGAAACTAAAATAAAACAAGCAAAGAAATTTAAAAACCTAGAATCGTGTTGGCATAGGATGAAAAGTGCAATGTCAAGATCCAAAAACGCATTGGTATGGCAAAGGATGCATATGAAAAGCTAACCAGAGAATTAAAATCGGGAAAATCCTATTGGAAATAAAAAAAGACTGCTGGGCTGCTATGGGATATCTGTCCTACGGTATGACAGTGAATGTTGAACGATTACGGCTTCCGCTCCGATGAACTTTGCCCCCTTATATATGAATTTTCTCCAGCCACAAGATTAGCAAGTAGGTGCCACCGTTTTATTGCGAAACCAATAAACTGTAAACGCTGATTCTACTCAACAGCTTCTTTTTTCGCACTTCCCGTCAACTTCACTCTCATGAGTATTCTCATCTTTTTCTTACCCACTTCCTGGCACCCGCTATAACCTGTCACTCTTTTTCCTAACTTTCCTCCTATGCAAAACAGTTGTAGTAAAATACCTTACTTGGGGCGATATGATTATAAAAAATATGTAAACTCACTTGTCATCTCCAATCTCAATAGCCAGTATCCTCTCTCTCATGCTCCTTTCTCCGTCCATTCCACTCTCATCAGTATTCTCATCTTTCTCTTACCCACTTTCTGACATCGCTATAACCTTTCACTCTTTCTCAGAGCCTTCCTCCTATGTAAGCCCCTACACAGTAGTGGCAGTAAAATGTCTTGCGTGGGATGATATATATATATATATATATTCCCTGACAGCTACAATCTCCAAAAATTCAAATGTAAATTCAGTAGTCATTTCCTATCTTACCCTCCCTTACCCTCTTCCTGGCCCCCTGTAACTTGTCACTTTTTCTCATAACTTTCCTCCTATTTAACCCCTCTGCTCAACAGTGGGAGTAAAATAATTTGCTTATGGCAACACGATTATATAAAAAAAAGATCTCGTCAAGTATGAAGAAGAGGCTTCAGGCAGCAGAAATGTGGTTTTACAGAAGAATGCTGAGGATACCAACGACTGAGCACGTGACTAACGACGAGGTGTTGTAGGGGATGGAAGCGAGGATGGCCCGGAGAATTTATGACTCACAGGGCGGATAGAGAGAAACAGAGACAGAGGAAAGCAGCGTGAGACCTACTTGATAGGCCTTAGCAAATGGATGACAGAGCGCTGATGACATGATGAGCGCAAGAAAAGAAAAGAAAATAAGCCAATCAATAAAACCTGATCTACACACGGATTTCTTACAGAAAATACATGTTCTTTTCATACGAACCTGTCCTAAAACTCTTGTCGGCATTAAATAACCTATTGAGATGGGTATGCTGTAAAAGAGAAGAAAATATACCAATCAATGAAACCCGATGTACAAACTGATTTTTGGAAGGTATGTATAGTCTATTCATAAGAACCTATCCTAAAAACATTGTCGTCATTAAATGACCCTTTGCGGTTGTTATGACGTAAAATAAAATAAAATATATAATTTAATAAAACTTGGCCTACAGTTTTTTATAAAGAATACATATTCTATTCATGAGAACCGTAAATCAAAATAAACTCAATGCCTAAACTACTACCTGATTATTTTTAGAAAGAATACATTCTATTGTTAAAATCATGTCGGCATTGAGTTGTTGATATGCTATAAAACAAAAAAACAAAAAACGAACGAACCACCTGTGCGAACTCTTAAATCTTAATTTTGGTACGCATTTCGTGTTATATTAAACACGTTCGAATTAAGGAAGAACGCGCATTACTTTTCGAGAGACAATCTTCCTATGTGAAAAAAAGCAAATTGAAAACAAGATTTGGAATTTTCAGAGATCTGTGTCAATTCTGGGATGCTATTAAATATCTATTTTTGCCTTCTTTATTCGCTCTGTTAAAACCTTTCGAATTAAGAAAAGCTAGGCATTATTTTTTACAGACAATTTACAATGTGGAAAAAAGCAAATTAAGAACTAGATTTGGAATTCTGGGAAATTTGTGCCACTTTGTCCATGCCGTTTAATCTCCATTTCAGTAGGCGTTTTGCGTTCTGTTAAAACCTTTTGAATTAAAAAGAAATATAGCGCATTATATTTTAACGGACGATATTTCCAAGTAGAAGTTAGCAAATTGTTGGACTAGATTTAGAATGCTAGAAAATATATTCTAATTCTTGTATTTTATTAAATCTCCATTTCGGTGCTTTTTACGTGTTCTATTAAAGCTTTGTTCTTTCGAGTAAAAGAATGACAGGTATTCTTTTTTTTTTTAGATAATTCTACCATTTAGAAGACAGTAATTTGAGAACTATGTCTGGAATTCTGGAAAATATATGCCAATTCGCGCATGATACTTTATATTCATATCGTTACGCATTTTGTATTCTAATAAACACTTCCGAATTAAAATAAATACATTTTGACCAATACTTGCACCAAGATTGAGAACGAATGGATCAATAACTGATAATTATATTTGAAATCATTAGTCTATTGGCATGTTTTGTGCATTTCTACAATTATGCAATTTAAGAGCAACTATGAAAGTTAAACTGACCCGATCACCACAGCAGAATATGAAAGTGACTATGTTTAGTAATAAATTTGTAATACTGTGACCGAAGCTTACATTTTCCCATGCACTGAGTCCTTTTACTATTAAATCCATCACAACTAATGATAACTTTAATCTCTCTTGACAATGTAGTAGACTCTGGTGAGGACAACAAATTGGAACCCTGAAACGATTTTGTTCATTTTGGTATGCACTGTATATATTAGAACCTTCAACAAGTTCTCGATGTTTTCCAACAGATGACGTTACAAGAACGGCGTGCGTGTAGTAGATGGTAACGCATCTATAAAGAAATACAATAAGTAAGCTTGAAATTCAGTGTATGTCATTTGTAAACAACATTGTTTTTCATAGCGTTAAACATGTCGGATTTCGTGCAAAGGAAAGTGTATTTGTAAAGAATTTTACTGCACTACTTTATTCAAAAGAGATCTGCAGCTGAATCACAAAAAATTATTCTTCAAACTTACGGCTACCATGCTCTATCGGAAACCTTGTGCAGAGATTGGTTTAGACACTTGAAAAAATGATTTTGATGTTGAATATAATGAACACTCTGGCGCACGGAAAAGTTTGAAGACAAAGAATTAAAGACAAGGAATTAAATTGAAGACAGATGTCAGGCTCAAGCTGAACTTTCATCATGATTAGGACTTGATCGCACAACGGTTTCAAAGCGTTTGAACTACAACTGATGCGTTTGAGCCGAGCTTTGAACAAAAAACGGCCGCACCACAATACGAACAGAGACACAACTAATTGATTTTGCAACATGACAATGCTAGGTGACATATTGCAAGATGGGTGAAAACCTAATTGGAAACGCTTAAATAGGAAGTTTCACCCTACCCCCGTATTCACCAGATAATGCCCCGTCCTATAACTGATATATATATATATATAAGGCAAGATGTTTGTCTGTGTGTCTGTTTATCTGCCCGTATGTCTGTATCTTCTTCAGCTCTTTTATTTTAGTTTTTGCTTCGGGTTTGTCTCTAAGTAGGTATAATTGTAGTTCTTAGTCTCAGTCATTATACCATTTCCTCAAATGACTTATTTAACCTTCAAAATTCAGTTTACGACGAAAAACACTTATTTGATATCGATTCCAGGAAATGAAAATTTGACTTACATGCATTCATTTTTCTTTCAGTCTACTGTTTCGCTTTAACTGGAAATAACTATTGCATTTTAGTGTTTCGTGCCAACGTCCAAAGAGTCTGAGCTCCATAACCCAAGATTAGTTTTAAAGCTTTCATTACCCCCGAGCAACGCCGGGCTATACTGCTAGTATTAGTTAAAAGCAGGAGTCTTTGGAGAATTTCCGTCACTTCTTAAATTAAAAAAGTACCATTTACTGAAAACCCTGCGCTGAATAGTAATATAAAAAATGCAATAAAAATTATAGCATTATTTAATTAGAAAACATTTTAATTGCTTTTACAAATAAAAGATATTTAGAAAAGTATTGTCTTAAAAACGCTTCGATGAATAATGAATTATTACAATAATAGTTTTCATTTTCAAATTTTAATTAGAAATATTTATAAATTTTAAAATCATTTTTTAAATAATCGTTTCACCAGAAGCAAAGCAGTACTCCCACTGGTCCGCAGAGGATTGCAGTGAGAGAAGAAAGAAGAGAAAAAAAAATTCAGCGTATGTCGAAGAAAGGGTAAAAGAGAGATGGGAGTGAAGGTGATAGATGATGGCAATTGACGTTGCACTTAAATCTTAAGAGATTTTAGTTATCAATGAAGGACATTTCACAAGCGAGAAGTGTGAGAAAAGAAACTAATGGAGTAGAAGTGGCGGTTACATTTGCCCATGTTCACGTTAAAAGTAGCTAATTAAGCTGAACGAGTAAATTCATGAAAACAGGGTACCGGGAAAAATTAATTTCAGCCGTTATGATAATAATATTATTAAATGAAAATTATATTTACTAATCAAAAATGGAAAAGCTAAATATAATTAAGCAATGCACTAATATATTTATTTTTCGTTTCGCCCCATGCCTGGCAGTAACGTCATTGATGCGCAGGGGACTACATGACATTAAAAGATTAGATATGAAGAGAGTAAAGAGAAAAATGAACCAGTTACAGAGGGTGTCAGAGAAAGGAGCAAGAGAAGGATAGGAATACCGGTGTTATAACTTGCAAAAGTAGAGAGAAATGAAAAGATATACAGGATGATGTAGACAGAACTGGAGTCAAGTAGTCAAGAGATGGGTATTGACATTGCATTAAAATTCCTGGAAGTTGTAGCCCTCAGAAAAGCAAGAATATGGAAGAGAGTTCCATAGGCGGGAAGTGCGAGAAAAGAAACTGATGGAGTGTAATAGTCGTCTGCATTTGGTTGATATCAATATGAATAGGTAGGACCCAGATACTAGCCTGGTTGCACGAGAAAACTCCTGCAGCAGGGGCACCAGTGACATAAATTCATAGGAGCAGAAGCCATATAAATACTTGAAAAACAGACAAAGGGAAGCCACATTCCGTCTGTGAGAAAGCGGCTGGAGTCAAGCCGCCAAGTCGGTACCTATCACATTACTGATTCTCCTTTGGAGCCTGTCAAGAACACTGAGATGAACAGCAGGGGCGCCTGATCATATATGACAGCAGTATTCCATTCACGGTCGGATGGTTTATTTAAAATAATTTTTGCATATGCGCAAACTTTGCCAGTTTTAGGAAGAAGTATACAAATGCGAGTAGACACAATTATCTTTTTTCATGTCATCTGGGACATTTTATGCGGAGAAGAGTTTTACAGACGATTAGTATGAATAGAATATGTATATCTTGGTAAGAAATCAGTTCGTAGATCAGGCTTTTTTAAAAGAGTGTTTTTTCGAGAATCAGTGGCAATTTTTTATTCTTTAAAAATATATTTATTATAATATTTTTTCTTCAAAAATGTATTGCTAGTAATGTTTTTTCTACATAAATCCATTGCTGATATCTTTTCCTTCAAAAATTTATGGCTGGTAATATTTTTCTTTAAAAAATATTGCTGAAATTTTCAATATAAAAATCTGTTTTCTTATTCTTTGTGTTTTGACCATAATTTAAGGGTTAACTATTTGCCCACAGCTGGAATCCAAACAGGCGCTACCCCACCTGCTCAGGGTGGAACTGGGTACAACAGCAATTTAGAGTCAGAGTTAGAGGCCTTGCTGCCGGATGCAATTCATTGTAAAATCTAGTACTCGGATCTCGAATTCGCAAAGATTTCACAGAATTCCAGATGTTGTTCTCGATCTGCTTTCTTGCACGTTTAAAAGTAATTCCAGTCCTTCATTATTTCCAAAATTATATATTCAATGTACCCAAAGCATAAAAAAGCAGAGTGATCTTTTTACAGACCGATTTACATCTGTTTATTGAGTTTCTTTCTTGTCAGTTTTATGTGACTTGAGTCTTTCGCTTGTCATATGATACGTTTCATTTACAAAAATCGAACAATCATGTGATATTAGACCGAGAATATCGGACCCTTGTCTTACAGATGCAGATTTTTTTTAATCATATCACCCCAAGCAAGGCGGTAATACCACTGATGTGCAGGGGGCTACATAAGAGAAGATTAGAAACCGCATCCTAAACAGGAAACAAGGGATGAGCCTCTTCACCTGTTCAATAGATGAGGGTGGAGTGTGAACCGGGCAATAGTTTAGTCTATCTACTCCAATTGAAAAAAAAAAGTGAGAAGATTAGAAAAGAGAAAACCGGAAACCGCATCCTTAAACAGGAAACAAGGGATGAGCCTCTTCACCTGTTCAATAGATGAGGGTGGAGTGTGAACCGGGCAATAGTTTAGTCTATCTACTCCAATTGAAAAAAAAATAAAGTGAGAAGATTAAAAAAGAGAAAACCGGAAACCGTATCCTAAACAGGAAACAAGAGATGAGCCTCTTCACCTGTTCAATAGATGAGGGTGGAGTGTGAACCGGGCGATAGTTTAGTCTATCTACTCCAATAGAAGGAACTGTTGGCAACAGAGATATGATTCTACAAGTAAATGCAGAGAATACTATGGACGGAACTTCTAAACCATTAAGAAGTCGACAATGTAATCACTCTTCTCACCCAACATCGTTCTCAGAATGCAATAAAGCGAATCTTCTAAGCCTGGGTCGCAAGCGGTCTGAGATAAGGGCTTCTAAAATTTAAAGTGGTACAAAAACTACTCAAAAAACTTAGCCAAAAAATTTTCTTGTAATTCTAGGATAACAAATAAAACGAAATTGGGGAGAGCAATTTTTAAAAATAAAACTCTGACCTATAATACAATTTCTTCAACGATAAAAAAGAGACCTAAAACAATAGAAACGTTATTTTACAGAAAGATAAGAATTTAATGGATTGATAAACGTGATTAATGATGACGGTTTAAAATAAAAAATAAAGACGCATGCACTTAAAATCACAAAAACTACTGTTAAAATTTCTAGGACATGAAATGAGGAAAGAGGGCTTCGAGAACCGGAAGCTTACAGCACATATTGAATATAAGAGGAATAAATATAAGCAGCGAGTCATCAATTTAAGAAATTTATATTAATGAATAACAGAGCAGAGTCTGATTACGGTATATCACGTTGAATACACCGGTTCTCTTTCGATCACCGAAGTTAAGCAACGTTGAACCTGGTTAGTACTTTAGATGGGTGACCACTTGGGAATACCAGACGCTGTAAGCGTTCAGTGACGGATGTGCGTTGTGGTGCAGTAGATATCGGCTTGGAAAGAGAAATCGGTGAGCCGAGTTCGAATTCCAGTTGAGTAACCTGCATTTACTTTAGCAATGATACCTTTGGGAAAGGTATTAATCTGTCACTTCCCTCCAGTTATGGGTTAAATAACAAGATGTGTCTGGAGGAAACCCATCTAGTGTTGGTGTCACAATAAAAACACCCTTGGTAGCCCTGGCGAAGCATAAAGTATTCCGCTATTTGAGAAGATTATGAATTTTGCTGCAAACTGCGCCAGGGTTCCAAATGCACAGGGAATGCTGGAGTGGGTGTAGTGAGTTCTATCTCGGCCAATGGCCACAAGACGACAAGAGTGTGTGAAACATGGTCAAAGAGGCAAAACATACTAACAGAAAATAATGATATGAAATAGTAGAAAGCCATGAACGCTATGTATTAAAAGAATACGGCACAAAGATGAAGAAATAAAGTGTCCTTGTTTTGTCGAGAGTTACAATCTGCCGAGTAATTTCACGTAGGTCGGATTGTTTCATCAACTTACGAGCAAATACCCTAAGGAACGTTATTAATTCCCAACTCGCCAGCTATATGTTTAATAATAAAATTTGTGTCTGGAAAATCATTGTTATTTTCAAGAAAGGTTTAAAGCAGTATTAACTAGTATACACAACTACACTTGTCTTCAACAGGAAAGTACGAGAAAAGAAACTGTTAGAGTAGAATTTGCGTTTACATCTTATTGGTTTCACAGTAAAAGGATGGGACCTAGTTGCTAATATTTTGATTCATAGATAGGAGGCACCAGAGTGCTAAATTAAACGGAGCAGAAGCCGTGAAAGTCTTAGAGGTACAGGGAAGCCGGTGAGAAAGTGACTCTATCTGAGCTGCCAAGTGGGATCGATCACATTACAGATTCTCCCTTGGATTTTGTCAAGTACCCCTAGGTGTATAGCAGGGGCACCCGACCAGTTATGGCAAGAGTATTCAATGCACAGGCGGATGGTAGATTTATATACGTGCAGGATGGTTTCGGACGGGAAAAAACTTCTTGGCCCTCCACAGTGAATCGATATTCTTAGCAGCGGATTTAGCCGTGGATTCGTTGTAGGCATTCCATTTGAGGTCTGTTGTGATAGTTAACCCGATGAAGTGCAGTGTTTTGCTTTCAGGAAGACTAGTCTAACAAGATAATTATCAAACATCTCTGAAAAATTGTATCGCTAAAACCATTATTGACACAAAAAACAAAATTTTCTACAAAACAGAAATTTTAAGAAATACTGAGTTTGATATGCCGTTAAACACAAAACAACTAAACAAACATCAGTCTTGAAAGTAAGCTAAATGACTTAGAGATTAGGATTTTTTTAAGATTAAACAGAACTGTTAAATTTTAGGTTACAGCAGCAAAATCTATTAGCTAGTGATATCCGAAGTTCCTATTTTCGTGATCATCACAAAGAAACTAGTTTGGGGTACCACAATGATATCAGAGCTCGTATGCAATCACTTAATATCAGTTGCAATCGAGGTTAATGGAGACTGGCCTTTCATTCCTCGAAGAACAATTTAAAACTGTCTTGTTATGGTAATTACGTCCCAGTTGGTCATGCAGTCCACATGAAAGAAACTTATGAAAATATGGAATAATTACTGAGATGTATGAAACATGGGTAAAATTATTGACAACTTTATGACGATTTGAAGGTTATTGCTTTCTTACTAGAACTAAAAGTTAGATATACCATGTACTGTCGTTTTTTTCGTGAGTGGGACAGCCGAGACAGAAGTTCGGAAACTTACCATTAAGAGAATTTCTGGAATATGACAGGAAAAATATTAAGCATCCACTACTAGTTCAGCCCAAGAAAATGTTGTTGCTACCACATTACATCTAGTTTTGTCTCCTTAAAAAAATTCGTGATGTCTATCGATAAAACAAATCAGCATATGAATCTTGAAACAGTCATCTAATTTGAAGGTCATTTTAGAATTGTTTTGCTTTTTTTTTATATGCCTTGTACCTTCAAGTATGAGAAGAATTATTTTTCCAGTATAAGTAAAGCAAATATAAAAGAAAGGATGTGCGTTGTGTTGTAGTGGATATCGGTTCAGAAGAACCGATTCAAGTTGAATTCGTTGCGTTCACTTACGGGCAAATACCCTTATAGAATGTACTAATCCATACGTTTCCCTCCAGCTATGGGTTAAATAACAGAAAAGTTTGAGTTCTGTAGTGATAATTGCGAGAAGATTTACCTCACCCGAAGAATAAAAGGTTTGCGTTGGGTCGACACCCCTACTTATAAAAAAGCAGAAACATCGACAACCCCATCTTCGATGGCGAGGAGTCGTCTATAACGTGGGGTCTTCTATGGCGGGGGTTTGTCTATGACGGAGGGTCGTCGATGGCGGGGGGGTCATCAATGGCGAGGGGTCGTCTATAACGTGGGGTCTTCTATGGCGGGGGTTTGTCTATGACGGAGGGTCGTCGATGGCGGGGGGGTCATCAATGGCGAGGGGTCGTCTATAACGTGGGGTCTTCTATGGCGGGGGTTTGTCTATGACGGAGGGTCGTCGATGGCGGGGGGGGGGTCATCAATGGCGAGGGGTCGTCTATGGCGTGGGGTCGTCGATGGAAAGCTTTCAAGTCAGTGGCAAGTAGATTTTTTTTTAGAAAGGAAAGGTCCGAAAAGTATATCGAACTGATTGAAGATCACCTGAGTCTTGGCTGTAACAAGCAATTGAAGATCCACTTCACTAAACTCGAATCTTCATTTTCCCCCAGAACTATGGTGCTGTAATAGAAAGGTACAGTGAATGATTTCATCAATACATAACAGAAATAGTGTCATGGTGTAAAACTGGATTGAGTTCATCAATTATGACTCTTTATTAAAGAGAAGTGATCAGAAATGATCATTCTACAATTTGCATGAAACATACTAAATATCTTTGCGTGATTTCTGAATAACTATGCCTGTATATAATTTTTTTTTTGATCGTATCACCCCGAGCAAGGCAGTAACGCCACTGATGTGCAGATAAAGACAATCCAGTTAGAAAGGAGCAAGAGAAGGACGGGAATATAGGCGTGATGATAGATGCAGAGGTGGAGAGAAAGGAAAGGATATACAGGGTGGTGCAGAAACAATTAGAGTCAAGTGGTTAAGAGATGAGTATTGACATTGCATTTAAATTCCAGAAGATTGTAGCCGCCAGGGAACAAGAATGTGGACGCGAGTTCCACAGGCATGAAGTGTGAGAGAAGAAGCTGCAGGAGCAGAATTGTCGTCTGTATTTGGTTAATTTAACTGTGAATGGGTGAGACCCAGTTGTCAATCTGGTTGCACGAGTAAACACCTGTTGCAGAGGCACCAGTGACTTAAGTTCGTTGGAGCAGAAGCCATGAAAGTATTTATAGAACAAAGGTAAGCCACATTCCGTCGGTGGGGAAGTGGCTGGAA
Organism: Ascarosepion bandense; assembly: GCA_037127315.1. NCBI lineage: Eukaryota > Metazoa > Mollusca > Cephalopoda > Sepiida > Sepiidae > Ascarosepion > Ascarosepion bandense. The sequence goes on from JBBBDQ010001215.1 coordinate 8,399,372, forward strand.
TCGAGCCGCCAAGTCGGTATCTATGATATTACTGATTCTCCTTTGGGCCTGTCAAAAACACTGAGATGAACAGCAGGGGTGCCTGACCATATATGACAGCAGTACTCCATGCATGGACGAATGGTTGATTTGTATATATGCAGGATGGATTTAGGCGGGAAAAACATCCTAGCCCGACACAGTGACCGAACCTTCCTAGCAGTGGTTTTAGCTATTGACTCAATGTAGTGGTTCCACTTGAGATTGGAAGAGAGTGTAAAGCCGATGAGGTGCAATGTATTGCTCTCAGGGAGACTCGCTTGGTCCATGCTTATGGGAGGCAGGAGAGGTTGCCTGTGATGATTGACATTCGGCGTAGATTTTCTTTGTTGTATTTAGATAAATGATCACATATATTTTCACCTTGATGTGTTTGTATATTTCTCTGATCGCCTTCATAGAACAAAACATCAAACGTATTTTATAAAGACATATTGTTTTTCCTGAATACATACATTATACTCATGTGCATGTGATAACAAACTCAATCTAGACCCAGTCATCAAATATGAAGACCATATTGAAATTATTATTCCTTTTATTTTTATGTGCTGTGTACCTTCAGGGAGTAGTCTACCAAGGCCCTTCACATCTTCCTGTACCTTGAAGCTCTTAATATATCCTGTAGTGTTACTTCTCCCAAACTCTAAGCTGCTTCCGCTTGTCCAAGCCCGTCAAGTATATTATAACCAGCGTTTCCCTCTCTCCATTTGTCACTATCCACCCTGTGAGTATTAAGCTCTCTAGGTCTCCCTTCCTCCTTACGTGTCCCATGAGCTTCAACTATCTCTTCCTGATGTTAAGCATGAGTTTCCTTTTTGAAGCATTATTTTTAGTCAGTTCATATGTTTGAGTTGTTATCCTAGGTTTTACTTTATTTTCTTAAACAGTGAAATTGATAACAACTGGCCTAAAATAAGCTCTACTAAAGAAAAATTGTGCCTCTGACAGGATTCGAACCTGCATTCCTATTTTTTTCCAATCAGGGAAACAACTTTTTAAGCCAAAACAATTTAGCCGCAAAGATCAACCAAACCGGGCAAGGTTTGAATTACTTTTATCTCTATACATACATACATACATACATACATACATATAATAAAATTGAATTTATAAATTAAAAACAAGATACTAACAACAATAACTAATAATAACCACATGTTTTTTTTTGTTTTTTTTTATAAGCGTTTCACCCCGAGCAAGGCATGTCACTGCCACTACTGTGCAGGGAGCTACATAGAGTGGAGAAAGGCTGATTAAATATAGGAAATGACAGAGGGTGGGTGATAGGCGTGTAAGGACACCGAAAATGAGGGTTGGGTAGATGAGAGTGTTCTGAGAATAGTTGGGAGTTAGTGTGATAGGAGGTGTCTATTGACCCTACATTTAAACACCTGGAGATTGTAACTGTCGCGAAAGCAGACTTGTGGAAGGGAGTTCCACAGGCGGGAAGTGCGAGAAAAGAAGCTGTTGGAGTAGAATTTACGGTTACATCTTATTTGTTTAACTGTAAAAGGGTGGGACCTAGTTGCTAATCTAGTATCTCGTGTAAATTCGTGCTTAGGCGGCACCAGTGATCTAAGCTCATCGGAGCAGAAGTCATGAAAGTACTTGTAGAAGAGGCACAGGGAAGCCACATCACGCCGGTGAGAGAGCGGCTGCAGCCGGTCTGCCAAGTCAGTATCAACCACGTTACAGATCCTCCTTTGTATTTTGTCAAGAAGCCCAAGGAGAGAAGCAGGGACACCCGACCAGATATGGCAGCAATATTCAATACACGGGCGGATGGTAGATTTGAATATGTGCAGAATAGATTCAGGTGAGAAAAATTCCCGGGCCCTGCACAGGGAGCCGACTTTCATAGCAGCAGATTTGGCAATGGATTCAATATAGTCATTCCATTTGAGGTCCGCCGAGAGTGTAAGGCCAAGGAGGCGTAGTATTTCGGTGCGTGGTATGCTCAACATGCTTCTGTAGAACCATATTACGTAAAAATCAATAATTTTTTTCTTTGATTTCAACGAAGTTTTTCTGTGTATCATATCCCTGCTTAGCCTTTAGAATGCCTCCTTGACCATGCCAACACACCTTTGGATCTCAGTGTCACACATTTCGTGCTCTGTTAGAACATTTCACAGGTATTTAAATTTCTGTACCTGCTTCATTTTTAGTATCCCCACACCTGTAATTAACATTTTGAGCTCCTCTTTTGACTGATGCCTCTACATTCATTTTTCTTGGAGTTTATATTTAGTACTTTTTTCTTAGAATGTGCCTTGTGGTGCAGCATGTACGTTGTGGTGCAGTGGATATCGACTCGTAACGAAAGATCGGGGTGCTGAGTTCGAATTCCAGTTGAATTCCTTGCATTCACTTTCGCACAAATACCCTAGAGAAAGGTATTAATCGGTCTCTTCCCTTCAATTATGGGTTAAATAATAGAACAGATTGGCTTCTATCGCCTTGGCTGGCAACCAGTCTACCGCAGAAAGCAATAGCAAGTTGCTACGGAATAATCTTCTACCCAGTCAGTCAACATGTCTCTTTCGAGACATGATCGTCCAACTGACTGACTGACTTTTTTTTTCCTTTTCTTTGGCTAGCTTCTGTAGGGGGTATTGTAGGTGTTTTTAATAATTGTTATTTCTTTTTAAAAAATCCAGTTGGGAACAGTTGTAGCCCGTTGTCATTATTCATTTAATACAAAAATGTCTCTGCTTTAAATGATCTCTAAAATAGCTGATATGTGATGCAAAAATAATGCAATTAATCAATTAATATATAAATTGTCTGGTGAGCTTTGTATTGTGTGATCATTCGTAAAGAAAATGTGTTTATATAATTTGAAGGACTTTTTTTTAATCTGTATTCGTAATACATTAATGTGTGCAGTAAAAGTATTTTGAAAAGTCTTACTCATTTTAAGTAAATGCTGATAGCACAGTTGTTTCTGAAATTTGAAAATTAAATCAATCCTTTTGTAAAACTTTCGTTATGTTTGGCAACTAAATTAATACATGCGGATTATTCATTCTATCCACTCTTGATAAGAGTGAGCTCAAAAGAGCGTGATAACCGGATACGGTTTGGGAGATATTTGATTTGATTTTCATAGAAACGACAAATCCAATTCAATTGACGCAGTAACAATAGTGAACTTTTGAAAGATAACGTTTTCTTTGATTTATCAAGCATGTTTCCATAAAAACTACATCACAACGGAGAGTTTAGAGTGGGTTCCTTCTTTTTAAATATTGTATCAAAATATCTTTTTGATGCAACGCAAAGCTTTGATTTGTCTGTGTCCCTTGGCATCTTCTACAAATATGTTCACGGCTTCTGCTTAATGAACTTAGCACACTGGTGCTCCCACTATATATGAATTTACTCGTGCCACAAGATTAGCAACTAGATCCCATCCTTTTACTGTGAAACCAATAAAATGTAAGCGTAAATTTTACTCCAGCAGCTTCTTTTCTCGTACTTACCGCCTGTGGAATTCCCTTCCGTTTCCTTGCTTATCCTACAGCTACAACCTCCGAGAATTTAAATGTAAAGTCAATGAACGTCTCCTATCTTACTAACCTGCATCCTCTCTCTCTCTCTCTCTTTTCTCCGTTCATTCAACTCTCATCAATATTCTCATCCCTTCTCTTACCCACTTCCTGACACCCCCTATAACCTGTCACTCTTTCTCATATCTTTCCTCCTATGTGGCCCCTGCTCAACACTCGTAGTGAAATGCCTTGCTTAGGGCGATATGATTATGAAAAAAAATTATATAAATTGATATACAGAAAACAAAACAGTAGAGATCGGTTTAATTACTACACAACCGGACATAACTATTAGGCCACTCCAGTATTTTAAAATACGATGTATTTCATACTATTTTTTAAGATTTATAGCCAAGTGAATAAATGTAAATGATAATAGAATGGTTCTTTTGTTAATACTGCATAATAGCATGTGCATCAAATGAATCTATAAATATTTAATAATTACCTATATTGCAGTTTCATCAATGAAAGAATGAAGAAAATTTAGGATGATTCAGACAAGTTATCTTTGCTTCCTTGCCTTGTAAAATTTTGCAAAGTAATAATAACAAAAGAACCATTCTATTTTCATTTGGCAATAAATACTAAAAATAGTATGAAATGCATCATTTCTTAAAAAAACAAAATAGGATGGCCTAATATTTATGGCCGGTAGTATATGTTCTTTTGTTTTCTTGTCATTCACAATTCAAGGTATCCTCACGTTCAACAATTTAGGTTTTTTTTTTAAGTCTCCGCCACAGTAATCTGATTTTAGCCCTTGAAATGATTACCTTAGAACATCGACAGTAACGCTTATCATCTATTTAAGAATATTCATATCGCACTATCTTTGGAATGGAGAACTTGCTACTATCAACTCAACTCCGCTGACTGAACGCCCATACAACTCAGCACCAAGACAACTTAGCACTAGAAAAGCATAACGTATTTTATAACCGAATATAAGTAATTTATCAGGGATTAAAACCTTAGTAAATGTTTGTCTTTAACATTCAAATACCTGGGAAGTGTTTTGGCGGATGATGGAAAGTGCGACATGGAGATCCAAAGACGCATTGGTATTGCCAAAGACGCATTTCAGAAGCTAGCCAGAGTACTGAAAGACAGGAAAATCTCGTTAGAAACAAAGAAGTGCTGGATTGCTACGTGATATGTCCTTCTGTATGGAAGTGAAAGCTGGACAATCTCATCAAAGATGAAGGAGAGGTCTGAGGCAGCAGAAATATGGTTTTACAGAAGGATACTGAGGATACGATAGACGAAGCACGTCTGGAATGATGAGGTGTTGGAAATAATGCTAACGAGAATAAAATTGAAAATAAGTATGTGACACTTGTCTGTCCGGCTGTTTGATTCGCTGGTTCGTGAACGGAGATTGCTGCGATAATGAGGAGACGCTTTCGGGCCGCAAGTCATGATGATCTCGTCACAGTAGCTGGTCCTAAAGACGTCTATTACAACAACGAACTCACTACTCACGCTATGTTCATTTATCTCAAAAAGTAACGTTGTAAAAACCCGGTAGCCGTATTTTTACCATCTCCAGACTGGACTCTCGTGTACACTTGTGTTAAAATAAAATAATTGCGGCACCAAAAAAAAAAAACAAAATTAAATAAATGAATAATTTCGAAGACGCCTGGATGAGTTACGAAAGAAAGTCTTTATAATAATAAAAAAATAATTAATTAGAAAAGCAGAAAATACAATTGTCGAAATTCAAATTTACAACGGAGAGAGGACTCGTTTAAAATTATCAGAGCTTTCAATCTTCAAATAAAAATAAGTCCTTTCGAAGTTTCATTAATAATATCAGAGCTTTTCAATCTTCAAATAAAAATAACTATTTCTGACGTTTCATTAAAAATATCAGAGCATTTCAATCTTCAAATAAAAATAAGTCCTTCCGAAGTTTCGTTAAAAGTAATCAGAGCATTCAATTTTTAAAAATAATCAGGCTGTCAATTCTCCACATAAAAACTTCTTTTCGTCCTTTATCAAACTTTGCAGAAACAGCCAAAAAACACTGTGACGTGGCGGCGGCGGTATGGAGGTCTTTTGGTCTTTGTCGCCTGAAAATCTCTCTCCAAATCCTAGTTTAAAATTCTTTTCATAGCAGTGCGAACTTTTCATTAAGAATAATCAGAACTTTCAAATCTCCAAATAACTTTTAAAACAATAAAGTTCTTTCGGGGTTCTTATCGGAGGTGCATTATTCGACATTAACTCTTTAAGTTAATCGGCGGCAGACTTTTCTACGTTTCTTTACTTCTTCAGCCATAAGTTCTGTAGTAGGCGACCAGTCTCTGGGTCGTGGCTCCCCAATTAGGAACACTTTCTCCTCAGTCTTCACATTTCGACTGCAATTTCAAAAACTACCCAAACAACTTTCATTTTTTGCACTGAGTTCAGATATTTATAGCTGCACCCAATCCTCTCGGGTGATCTACGCGACTAAAAAACTTTGACCAACGAGATTATTTTCCACCCACAAGATTTAAGGGTAACCATGGTTCGACGAATGAAATATCAACAGCTCACATGACGTAATGTCTTTCTGTCTTGTTTTGCTTTCAATTACATCATCTGTTTTTCGATTTTAGAATCTGTTCCCAGGATTAATCTTTGATGATTTAACCCTACCTGACCTCATCAAGGAAATCTTGACATTTTGTTATGACTACGGCCATTTTTCAAACTTTCACTTGGCTCAAAACAATTCGTTTCGTATACGAAAAAAGAAGAAACTATATTCTTCTCTTTTTTCCCAATTATCAGTCAATTTCTCTATTCCCCGGATTTTACAAGTACATAATAATATTAAAAATATCTTTGTTTTTACGTAAGCTCACATCGCGGATTACAATAACACACAACTAACAATACCACTAATATCAATTTCTCTCATTCCGTTGTATTAAACCAAAAACAAAAATATGCCGATGTGGAAATACTGTTACAAATATCAGGAATTGACAAATGAGGTTCCTGGGACACGTAATGAGGAAAGAGGGCCTGGAGGACTTGATACTCACAGGTCGGATAAATGGAAGAAGAGACAGGGGAAAACAGCGCGAGACGTACGTGTTAGGTCTGAACAAATGGTTGACGGTTTGGGAGAGTTTTTTTTTTTTGGTTTTTTATAAGCGTTTCACCCCGAGCAAGGCATGTCACTGCCACTAGTGCGCAGAGGGCTACGTAGAGTGGAGAAAGGCTGATTAAATATAGGAAATGTCAGAGGGTGGGTGATAGGCGAATGAGGGTTGAGGGATAGAGAATGAGGGTTGGGAAGATGAGAGTGTTCTGAGAATAGTTGGGAGTTAGTGTGATAGGAGGTGTCTATTGACCCTACATTTAATCACCTGGAGATTGTAACTGTTGGGAAAGCAGACTTGTGGAAGGGAGTTCCACAGGCGGGAAGTGCGAGAAAAGAAGCTGTTGGAGTAGAATTTACGGTTGCATCTTATTTGTTTAACTGTAAAAGGGTGGGACCTAGTTGCTAATCTAGTATCTCGTGTAAATTCGTGTTTAGGCGGCACCAGTGATCTAAGCTCATCGGAGCAGAAGCCATGAAAGTACTTGTAGAAGAGGCACAGGGAAGCCACATCACGCCGGTGAGAGAGCGGCTGCAGCCGGTCTGCCAAGTTAGTATCAACCACGTTACAGATCCTCCTTTGTATTTTGTCAAGAAGCCCAAGGAGAGCAGCAGGGGCACCCGACCAGTTATGGCAGCAATATTCAATACACGGGTGGATGGTAGATTTGTATATGTGCAGAATAGATTCAGGTGGGAAAAATTTCCGGGAAAAGAAAGATTATTGAGAGCGACAAGAGACAGAGTCAAATATACCACGCCCTACATTTACTTACTTACTTTTATTCTATCGGTCTTGCGAGTAATAAATTTTCCAAACCCTCTTTCCTCATTATGTGTCCCAGAAACCTTAGCTCTATCTGTTATATAGCAATATACAACAAACAACAAACTCCGTTATATATATAAAAATATAAAGTATATTTTTATTAATGACGATGGACCGTGTAGCCTAGTGAACGGAGAGTGAGAGCGCGCTTCTAAGGGTTGACGGGGGGGTCGTATCTGTTGCTCCTCTGGTCTGGTCTGGCTCTCTCGTCTGCCTCTGTCTCTCTGCCTGTCTCTGACTGGCGAATCCGTGTTTTCGCGGTCTTTATATATCTTCCAAAACCGGGACTTGTTTCTTCCGGCTTTGCCTTGATCACGCGACGCCTACGTAATTCTCAGAGTCACCTGTCTGTTTGCCTCTGAGTTATTTCCGCATCTGCCGGAAATAGGGTCAAAGTGACATCCGTTACTTTTCACCGACCGGAAACAACACGGCTTGTATCAGCCTTTCTTGGGTGGGCCAGACCGTTATATTACATATCATTCTAATGCTAAGCTTGAGTTTTTGGTTTTTTTTGTCATCAACATACAAGCCTGTTTTACTGTATCACAGCTCATCAGTGTGGTTAGACATCCACTGTCATATGCGTATGGAATCAGTGAAGGTAAATTTTTGTGTATTATATATAAGCGGTGTATACACCCGCCAGTCAACGAAAGAACTCAATTTATCGCTGAAGATTAATGCTCAAATCAGAGAAGTGGTAATTGTGTTTTTCTTAAATTTTCCTCTCTAGAGAGCTCAATCGTAATGAGAGCATAATAAGAGCATAATATATTCCACATACATGCCTATGTCGCTGTATCACAGCTCGTCAGCATGGCTAGACACATCCACTTGCTTCTGACCGGGATCGAAACTGACCGATTTCGTGTCAGTCGGAATCGCTAACCCCTAAGCCGTAGGCGCATAAAATGAAAGAAAGGAAGTTTTAGCGTGTTATTTAAATGCGGTGTATACACACGCGAGTCACAATTCATAGACGCAAATAAATACACAATGCTTTTTATTATAATACAAAGAATATATATATATATATATATATATATATATATATATATATATATATATATATATTGTATTTTAGGACATGTACAAAATTTTATATATCCACTACAAATCGTACATTTGTTTCGACATTGAAACTTCAATGTCTCCTCAGGTGGTGTGGACAGGAATGGGAAGCCTCTTTTCTTATATTTGGTCAGTTGTGATTGGGATGTTGGTGGGGGTTAGTGATAAAGGAATAAGTCTTGTGGATTGTACGTTAGAATTTTGAAGTAAGTGGTCTGGATAGTGAATATAGTTGATTAATGAGTGTCTGGAAATTTTGTACAGATTTAACATTAGCAGTTAGAATGTAATTTTTTATTATCTTACAACTAGACTGTATCTTTTGGATATATATAGTGTATCGAGGCATCAGACAATTTTCTAAACAATGAATGTCTATTATGTTTAATCATGAGCCGTCCTAAACATCGTATTTTGGCTTTAATTTCAGTTGGAAATAAAGACAAAAATTCACCAAAATTTGGATAATTTTTCATTAAGTTGGTTATAAGCTTTCGGCTCACATGAGTCATCTTCATTGTCTCTTATATTTAACAATATATATATATATATATATATATATATATATATATATATATATATATATATATTATCTCCTGCCAACCTCAGGAAGCTTGAATTATTTTTTCTTATATCTTAATGTAAGATAATAAATAATAGGTATATCAGTATACATATTGTAGACGGCGTATCGATTTAAATATTTTGTCGTAATTTTTGTGGTACGGGATCACTAGTCTAAAATAAAATACCAATGCATGTAAAATCCACAAAAACCAAATTGGGAAATAAGTTTTATGTGAGCGACAAGACAATAGCTTTTTGGCGGTCGTGGGGGTCAAAGACGTCTGGGTATTCTACTTTGATTTCTGCTTTTATCTCCATAATGTTGCGAGATACATAATAACTGCACGTCATAAATATTATTCGCATGACAACTCAATTTGGAAGATCATGTTTTGACTTTCTTTCATCTATATCGTGTTTTTATCGTGCCATCACAGGGGCATCCGTTCGATCTTCGCAAATCATAATAAAGCATAAACGTGGGTGGATGAATAAAAAAAAGCTGCTTTTAATCTGGATTTTTCAGCTCACGTTTAATCCGGGTGTTTGACTAATCCTTTAATATTCCAGTGCATTCTGAAACAAGAAGATGGATTTACCTTAAATTTCAGTGCAAAATGTGGCTGAGAGAATATTAGGGCAATTCTCGGCAAACCGATAAAACAGAAAAGGGCATGAAATAAAATTTTAAATAATGATTTTTCATACAAAAGGCTCGCCATATTGTTCTGTCAACCACAACGATGGACGCCCGCTTAGCGGGAGATTTTATTAGCGATTTGATATTGAGCCACACATCCACGTCCACACACACACACACACATACACAGACACACACGCTAATATTGAGCCACACATCCACGTCCACACACACACACACATACACAGACACACACGCTGATATTGAGCCACACATCCACGTCCACACACACACACACATACACAGACACACATGCTGATATTGAGCCACACATCCACAGACACACACACACACACACACACATACACAGACACACGCTGATATTGAGCCACACATCCACGTCCACACACACACACATACACAGACACACGCGCACACATATTCACATATATATATATATTTATATTTATTGATTTTATAATTATACTTTAGAATATATATATATATATATATTGATAGATAGATATATATATATATATATATATATATATGTATGTATGTATAGATATATAGATAAGTATGGATGAGCATAATTATACAATAAATACATAGCTTCATATATATATATATATATATATATTATACATATATATTGATTTTTATAATTATACTTAGAATATATATATATATATATTGATAGATAAATGTATATATATATATATATATATATATATATATATATGAATAGATATATAGATAAGTATGGATAAGCATAATTATAAAATAAATACATAACTTTATATATATATATATATATATATAT
>JBBBDQ010001215.1:8415000-8510000 GCA_037127315.1 Ascarosepion bandense
CTAATTTTACTCTCGATAGATATGAAAGATTTTCATGGACTTACCTTATTTGAATCCGACATTGGAAATCGATACCCCGATATCCTAATCCGCAGTAATCGTAAGAATAACGTATATCCTCAAATAGTTTACATACCCGATACATATCATGAATTAATAGAAGTGTTTTAAAGCAAGTCTAGTAAAATAGTTACCGTACACTGTTTACATTATTGGGACTAGTGTTCACAACTTGGTTGCCATTTGTACGACATTTCGGCCGTTTTACCCTTCGGCCTTCTTCAGATGCTAGAAATTTCGAACCAAACTATCTATTAAGATAACTGGGGCATATCATTCTTATTCCGGATGCAATAACTCTTTCGGTAGTCATGAGTGATTTCTCTCAAACCGTATCTCTAAGTTACTTGTTCACCCCTGTTGTAGACTGGTATTGTACACACAACACTTCGACTTAAGTAACTGAAACTAACCATAGTCTATATCCACTGGTCCATGTGTTCTTAAGCACTTAAAGAAAGCCGGAGCGTACAACGGCCGAAACGTCGTACAAATTACATCCAAGACATGGAAAATAGTCTGAACAATGTAAATAGTGAAAATACTACCTCATCTCAGAAATATAGACGAGTGGCAACAAAGATGTGGAAAATAGTCCCAATAATTTAAATACTACGAATACTAAATATAGACAAATGGCTACAAAGATGAAAACAATAGTTGGGTTAATGTAAATAGTGTAAATACTACCTAATCTTAGAAATATAGACAAATAGAATTATCTATTATTACCACGATAAAAATGGTAACAAAGATTAAGACAATAGTCCGAATAATGTAAATACTACCTCATCTCAGAAATATAGACAAATAGAATGATCTATTATTGAACCTCGTACAAAGAGCAACAAAGATGACGTCAATATTCCGAATAATGTAAATACTACCTCATCTCAGAAATATAGACAAATAGAATGATCTATTATTGAACCTCGTACAAAGAGCAACAAAGATGACGTCAATATTCCGAATAATGTAAATACTACCTTATCTCAGAAAAGGAAACAAATTGGAATGATCTATTATTGAACCTCGTACAAAGAGCAACAAAGATGACGTCAATAGTCCGAATAATGTAAATACTACCTCATCTCAGAAATATAGACAGATAGAATGATTTATTATTGAACCTCGTACAAAGAGCAACAAAGATGACGCCAATAGTCCGAATAATGTAAATACTACCTCATCTCAGAAATATAGACAAATAGAATGATCTATTATTGAACCTCGTACAAAGAGCAACAAAGATGATGTCACTAGTCCGAATAATGTAAATACTGTAAATACTACCTCATCAACATAAATATAGTCAAATGACAACAAATATGAGGACAATAGTCAGAATAATGTAAATACTGTACACACTAACTCATAAAAGAAATATAGACAAGTGACAACAAAGATGAAGAAACTAGTCCGAATAATAAAATAGTGTAAATAATTTCTCATCTCAGAAAAAAAGACAAATCTAATGATTTATTATTAAACGTCGGAGAGATGGCCACAAATATGTGGACCATAGTCCGAATAATGTAAATACTGTAAACACTACCTCATCTCAGAAATATGGACAAATAGAATGATCTATTATTAAACGTCGTAGAAATGGCAACAATGATAAGGACGATCGTCCGAATCATGTAAATATTGTAAATACTACCTTATCTCATAAATATAGACAAATGACAACAATGATGAGGCTAATAGTCCGAATAATTTAAATACTGTAAATACTATCTTATCTTAGGAATATTGTCAAATTACAACAAAGTTAGGTACAAAAGTCCGAATAGCGTAAATAGTCTAAATACTACCTCATCTCAGAGATATACACAAATAGAATGGTATATATTAAACGTTTGTACAAATGGCAACAACGATGAGCACAATAGACCTAATAATGAAAATACTATAAATACTATTTAATCCCAAAAATATAGACAAAGAGAATGATCTATTTTTAAAAGTCGTACAAATGGCAACAGAGATGATGACAATGGTCCGAAAAATGTAAATAGTGTAAATCGTACCTAATCTCAGAAATGTAGACAAATGGAATGTTCTATTATTAAACAATCGTACAAATGGCTACAAAGATGATGACGATAATCCTAATAATATAATACTGTAAATACTACCTCATCTCAGTAATAGAGACAAATAAAATGTTATAATATTAAACGTCGTACAAATGGCAACAAAAATGTGGACAATAAACTGAACAATTTAACTAGTGAAAATACTACCTCCTCTCAGACATATAGGCAAATGGCAACAAAAATTAGGACAATAGTCCGAAAAATAAAAACGCTGTACCTACAACCTCATCTTAGAAATATAGACAAATAGAATGATATGTTATTAAACATCGTACAAATAACAACAAAGACGAGGACAATAGTTTGAATACTGTAAATACTGCAAATACTACCTCATCTCAGACATATAGATAAATGGCAACATAGATGAGGACAATAGTCCAAATAATGGAAATAGTGTAATGCTATCTCATCTCAGATATAGAGACAAATAGCGTGATCTAATATTAAACGTCATACTAATGGCAACCATGATGAGGACTATATGCTGAATAATGTAAATAGTGTAAATACTAATTTATCATAGAAATATAGACAAATAGAATAATCTATTATTAAACGTCGTACAAATGGTAACAAAGATGAGGACAATAGTCCGAATAATATAAATACTGTAAATACTACCTCATCTCAAAAATATAGACAAATAGCATGATCTCTTATTCAACGCCGTACAAATGGCATCAAATGTGAGGACAATAGTCTGAATATTGTAAATACTGTAAATACTACTTCATCTCAGAAATATAAACAAATAGAATGATCTATAATTAAACGTCGGAAAAATGGCAACAAAGATGAGGTCAATTGTCTGAAAAACGGAAATAGTTTAAATACTACCTCATCTTGGATATATAGACAAATAGAAAGATCTATTCTTAAACGTCGTACAAATAGCAACAAAGATGAGGACAATATCCGAATAATGTAAATACAGTAAATATTACCTCATCTTAGAAATAAAGACAAACAGAATGATCCATTATTTAACGTCGTACAAATGGCTATAAAGATTAGGACAATAATCCGTATAATGTAAATTGTGTAAATACAACCTCATCTCAAAAACATAGACAGATAGAAGGATCTATTATTAAACGTCGTACAAATGGCAACAAAGATTACGACACAATAATCCGAATAATGCAAATACTACCTCATCTCAGAAATATAGGCAAATAGAATGATCTGTTATTAAACGTCGTACAAATTGCAGCAAAGATTAGGACAACAGTGCGAATAATTTGAGTAGTGTAAATACTTCCTCATCTCAGAGATATAGGCAAATACTGAATAGTTAGCTACCTAACGTTTTTACTGAATTCGACATGAACTTTTAAAACTATGTGAAATATACGAGGAGACAGCTGAACGACATATCATTCACTCTCCTTATTCCATAAAATGTCGCTCTGCCTGTTCACTCGTACATGCTTCTTTCCCTGATAAGTGATTTAGTGATACGACCTCCAGTTTCTGACGTGTGCAAATTTGAAACAATTCTATTAGCCAATGTTACATTTAAACAGATTTTTATCTTGTCTCTCAACTTGGTTTTCGAGCGCCATCTTAATTGTGGCACCATTCTTTTTTCGTGACCTCTATTTAATAATTTATATCACTTATATTGATCTTAATTGAAACCATAAAAGATTGACTCCAGGCTGCTAGTATCTTGTAGAATGTTACAATAGAACACAAATCATTTACGACCCACAATGTAAATTGACGTCGGAAAAAAAATTGAAAATCTATAACAATCATACTGTTTTTTGTCTGCCTGTACTGCTCTTCAAACAATGAATGTCTGTTATGTTTAATCATGAGACGTTCTAAACATCTTTTAGTTCTGAATTTCAGGGGTAAATAAAGACAAAAATTGTCCAGAATTTGGATATTTTTTATTATGTTGGTTATAAGCTTTAAGCTCACATGAGCCATCTTCAAAGAGGTTACATGGACGTTAGCATAAAGACATCCAGCATCAAAGATGATAATATCTTGTGTTGACAGAATACATTGCTATGCGACGATAACAGTCACCGAATGGCAGACGCAGTTCGTAAATTTGTAATGCGGTTCTATGACGTCACACTGCGTAAAAGCCCAAAATGTTAACAGAACTATATGTCTAAAGTTGTAACCAGATTGAAATGCGATTTTATTAAGTGTAAGAAATGTTCACTTTAATTTTAGATTTTGCCATAGGATATAACGATACTCCGAACACACAAATAAAGAAAAAATATAAAATTAAACTTCTAACAATCAGCTTTCATTAAAAACAATGAACATTGGACAATGACAAATTCTAAAGATCCACTGTACATTAATATTAGATCATTAGCTTCTGCAAATTCATTGGATTATGTAGGTCTGTTAATTTTGTACAATCTAACTGCACATAGAAATATTGATATAGCCGACATTGTAAAGTAGATGGTTTCTTATAAAGCGTAGATGGTTTTATGATTGTCCATAATTCTTCTTCTTCTTCTATGTGCCTTGTCCCTTCAGGACGTAGGCGATCATGGTTCTCCACGTCTCCCTATCCCTTGTGGCTCTTTGTATGTTTGCTCCTGTTACTTCTGTCAACCCCGTTCCGACAACCACCTGATCAGGCCCTGCAAATATGTTATCCGCTGCCTTCCTCTGTCTCTCTTTCCTTCTATCTGACCAGTCAGTATCAGGTTCTCCAGATTCTCCTTCCTCATTGCGTGTCCCAGGAACTTCAGTTGTCTCTCCCTGATGCTCACTATTAATTTCCTTTTTGTTGCCATTCTTTCCAACACCTCATCGTTGCTTGCATGCTCAGTCCACGATATCCGCAGCATCCTTCTGTAGACCACATTTCCGCTGCTTCCAGTTTTGTTCTCATTTTCGATGATATTGTCCAGCATTCACTGCCGTATTGAAGAACTGACATCACGTAGCAGTCCAGCACTCTTTTCTTTGTTTCTAGTGAGATTTTCCTGTGTGTTAGTACTTTACTCAGCTTCTGGAACGCGTCCTTTGCCATGCCAATTCGCCTTCGGATCTCTGTCGCACTTGCCATCTCCTGGTAGAACACTTCCTAGGTATTTAAATTTTTCTACTTGCTTGATTATGGTATCTCCCACCTCTATTTGGCATTTTGGGTTGTACCTTTTGTTGATGACCATGCACTCAGTTTTCTTAAATTTATTTGTAGTCCTTTTTTGTCACTCTCCACTGCTACCTTCGGTATGAGGTCTTGTAGTTCCCTTTCCGTGTCCGCAATCAGCACTGTATCGTCTACATACCTTATGTTGTTCAAGTTGTGGCCTCCAATATCAAATCCTGGCGTGTCATCTAGGGTCCACAAAATATTCCCGCTGTACAGGTTGAACAAATCCGTTGAGAAGATACATCCTTGTATACGCCTCTTTCAATCTTTGTAAATCTACTGAGATCGTTACCTGGTCGAATGCAGGCCGTTCGCATAGTCAATGAAACATAGGTACAAGTCTTTTTTCATTTGTATTGCCCTTTCGGAGGGCATCCTAATCATGAATATGGCGTTCCTTGTTCCAGTGTCTTTGACGAACCCGCACTGTTAACTCTAAAACAGAGTAATGAAAAACATCAGTTTTAAATTAGTATGAAAAATTAATTTAAAAAAGTTAACTTCTTATATGTTAGTCTAGATTTACTTAATAACTCACTCTAAGTAAATATAATAATGCTAGCCCTATTTATATAAATTGTAAATCAAATCACCCACCATATGTTATTAGGTTGTCCCAAAAGTTCGTAAACACTTGCGAAGTGGGTCTATCTGGTCCAGCACAATCGAGACAAGGGCAAGAGACACAGTTGGTTCCAAAACAAAATCGATTCGGCAAGAAAGTCATGTTGTGCGTTTGGTGTAACTTTGAAGAAATCGTGCATTTTCAGTTGGTTCCGAATGGTCGTGCCATCAGTGCCGTCAGCAACTTGAGCGTGTCTACGAAAAGTTGAAGCTAAAGTACCCGGCTCTGATCAACCGAAAAAGCGCTTTGATGCAGCAGGACAATGCCAAGCCACACGCCGCCAGGAAGACCAAAGACAAGTGTGAAGAGCTGGATGGCGTTGAGGTTCTGCCACATCCAGCCTACAGTCCTGACTTGCTCTATCAGATTACGGCCTTTTCCGGTCAGTGCGACACTTTCTGAAGGGCCTTAAATTCGACTCGTTTGATGAAGTTGAGGAAGCGTGTCAAGAATACTTTGATTCGAAGCCGGTTGAATGGTACTTTGACGAGATCCGAAAGCTTGCAGATCGATGGCAGAAAGTTATGGAAAATGATGGTCTTTGAGCAATAGTTTTTGTTGTTTTTGAGAGTAAAGTTTCAAATTTTTGCAAGTGTTTATGAACTGTTGGGAGAACCTAATATTAAACACATACAATACTCTGTTGAACACTGAATAAACAACAGTTCCTCAATAGAGCACAGCCAATATTAAAATACAGACCTAAAAACAGCGAATACAATGACATTAAATATTATAAGCAAAAGAAATAACAATACCAAACATGATAAAATAAAAAAAAATAATTTAGTTCATACCACCCTTTGACCAAATGGTTAGTACTAGGTTAGGCAATAAATTCCTTAACCTACTTCACACTAAACTAATACACCCTTTAGCTTTTTTTTAATAAAAACACACTTAAACTTTGATTTAGCTGCATTAAAAATTTTGAAAACATAATAAAAACATAACATCAAAATCCTAAAAAATTATAACAACATTAGCAATAGAAACCACTTTATTGCAGATTCTATAGTCTACCAAGCTACAATTTTTCCTACAAAAAATCCAAATCTTATCAAAAATTGTATTGGAAGTATTAAATATATTTTATGGTTGCGATTGTATAAGCGTAAGCTATCCTTTAATAATTAAATCTATAGTAACTCAACTTCACTTTCCAAATTTCATCGGCAATTTAAAGAGGCAAATAAAACACCTACAGTAAAATGGAAGATATTAACAAAAGCTAAAACATGTAAATCGTTACATGAAAATATTTTCATAATATATATATATATATATGTAAAAGACAGACACGTTATTCCATGGTATATCTAAAATTAGGCCTATACTTCCGCTTAACCATTAAATACCGTGTCTGTCTTAACTTTTTTATGTATCTTTGCTCTCTCTCTCTCTCTCTCTCTCTCTCTCTCTATATATATATATATATATATATATATATATATATATATATATATTTAAAGCTCTCCTTGAGAATTATCCTATCACTTTATGTACAGGATACTCCTTTGTATTCTACTATATCTACACCGCATGTTCATATATATATATATATATATATATATATGTGTGTGTGTGTGTGTGTGTGTGTGTGTGTGTGTGTGTGTGTGTGTGTGTGTGTCTAAAACACGATGGTATCAGCATAAATAATCCTTTAATAATAACATCTATAGTAACTCTTCACTTTCCAAAAAAAGATAAAGAGACAATTAAACAGCCACAGAATAATGGAAGATATTAACAAAAGCTTTTCGTTGCTTACAAAAAAAGATACAAATAATTAAATTTGCGAAAATTAAATTATTAAACCACGAAATGAAACAACTACTTACTACCACCATAAGATAATTCAAACGCTTTAATATATTTAAAATTACCTCAAGCTGTTTGCTGTACGATATAATCTATAATCCTACCGCTTTTAGATAATTAATTATATATTATTATTATTCTTATTAATTATATATTATAACTTAAACCGAACCTTAATTATCTGTTACTTTGCTGTTTACTCATACTTTCATTACCGATTAACGCTAAAATCGAGTAATTTCAATTTACGTCAATTTCCTTACATTAAAATTGTGTTTCTGCATTAATAACACTTTTTAAGACAAATATTTTATTGTTTTAATTTGAATCTCGTCATATATTAAACAATATATTTGCTACAGTTTTGTTCGAAATTTATTTTAGCTGACAGAACTGTCATTTCCTTTCCACTTTTCACGTTCTTGCACATTAATGTCTCAATATTCATTGGTCTGCATCCACAAATCTACTTAGATATAATAACCTATCACTCCACTACATTCAACGAATATGATTTTGTTAATTTTTTATTTTTATTTTTAATTTCTTTATCAATATATATATGACTTTTGAGTTGCAGTATGCTATTATTAATATTATTGTATCGTGGAATGAAGAGATACTCAGTGAAATGTAGATAAATTAATTTATTACCAGAATGTTACAACCAAGAGGTATATGCAATGTTTATAGTCTCTCGCCGTAGTATGTGTTACTTCAAGAAATATGTGATAATGACAACACTCAACTGTTGTATCGTGGAATGAAGAGATATACAGGGAGATGTAGATAAACTACTTTATTACCAAAGTGGTACAACCAAGAGGTATATACAATATTTACGGCAGTAGTAGGTGTTACTTCCCAAAGTCCGTGATAACGACAACTTCCCGTGCTAAACGCACATTTTTTTATACATCCGGACGACCGGTTGTCACATGGTACGAGCCACGACACAGCAACAACAACAACAGCAATAATAATAATAATAATAATAATAATAATAATAACTATATATATATATATATATATTCATCAAGAAAACTTTTATAAATAGACGGTTCCCTCACACCGAGACAAGGAAAAAATTCCATAAAACCCATGACGCGATATCTTTTGAGTTTTAATTTTAAAGAAAATTTGCACTGGATAATGCTGCATAGCCACATAGACGAGGTTACATCTTTTATTCGTGTACATTTGTGGCTAGCCCGACTTCAGTGCTTATCTTGTGTAGTAGCAATATATATATATATAACGCATCGTTAATTCAGTAATGAATTTAAAGACTCTAACTATTGGCGTATGTGTACATGGTATATTATACGCTAAAGTCTGCGTTTTTCTACCGAGGGATCGTAGCTCAGTGGTAGAATCGCCTACTGACTCCAATTCGGTCGTGTTTCAATCCTGGGTTAACATTAATCGGATATCTAACCGTACTGATGACCTGTGATACAACGAAAAAGATCTGTCTGCGGATGTCTCTCTCTCTCTCTCTCTCTCTCTCTCTCTCTATATATATATATATATATATATATATATATATATATATATATATTAAAAAAGGATTAATTCAAAGATGCTGAATGGCCATTTCGATATGAAGATCCCCACGGGGGACGACACATCACCTCAGCAACAGAAAAAACCTTTCAGAATATATATATATAGGTGTGCTCTACAATCCGGACACATTTTAAGTTGGCATAAAATGGCAACCATATTTTTTGGTTTCAGATTTGTGTGAAAACAATCTGTTGAATTAAGAACAAATTAAGATGTCCAGTGAACTCATGCGCTGTACTGCAATTACTGTGGCCCTACGTTGTGGCCCACTCCGAAAAATATTGTTGATTTTTTTAATGTCACAAAATGGACTGTGTACGACATTGTTAAAACCTTCAAAGAGTCTGGTGAGGCTGGGCGTGAGCCCCTGACTTCTTAGAGAAAAACACAGAACCTCCGATGTTATTATCTCCGGGTGAAGGAGACGTCATGCCTCCCCACTTCTTTGACAAATCTTAGACCGTAACGAAGGAGATATACCTGGATGTCATGAAGAATGTGCTGAAACCATGGATTGTTCAAGCAGCTGCAGGAAGCCTTGGCTCTTCCAACAAGACAGAGCCCCTGCTCTTGCGTCCAATTAGGTCTAGGCTTGTTGTGAAGAGAATTTGTCCTGGTCAAAAGACTTCTGGCCTCCTAGTAGCCCAGATCTGAATCTTTACGAATATTTCCTATAGGGTGTACTGAAGAGACAGTCCAGCAAACGTGCACACAATACTGTCGACTCCCTGAGGATTGCCATCATCGAAGCAGTAGCCAACTTGTCCAGGGAGCTGGTGACCAACGCCTGTAGGAGGTTTCGGCCTTGTGTGGAGGTTGGGATTTAAGCTGGAGGGGACTGGACTGAATAATATGGTAAAAGAGAGATCAGACAACAATTTTATGAAGAAATTTGTCATGTAAATATCTGTCATTCTGAAAAAAAATGTTTCTTTTAGTATAGGTTTTTCCGGATTGTAATACACACCCGTATATATATATATATATATATATATATATATATATATATGATTTTGACGGCATATTATGTCGTTAAAGGCAAGAAATGTTTTATTATAGGCCATGATAAATTTAAGGGCAGGATGAGCACCGTTGAGGTACAGTAGATAAGGAGATCAATGGTTCATTGCTCTTTTTACATGTTCTGGTTCATAGAACACCTTCCTCTTTTATTACTTCAGTTTATAGGAAGTCTACCTTTACGGGACAGGACCGGAACCACACAGAGGAATGTGCGTCTGTGGTGCAGTGGATATCGGCTAGGAACGAGAAATCGGGGAGCCGAGTTCGAATTCCAGTTGAATTCATTGCATTCACATAAGCGCAAATACCCTTGGGAAAGGTATTAATCCGTCTCTTCCTTCCAGTTATGGGTTAAATAACAAAACAGATTGGGTTCTATAGCCTTGGCTGGCAACCAGTCTACCGCAGAAAGCAATGGCAACCTACTGCAGGATAATCTTCTGCCCAGTCAGTCATGTCTCTTTCGAGACATGATCGCCCAAGCGTGTTTCACGTATGGCACTTAACTGACTGACCTGTACGGGGCTCTATACTTGTTGAAATTCTTTTTGTTCATTGCCCTTCTTAGATGTTCTGGTTCATAGAACACGTCCCTCTTTTATTACTTCAGTTTGTTCAGATAACACCTTGAAAGTGGAAATTAGTTATTTAACTAGTATCCTTGTGAACAATGGTTATCCATTGGACATTGCTCAATCGGTTATTCAGGATAAGAGTGCTAGGTTTAATAAAAGTAAACCTGCAACGGTTAGTAAATGTCGGGTCTCTCTACGTTTACCGTTGTTGGGTAGGGTTAGTGAGTCCTTCGCCAAGCGGATTTCATTTGATTCATGTAAGTGTTATTAAGCAGCTAACGTTCGTGTTGTTTTTCAAACCAAGTCTGTCCTTTCATCTATGATTAAAGACATTCTACCCCGCCCACAATAATTATTCTGTTATTTATTATTTTCAATGTAGTTGTGGACTCGACTACAAAGGTAGAACTACGCATCTTTTACATGTTAGGATTAAACAGTGTGTGCCTGCTAAAATACTCAACAAAAATTTTTCGCCTGGTGATATCATTCGAAATACATACGGGTCTTATATAGCGGATCACGTGATAAATATTCCGACCTGTGCTATGAATTTCAGTGTCAACTGGTTTTCTGTTTTGGTAAGAGCACACTCGTTATTCCATCTGAATGTGTTGGAGACGCTGTTCATCATGTCCAGGCGACTACCTCTTTGTAAACAAAGAGACTGTTTGCTTGGGGTTGCTTTGCTGTGTTTCTAGCATCTTTACATATTATAACTTTTATTATTTTTCGCCCGTCCATTCGTTCACGAAACAGGCTTGTATGTGGATGACTAATATATATATATATATTATGCTCTCATTAAGATTGAGCCCTCTGGAGAAGAGAATTTTAAAAACAGTTTCCATTTCTGCTATATGCGTGACTCTTCAGAAATGGATTAAGTTCTTTCGGTGATTGGCATGTATATACACTGCTTATATACAACATGTTAAAATTTTCCTTCTCTGATTCTACGCCCTGATGGCTTAGGGAGCAGCGACTCCGACTGACACTAAATCGATCCCGGCCAGAAGCAAGTGGATGTGTTTAGCCACAATGATGATCTGTGATACAGCCAAACAGGCCTGTATGTGAATGACTAATGTATATATATATATATATATATATATATATATATATATATATATATCAGTCAGTCAGTCAAGTGTGATACGTGATACACGCTTGGGCGGCCATGTCTATAAAGAAACATTACTGACCAGAAAATTTTTCACCAGTAGGTGGCCATTAATTTCTGCACTGAATTGTTTGTCAACCCAGTCTATATAAAATCAATCTGTTCTGTTATTTAACCCATAGCTGGAAAAAAGAAAAGACGCAAGTGTATTTGAACGTAATTGCAACTATATATAATATATATATATATATATATATATATATATATATATGTGTGTGTGTGTGTGTGTGTGTGTGTGTGTGTGTGTGTGAAATGTGTATGCAGTTTGTTATATATACTATATCATTTATATATTATATATGCGCGGTACTTGTCTGACGATC
Organism: Ascarosepion bandense; assembly: GCA_037127315.1. NCBI lineage: Eukaryota > Metazoa > Mollusca > Cephalopoda > Sepiida > Sepiidae > Ascarosepion > Ascarosepion bandense. Next base: position 8,427,427 of record JBBBDQ010001215.1, read on the forward strand.
GCAAAAGCGTGAAACCCAGGTTCACAAACTCGTATTTATCTAACTGAATATATATATATATATATATATATATATATATATATATATATATATTGATAAACTCGTGTTAAATAGAAATTTTTGTGTAAAACACTTTTGTTCTGTGCTGATTTTACTGATATAAAAACATCAAGATTTTTTCCGAGTAGAAACATCTAATGGATGTCATTTTATTCGAAGAAACACGTTAACAAACCAAAAAAGATCATCTGATCTCATTTATAGGACATGCTGAATTGAAAGTAAAACAGGCTATATTTTCTGAATTTGTTTCTTATCTTTGACATTTTTTCTCAAATACTAACTGATATATTTCGATATTTTGGACTTTCTTTTTTTTCTATTTGAGGTCAGTTCCATTTAACGCACCGCCATTTCCTCAAAAGCGCCCCGCTTCTAAATGCAATATATTATCTACCAATTAGCAGCCATTTTATGTTTCTCCTCATCAATCAAAGACTTTTCTGAACTCTTACAGTTTTTCTTTGTCTTTTCTTCTTTGTCGTATCTGTAATTTTCTCTTTTCTTCTTTTCTTAGACCGTGAAACGCGAGCAGAGTTTCTATTAACCTGTAACACCCGAATTCCAACGTTCAATTATACTGGCTGTGGAATTATTGAACTCTTTAACACAGCTATCCTTGCAAATCTAGATAAAATAGCGAAATGCATCATTTTTATTGCCAAAACGTCATGGCTCTGAATACAAATAGAACCCAGACTGATTGTCATATATTAATGATAACCCGTAAGCAACATTTTTATCCTGATCTTGCATGCTTGAAAGGTTAATCTTTACTGTCTAGAATTAGAATGTTTTCACTGAAAGAACCCGTTGCCGAATATTGGAAGGCTCGTCATGTCTGTGTAAGAATTTGTAACGGCGATGTTATGGTGTTTTTAGTAGGTGCAGAATATAATAGCCGAAAACGTAATATAAACGCATTTATATACACTTACATTAAAAAAAAAATCTATTTCTTTATTACACGTGAAACCTATCTGAACAATAGGAATCACACCCTAAATTGAATTCTGCTTTAGTCTTTGCTTCATTTTTTAAAAAGAGGTTAAAGTTTTTCATTTTTTTGTGTATAAATACATATCTGAAGAAGCTTAATAAAAATGAAGCATGTTATATTAAATCACATTTCCTACTTTCTTCTTTATTTATTAAACAATTATATACATATATATATATATATATTGTAATGTTGAAAAAAAAGATTTTTTTTCAACAGATCACCAGAAGAGGTACAATATATATATATATATATATATATATATATATATATATATATATATATACTGTTAGCTCTGCATATTCAGGTTATTTTGGTATTGCATTGAGCACTTTTTTGATCAGGTTCAATCAATCTCTATTCTAATATAATATAATATATATATATATATATATATATATATATATATATATATATATATTATATTATATACGTATATATATATATATATATATATATTATATTTTAGAACACGTATATATATATATATATATATATTATATTTTAGAACACGTATATATATATATATATATATATATATATATAATAAACTTATATTTGTATTCTTCGTCGGTGACGGTTGTCTGGAGTGGAGGGAACCATGCACATACGAGGGAGCCGACGGAGAATTCTTGTTAGTCATCAAGATTTCTCTCTCTCTCTCTCTCTCTCTCTCTCTCTCTGAACTCTTCTTTTGTCTCTGACCCATCCCTGCATATTTGGGCTGTCGTTCAATTGACGTCAGTCATATTTTTAGCTGCCATAACAGGTCAAGCTTTTGTTGTTGCCTTGTGTTTTCTATCTATTTACAAATATACAACTTTTTTTTTTATTTTAACAGAGAGGATATATATATATATATATATATTCTTTATAAGTGGACGGCATAATTATTGCAAAAAAAAAATAAGGCACTGTTCAAAAGCAAGCACACAGCAAGCGCTTTAATAACTGGTGGTAATGTTTAATAACTGGTAGTAAAGAGAATGAACTGACCCAATGCTGCTACACTGCCTCGCTGCTATTGTCAGTATCTCTATGAGCCTGAGGCACCGCATCATGTTATAATGGTTAGCAAGCTTGTCTTGCTAGAACCTATTACTACTGAGTATATGTGTTCGATCCTCACTGACTACCCCATATTTTGACCTTGTACCATATCTAAGCTGTGCTTAGAAATTAAACTCTTTCTCCATGAGCGTAACCGGAATATATATATATATATATATATATATATATATATATATATATATATATATATATGTCACGTTGAATACACCGGTTCCCGCTCGATCACCGAAGTTGAGCCTATCAGTACTTAGGTGGGTGACCACTTGGGAATGTCAGGTGCTGTTAACGTTCACGGATGTGCGTTGTGGTGCGGTGAATGTCGGCTTGGAGGGGGAAAATCGGTGAGCCGAGTTCCAATTTCAGTCGAGCACACTGCATTTACTTGAGCACTAGTACCCTTGGGAAAGGTAGTAATCCGTCCGTTCCCTCCAATTATGGGTTAAATAATTGAGGTCTGCTGTTCATGCGATCTGTGGCAGATTTCTGCACCGATTGTTTGTTATCACCAGTTCCAAAAAGTGTGGATGGTACTACACAATGCCTTCACCACTATAAACAAATCTCTGTGTGGATGTCTTACTAAGGTTAGACCCTCATACATCGAAATCGATGGGAGAGTCCATGATATACATATATTATATTATATTATATTGACTATAGCAACAACAATAATACTAATAGTAACCGAACTAACTCTGCCGAACCTAGTATTAATTAAGCTATAATTTGAATCGTCTTGTACAACCCACCGAGAACGAACTGGGAGGGAAAAGAAGGGGAAGTAAAAAAAGAAACAAACGAAGTACGTGAACAAAAAGTCGATCACTCATAAGAAAGAAAAAACCCCAAGACGAAAACCCTAACAATAAAGCGCTCAATACGAAAGTAGAGCAAACAAAGACAAAAAATTTAAGCGAGAGCCAACAAGCTACCACGATTTCGCCCAACGCCTCGTCAGGGAAATTATATATATATATATATATATATATATATATATATTCTTCATTTGTAAACGAGTTATTACGCGACCTAAGTTTTTACCATATGGTGTCTTCAGGCAATTTGCAATGACTGATTTTACCGTTTACTTTTCATTTGTTTTTTATAAGAACGCTCAGTTAACGATGGTCAAAACATAATATGTATGGGATCAACCGAAGACACCTTTAAGATCAGGTGGTTCAATCAGAAGTCTACATTTAAAATAAAAAACTTTAAAATATGTTCAGAATTGGCTAACCACGTGTGTAAACTGAAATCAAAATATGGAAAAGATCCAGACATAACGTGGAATATAGTGAAAGCAGCCAAGCCCTACAGCGGTGGCAAAATATGTAGACAGTGCCAGGAAGAAACGTTAGCGATTATGTCATTCCCAAACAAAAATGAATTATTTGATAAAGAACAGAAATTATCACCAAGTGTAACCATACCAAAAATACCTATTAGGTTCATACAACCATGAATGAAAAAGTTATAATTTCATGTAATTTTGAAAACTTGCGCGTTCAAAAATTCCCCGTTACAAGAGCGTTAAAAAAATCCCTTTTACGTGAGCGTTTTTAAAAGAAAAAACGGTAAACAGTAAAACCAGTTATTGCAAATCGCTTGAAGACACCACATGGTAGAAACCTAGGTCACATAATAACTAGTTTATAAATGAAGCATATTCAAAAGTTCTACCATATAATTGTATTGAACTTTTTTTTAATATAAATGTCTACTGGTCTAATTTTATTATGACCGAAAACTAAGTAATTAAACAATATATATATATATCTTTATTTTAAGAGGTGGGTTATAATTTTTACGATATGTAATCTATGTGAAAACTTTTATTTTGAATTTATTGATTTATTGGATGGACGATTACCTTTCTTGCAAAAGAGAATATTTCATTTGTTTAATGTCATTCAAAAAAAAGATCCATACATTTTAAATTTTGCTCTTCGTGATAAGATGCATACAACCGACTAAAGTAGAAATAAATGTTAATTATAACTTCGTCGTCAGACAGAGAAATAAATCTTGCAAGTTTTGTCTGTTCTTTAATACCTCTTCCGCCTCGATAAGAAGGAGAATTCCAGGCAAGAGGAACGGATTAATTCCAAGCCGATAAACAAGGATTACAATCGCTCCAAATCTAAGGAAAGGAAGCGAAACTATATGGATCGATCAAACGCTACAGACTATTACCGACAATCAAAGGCTGAGATAAACGTTCGATGCCGGAAGAATCAGGTATTAGTAGGATACTAGTGTTGGGCGGTTCTCTCTAGTTTAATCTCCGGGGAAACGGATCATTTACACCCCACTGAGAGAAGCACTCCTATGCATGCATTTCTTGAAGAGATAATTAAATTACCACTAAAAACGATTGCCGGCATTGAATAATAACAAATGCAAGCGTGTTCCTGTTATAAAACAAAGGATATCGATACAATGTCTACTTCAAATAAACGCCCATATTTCTTCCACACACTAGAAATTATCTTTTATTTTTTTTATTTATGCGTGATGTCTCTTCAGGACGTAGGTGATCATGGCCTATCCATCCACATCTCACTATCTATTGTTGCTATTAGCGTCCTTTATGTTATAGCCGTTCCCAAGCCCTGCTCTACCATTCATTTGCACAGGCCCATAAATCTAGAATATAAATGTAAAAAAAATCTACCACTGCTACAAAGTGAAGGATCCGTTTATATAATGATTATAATATAGAATTCATTCCCCACTTTATATCCATTTGTTTATAAAATTCTGATTAGTCATCAATACATCTCTTCTTAATACTGATTAGTTGTCTTCATCGTTGATCCCGTATTCACGATATTTCGACCATTATACTCTCTCATCTTCAGGTGACTGGAAATTCGAGCTTAAACATCATTTCGTTTACTGGGGTAAATTTCCTTGAGGGCACATGACTCAATGGATAAAAACGTTGGTCGAATCAAGACACTTGATCCAAATATTGTGAAAATTAGTAAGAAATACAATACTTTGCGTTAATCTGATTGGGAAGTTTGGAAAATTCTTTAGTATATATTCTGTCTATATTCTGACATGAGGTTAGTATTTTCAATATTTATATTATTCGGACTATTATCCTCATCTTTGTTGTCATTTGTACGACGTTTCGGCGGTTGTTCCATTAAGCCTTCTTCGGGTGCTAGGAATTTTGAACCAAAACCTTTATTACAATCACTGAATATACCTTTACTGGGGTATACCATCCTCATTGGAAATTGGTTAGTTCCTGTGACTTGACCCAAAGAGAAAATGAGTTCAATACTAGACTACAGTAGTGGTGAACAAGTAACTTGCAGAGTTAGAGGGAGATAACTCATGACTTCCAGTCGAGGCTTTACTCAAGGATCGAGGATGATATACCCCAGTGATTGTAATAAAGGGTTCGTTTCGAAATTCATAGTACCTGAAGAGGGCATATATTACACAGACATGTATTTTAGATGTATTTCTTCGTCTTCTTCTGTGTGCCGCGTTTACTCAGGACATATGCGATCATGGTCCTCCACTTCTCCCTATCCCTTGTCCTGTTAACACCCTTTCTCTTGTTATCCTTCCAAAACCCTGCATTACCATTCATTTGCTGAAGCCCATAAATTTAGAATATAAATGTTTAGAAATTACTGTCGCCACAAAGTGGAGGATCTGTTTATATAATCATTATAATATAGAATTGATCCACGTTTTATATACACATTATAATTGCTTATTTGTTTATAAAATTCTGCTTAGTCATGAATCCACCTCTTCTCAATGCTAATTAGCTTCACAGGCATTTAGATTTTTCTTCTTCTTTTATGTGCCGTGTCCCTTCAGGACGTAGCCGATTATGCCCTTCCCTGCAGCTCTTAGCATCCTTTCTCTTGTTACCCTTCTCAAACCCTGCTCTACCATTCATTTGCTCAAGACTATAAATGCTCAGAAACTACCGTGACCACAAAGTGAGGGATTCTTTTATATAATTATTATAGTATAGAATTGATCCCCCATTTTATATCCACATTATAATTTTCTATTTGTTTATAAAATTCTGACTAGCCATGAATCCACCTCTTCTCAATACTGATTATTTACATAGGGATGTCTTTCACATTATTTCTTCTTCTTCTTCTTCTTCTTCTTCTTCTTTCATTTGCAGTGTTTCTTCAGGAAGTAAGCGATCATGGCCTTCCACATCTCCCTCATCTTTGTAGCCCTTAGCAATGTTTCTCTTGTTAACCTTCCAAGCCTTGCTCTACCATCCCTTTGCTCAAGACCATAAATCTAGAATATAAATGTATAGAAACTAATGTAGCCACAAAGTGAGGGATCAGTTCATTTAATCATTAGAATAGAAAATTGATCCCCCACTTTATATCCGTATGATAATTTCTTATTTGTTTGTAAATCCATCTCTTCTCAGTGCTGATTAGCTACACAGGCTTGTCATTTACATTTATTTCTTCCTCTATGTGCCGTGTCTCTTCAGGATGTAGGCGATCATGGCCTCCAGATCTCTTTATCCCTTGTATCACTTAACGCTCTTTTACTTGAGTTCCTGAGTATGACGGTAAACTGCATCCGTCAGCAAGGTCTCTGGTTGGGAGATTGGGAGGAGCATGGAACCACCTCTTAATTGCTGTTGTTCCCAGGTCCACCCTGATCCGGAGTGGTAGCACCTGTTAGGGTCCCAGCTATGGGCAAATAGTTAACCCCCAAACTGGGTCCAAACACTATTAAATTATTAAAATATACTTTTATAGAAATATATACATGGAAATATTACCATAACATATTTTGAAGGAAAAAAACTATTATTACCAGCAATTCATTTTTTAATGCAAAACTGGAAGATATATTCAGTTTTCTAAAGTATTAAAAAAATTTATTTTCATCAGAATCTGATTAAATCAACCTTCTCACTACAGCCCTAACATTACAAAAATACCATAAAATCCCACGTTTTTGGCATTTAACTGTATATCAATCCACAGAGGCTGATATGCCGTTAAACAATTTTCAAAATGCTTTTAGTTGATAACTCTGCCCAAACCCTGCTTTGATTTATTTGCTCAATCCCATAAATCTAAAATATAAATGTATAGAATCTACCGTGGTCACAAAGAGAGGGTCAGTTTGTATAATGATTATAATATAGAATTGATCCCCCATTTTATATCCACATTATAATTGTTTTATTTGTTTATCAAATTCTGAAATATATCTCTTCTCAATATTGATTAGCTACATAGGTATGTCTTTCAGATTTATTTCTTCTTCTATATGCCGTGTCCGTTCAGGACGTGGGTGATTATGGCCTTCCACATCTCCATCATCCTTGTAGCTCTTAACACCCTTTCTCTTGTTATCCTTCCAAGCCCCGCTCTAACACCCATTTGATCAAGCCCATAAATCTAGAATATAAATGTATAATAACTCTCTTGGCCACAAATTGAGGGATCTGTTTATATAATGATTATAATATAGAATTGATCCCCCACTTTATATCCACATTATAATTTCTTATTTGTTTATCAAATTCTGATTAGTCATGAATCCACCTCTTCTCAGTTCTGATTAGCTACACAGGCATTTTTTTTGTGCTGTGTCGCTTTTGGACGCAAGCGATCACGGCTTTCAGGACGCAGGTGATCACGGCCTTCTTATTCTTCTCCCTTATAGCTCTTAATACCCTTTTTCTTGTTATTTGTAAAATTTCATAAAAGATTCTAAAATCTTAACGCAAATAAAAGCTAAATAATGGAGGGCTCTAAGTGACCGACATATTTTGGTATTTTTTTATATACCATGTTCTTTCAAAACGTAGACGACCATAGACCTCCATTTACTCTTATCCCTTTTCACTCCCAAACTCTAACTCAAGCCCATTAAAAATGTTATGCCTTGTTTTCTCCTCTCTCTCTTTTCCCTTTATACGTCTCGAGAGTATCAGATTCTCTAAGCACTCCTTCCTCATAACCCAGGAATTTCAGTTGTCTTTTCCTGATGTTAAGTATCAGTTTCCGCTTCGCTATGTTCTTTTCCAAAACCTAATCATTGCTTACATGTTTGGTCCATATTATCCTCAGACTTCTTCTGCTACCTACTACATAACATCTGCTATTCAAAATAATATATCCACTCTTAATATTAAATTAATGACAACTACATCAAACTTTAAATTACACATATAGCATAAACACCCCCAACACACATACATACTTTAACACACTTACACACACAAATACTCTAAAAAATTAAGTAAAATTAATGACAGCAGCACCAGCACCAACCAGGAATGATCATTCCTTGAAAGGCATGGACTCACTCAGACAGACACACGCTCCTCTGCCATTCTGAAGATGAGATTTTGATCTCGAAATATATAATGTATAATAAACTAGCAGTATAGCCTGGCGTTGCTTGGGTGTAATGAAAGCTTTAAAACTAATCCATGGTCCTGGAGCTCAGACAAAAGCAATAGTTGTTTCCAGTTAAAGCGAAACCGTAGACTGAAAGAAAAATGAATGAATGTAAGTCAAATTGCGATTTCCTGGTATCGATATCAAATAAGTTTTTTTCGTCGTAAACTGAATTTTGAAGGCTAAATAAGTTCTCTGAGTAAATGGCATCATGGCTGAGACTAAGAACTACAAGTATACTTACTTAGAGCCAAACCCGAAGCATAAACTAAAATAAAAGGGTTGAAAAAATATAAACATACAGGCAGATAAACAGACACACACACAAACATATTGCCTTTTATATATATGTATTATCGATTTTCTGCACTATTGTAAGAACTGCAACCTTGAAACTTCTGAATATCGTTTTTTATGTCTTTGTCTATGAGGGTATCAAATTTGATTAAAATCGGACCACTCCTTCTATAACCCGATTTTTTCGATTATCGATTTTCGATATTTATTGGGGGGAACCTCGACACAAAATCTAGCTAAGAACACTTGCAGATGCTTATAGTACAACTGTGTAAATTTTCAAGAAAATTGGTTCAGCCGTTTCGGTGTCTATAGGTAATGGACACACACACATACAGACACACACACACAAAGTTCCATTTATAAATAAGTTTAGATAATAAATAGTTAATACCCCAAAACTTCTTTAACTTCCTTTATTTTACTAAACGCATTGTGACAGCCTTCAAGACCTAAACGTATAACTACATCTAAATATATTTTGCACATAATTAGGAAGAAAGCTATCCATGTTGACAACAGTTTTGAAGTAGTCATATTTTTTTAAACATCTCATTTTATGCAAGACAAGGTAACCATTAAGACAGGTGGTTACTGAATTCGAATGAATAGAGGAAAAGAAAAAAAAAACTCCTTAGCTAAAATAAGAAATAACAGAAATTAATAAAGCCGAAGATAAATGAAGGCCCTGATTAGGTGGATGACGGAACGAGGGTTGCGTGGTGTAACAGGAGAAAGCGTGTTAAGAGCCACCAGGTATAGGGAGATGTGGAGGACCATGATCGCCTACGTCCTGAAAGGACATTTTTTTTTTTTTTTAATCATTTCACCCCGAGCAAGGCAGAAACGCCACTGATGTGCAGGGGGTTACATAAATGTAGAAAGATTAGTTAGAAAAGAGTGAGGAGTACAAGCTAGTTAGAAAGGAACAATAGAAAGCTGAGAAAGCAGGTGCAATGACAGATACATGGGCGGATAGAACGTGAAGGTTATACAGGAGAGGGGAGAGAGCTAGAGTCCAGTGGTTAGTAGATGAGTATTAACTTTGCATTTAAATTTCTGGAGGTCGTAGCCGTCAGGAAAGCAAGAATACGGGAGTGAGTTCCACAGGCGGGAAGTGCTAGAGAGGAAGCTGCAGGAGTAGAATTGTCGTCTGCGTTTGGCTAACCTGACTGTGAATGGGTGGGACCCAGTTGCCAGTCTGGTTGTACGGGTAAACACCTGTTGAGGAGGCATCAGTGACTTAAGCTCATCCGAGCAGAAGCCATGAAAGTATTTATAGAAGAGACAGAGGGAAGGCCACATTTCGACGATGGGAAAGTGGCTGCAGACGAGTCGCCAGATCAGTACCTATCACATTACAGACTCTCCTTTGGAGCTTGTCAAGAACACTGAGGAGAACGGCAGGGGCACCTGACCATAAATGGCAGCAGTACTCCATGCACGGACGGATGGTTAACTTATAGTACTCCATGCACGGACGGATGGTTAAAAGAAGAAGACTAGACTAACAACAAGGTCTCGTCAGTTGAAAGGGGTATATGTAAAAGTCATATTCTTTTTCTTTTCTCGCACTTCTCGCTTGTGTGCCATGGTGCAGATTCCTGTTGCCAGACATAAGGCTTTCCAGCAGCCACCCTCTTAACCAAAAGTAGCACTATCTCCTCAGGGCACTTTATGTAGACTCGGAAAGTGCGACACAGAAATCCAAAGGCGAATTTGCATGCCGAAGGAATCATTCCGGAAGTTAAGTAAAGTATTAAGAAACAGGACAATTTCGCTAGAAACAATGAAGAGAGTACTGGATTGCTATGTGATGTATGTTCTTCAATATGGCAGTGAATGTTGGTCAATATCATCGAAGATGAAAGCAAAACTTGAAGCAACTGAAATATGGTTCTACAGAAGGATGCTGTGAATATCATGGATCGAGCATGTGAGCAATGATGAGGTTTTGGAAAGGATGGAAACGAAAAAGGAAATTAATACTGAGCATCAAGAAGAGACAACTAAAGTTCCTGGGACATGCAATGGGGAAGGAGGGCTTGGAGAACCTGATACTAACAGGCCAGATAGAGGGGAAAAAGTCAGGGGATATCAGCGTATAACATATTTGACGGGCCTGATCAGGTAGATAACGGAACGGGAGTTGCGTGAGTAATAGGAGAAAACGTATTAAGCGCCACCAGGGATAGGGAGATGTGGAAAGCCATGATCGCCTATGTCCTGAAAGGACAGGGCACATATCAGAAGAAAATTTGAATCTTATCAGATAACAAAAAGATATCAATTTTTTGCGGACACCCTCTATATCCTTTCTTAAAAGTAATTGCCATTTTTCGAGTCAATATATTCATGAATGACAATAGACATTTTTTAATTAAAAGTTAACGGGAAATATTTGACCTTTCATAATATGAACATAAAAATAGGTTAAAAACATAAAAAATAAATATATTAAAAAGTTAGTCTTATTTTTCTTTTGTGTGTCTCTCCACACCTTCCCGTTCCTTTTTATTTTTTTATTCTTTTCCTAAGACTCCCTGTTCCGCTATAATTTTGCACAAGTTCATCTCGTAATATATATAGCAGGAGCACCAGACCATATATGGCGGCAATATTCAAGGCGTGAACGAATGAGAGATTTATGAACATGTAAGATAGATTCTGGTGCAAAATTTTTTTAGCACCACACAGTAAACCAATATTTGTAGAAGTAGACGTTCTTCTTCTTCTTCCTCTTCTTCTTCTTTTGTTTTTTATGTGCCTTGTCCTTTCAGGAGGTAGGCGATCATGGCTTTCCACGTTTCCCTATCCCTAATGGCTCTTAGCACGCTTTCTCCTGTTACACCACGCAACCCCCGTTTTGTCATCCACCTTCTCAGGCCATTCAAATATGTCATTCGCTGTTTTCCCCTGTCTCTATTTCCCTCTATCTGGCCTGTTAGTGTCAGGTTCTCCAAGCCCTCCTTCCTCATTGTATGTCCCAGGAACTTTAGCAGTTTTTTGCTGATGCTCAGTATTAATTTCCTTTTCGTTTCCATCCTTTACAAAACATCATCATTGCTCACATGCACTATCCATGACATCCGCAACATCTTTCTGTAGAACCACATTTCAGTTGCTTCAAGTTTTTCCTTCCTCTTCTAGGATATTGTCTAGCATTCACTACCATATTCAAGAACTAACATCATATAGCAATCCATTTCTTTGTTTCTAGCAAAATTTTCTTGTCTCTTAATACTCTACCCAGTTTCTGGAATGCGTCATTCGCCATGCCAATTCACCTTCGGATCTCTGTGTCGCACTTTCCGTCTTCTGTTAGAACACTTCCCAGATTAGAAGTAGATCTAGCAATTGATTTAATATAAATTTTCCACTTCATTTCATCGGAAAACATTATCCCGAGGAAAAGCAAGAGGCAAAATAAAAATGTCTAATGATATTTAAATACATGCCATAAAATAAAATCCTTCCATTAATCTTAATAAAGTCCATCAGATGATGAAATGTGTTGGTAAGAAATAGTTTTAATAATTTTCCTTCTATATTTATTTACACAAACCGACAGTGCAATGGATAAATAGTCATCGACATTATACAAAAAGGAAAATAACACTGACATCTTATTTTAACCGATATATGAACCAAAATTACACAGAAATATCTTGAAATAATAAAGACTAAATTTATTCAATAAATTTACCTCCAAATGACTTTGAAATATCATGCAACTCTTCTGGATGGTCTCCTTTCTTAAGTTAGGGAATACTGCCATAATTCTTGCCTTCAGTTTATCTTTGGTATTACAAGTAACTTTTGTCCTGGGCATGACGTTAAACTACATCCGGCAGCAAGGCCTTTAATTGGGAGGTTGTGAGGAGCATGGAACCACCTATTAATTGCTGTTGTTCCAAGGTTCACCCTGACCCGGAGTGGTAGCACCTGTTAGGGTCCCAGCTATAGGCAAATAGTTAACCCCAAAATTGGGATAAAAAAACTATGGAAGTATAAAAATACACTTTAATAGAAATATATACAAAAAAATAGACTTTTATAGAAAAATATACAATTTTTGAATGAAAAATAATACCAATACATTTTTGAAGGAAAAAAATATTCTCAGCAAAACATTTTTGGATACAAAATTAGAAGACATTTTCAGTTTTCTAAAAGAAAAAACAATAAAAACAAAAATTTTTAATTAGAATTTGACTAAATCAACATTCTCATTATAACCGAACATTAAAAAAAAATACATTAAACCCCAACTTTTTGGCATTGAATAACCCATAGAGGTGTTGCTATGCCGTTAAACAAAACTCAGAATTCAAAAAACAAGTAATTGTGTTGGTCTTAAGCTTAACTGCACACCACAAACAATAATTATAGGAATTGCAGTTTTACTCTTCAAAAAGTCGGGGATCAGTTTTCTATCATTATGAAGTAAAAAGCTGATCCCCTACTAATTACTACTTAATAAAAAATACATCACTTCCCTCTAGCTATGAGTCAAATAAGAGGACAGATTGGGTTCTATAGCCTTGGTTGGCATCCTGTCTACCATAGAAAGTAATGACAACCTACTGCGGGATAACCTTCTGCTCAGTTGTCATGTCTCTTTAGAGACATGATCGCCCAAGCGTGTAACACGTATGGCACTTAACTGAGTGAACAATACAATATTTATTTATCAAAATTTGAAGAAGATATTTAAAGGGATACGCTTCAAAAATGTTCAATATGGCACAAATCGACCTGTGAAATCGTTCTACGTCATGGTCTTAGTCCAGCTCCTGCCGAACACGCAACACTAATTTTCGCATGAAATTCTCCAGCACCCCTGACAGTCTCGCTTAAGTTCCTCTCGGCTTGAAGAAGAAGAAGGTATTAACCTGTCCTTTCAAATTGCTTCAAAGGACAAAAAAATCACAAGTCAGGTGAATGTAGTGGCCGTTTCGACAGTACGTTATTATTATCAGTGGCGCATCTTTCTGGAAGATCCTATGTGAGATAATTTCGTACGGTTAACTTAGATTTTACACATTTGTTTTATAATTTTAATTCATGTAAGATTCGAAACTTATTAGATTACAAAAAGATATTAGTTTTTTTTTTTTTTTTTTTTTTTGCAGACACCCTTTATATCATTTCTTAAGTAAAATTGTCTTTTTTCGGGTCAATATATTCACGAATGACGATAGGCATTTTTTAATTAAATGTAATCGGTAAACGCTTTGGCCTTTCAAAATATGAACATAAAAATAGGTTAAAAACATAAAAATTAAATATATTAAAAAGTCTTTTTTTCTTTTGTGTGCCTCCCCACACCTTCCAGTTCTTTTTCCTCGTTTTTCTTTCTTTCCTAGTTCTTACGTTACCTGTTCCGTTATGAATTTGCACAAGTTCGTACTCTGCTCACTGACACTTAAATTTTCTAAGCCTCTTTACTCATTTTGTGTCCAAAGAAATTTCAGCCGCATTTTTCTTATTCTGACTACAAGTGTTCATTTTATTGCTATTTTCTTTAAGAATTCTCAATATCCTTCTGTAGAGTAACATTCCTTCTGGTTCTATTTTCTTCTTTACTAATCCGCGGCGAAATTGTTCAACTTCTCTTGCAATATACGACGCAGACTACCGCATAGCAATCCATAATTCTTTTCTTTATTTCCTTACTTAGCTTTGTGAATGTTTCTTTTACTCGTCAAATACGCCCTCGGATGTCAGGGTCACATTTTCTATCTTCTGATAAGCTTCCCAGATATTTAAACTTCCGCACGGATTTGATCTTTCCATCTATAATTTGTAACTCGCATATCAGACAACATTTTAGCCTTTTTTCGGTAATTTGCTTAACTTTGAGAAGACTTCTTCGATAATTCTCTTCCATAAAGAAGGACAGACATCACATAGCAATCTAGCACTCTTTTCTTTTTTTTTCTTTTGTTTCCAATGAGATTATCCTGCCATTCAGTATTGTGATTAGCTTTTGAAATGCGTCCTTGGCCATGCCAATGCGTCTTTGGATCTCAACATCGCACTTGCCATCCTCTGTCAGCAACCTTCCCTAGTATGTAAATTTCTTTACTTGTCTTATTTTAGTTTCTCCTACCTGTAGTTGGTATTTTCGGGTGTTATTTTTTTTTTTTTTTTGTCGCTGCTGATCATATATTGTTTTCTTGAAGTTTATGCACAGTCTTTTCTTCTGTGGCGGATAGGAAATTAAGAATTAAAACCACTTTCTTCTTCACTTTTACTTTTACAAAAAAATTCACCATTACTTGTGAAATCCTGGTTTCGCCCAATAGAAAAAGAATTGTTCATGCGCTTAAAAAAAAACCAAAACCGGATTTCGCGAGTAGATGTTAAATTGGTTTCTTACCAATGGGAGCGATTTTGCAAGACTAAAAAGACTTCGCGATCCAGTATGAAAAATCTAAAGGATATATAAAGGACTACGATCAGCGTCAGTCAGTCAGATGGGAGCAACGAGCGAAAGAGACACAGCTAAAATGTAACGGGAGAACCTTCAACCACGAACCGGACGTAAGGTCGCGTCGCACGTCGTCCACGTTTTCCTTCTTTCTCGTATAGTGATTGCTTTTAGTTCTTCCTCTCCCTTCAACCAACTTCTAATACAAACATTTCTTCAACTCTTGATACCCTTAACTCATTACTTGTTTCTCATCGAACATTCTTCATCTTACACATTAATGTTAATGTTCAGCAAACAAAATTCCACTTATTATTTCAATTACCTGATGAGATTCAAAATTATGAGGGTCGTCGATTATGTTTAGAACTGGCCTTGTACCAGGCATGGCTGACACACGCTACGGCTTCACTGGTGACCCCAGGCGGTTGAAAAGCACACGAACCCCACTTCTTTACTTCTCACACTCATTTGCTACCTTCTGTAGGAGGCCCTGCATTTTCCTTTCCGTGTCTGCCATCAATACCCTGCCATCCGCGTATTTTACATTATTAAGATTGTGGCCGCCAATGTCAAAATCTTGGCAAGGCTTTTATTTCTCTTAGAATTGATTCCTACAATATTCTTGACGATATATATATATATATATATATATATATATCGTTAGGACATAAAATATATTAAAAATATTTATAAATAATTAAATAGAAGCTCAGAATGTCAATTACAGGTCGGGTATACTAAAATCAATCAGGTACAGAAATTTAAAAATGTGCAGCACTGAGATCTTAATGTGTATTGGCTAAGGACGCATTTTAAAAGTTAAGTATTAGGAGACAAAAAAAGGATTTGATTGTTAGGTGATATCAGTTCTTTTATAAGCCACTGAATTCTAAACAATCTTTTATAATTGCTTCCCACAATATTCTTGACGATATATAAAAGAATTATATATCGTTAGCACATCTAAACTTATTTATAAATGGAACTGTGTGTGTGTGTGTGTGTGTGTGTGTGTGTGTGTGTGTGTCCCTTACACAAAATTTACACAGTTGTACTATAAGTGGCTGCGAGCGTTCTTAGCTAGGTTTTGTGTCGAGGTACCCCCGATAAATATCGAAAAATCGGCTTATAGAAGGAGTAGTTTGATTTTAACCAAATTTGATACACTCATATACTAAGATATAAGAAACGATATTCAGAAGTTTCAAGGTTGCAGTTCTCACAATAGTGCAGAGAATCAATAATATATATATATATATATATATATATATATATATATATATATAAGGCAATATGTTTGTGTGTGTGTCTGTTTATCTACCTGTATGTTTGTATTTTTTTCAGCCCTTTTATTTTAGTTTTTGCTTCAGGTTTGCCTCTAAGTAGGTATACTTGTAGTTCTTAGTCTCAGCCATGATATTATTTACCCAGAGGACTTATTTAGCTTGCAAAATTCAGTTTACAACGAAAAAAACTTATTTGATATCGATAGCAGGAAATCAAAATTTGACTTACATCCATTCATTTTTCTTTCAGTCTACGATTTTGCTTTAACTGGAAACAACTATTGTTTTTAGTCCTTCGTGCCAACGTCCAAAGAGTGTGAGCTCCAGGACCATGGATTAGTTTTAATGCTTTCATTACACCCGAGCAACGCCGGGCTATACTGCTAGTATATATATATATATAAACTAGGTGGGATTGGTAAATTGTCGCAATAATTTTATTATTTCAAATATTCTTTCGGCTGAGTCAGAGCTCCAGGACCATGGATTAGTTTTAATGCTTTCATTACACCCGAGCAACGCCGGGCTATACTGCTAGTCTATGTCTATAAATGTGACGAGGGTGGACGTTGCTTGATAATTTGCGCATTTTGCGTTCTGTCTCGACGTGAGATGCGCTCAGATGTAGATCAAAATTTTAGAACCCTAACCACACATTGAAATTTTTCAGAAATCCAGAATTAGGGGTAGAAAAATATATATTATCACCCCACAAAGTGAGGGATTAGTTTATATATTGATTTTAATATATAATTGATCACCCCACTTTATATTATCTATATCTATCTATCTATCTATATTATATATATATATCCTACCCTAATCCAGTAGAGATATTCTACATTGTTATCTATATCTATAAAAGTGACGAGGGTGGACGTTGTGTAAGTATGTTTTTATTCTAATTATTCCTTAAACTTCCCGAGTAAAACCGGACTAATTCTACTATAAAATGTATTATTGGCCATTTTACTATAGAATATCTTATTCGTAATTCTACTCTAACATGTATTATTGGTCATTTTGTTTTAAAATATATTATTGGTAATTTATATCTATAAAAGTGACGAGGGTGGACGTTGTCTATGTAAATTCATCATGTGTTTTTTATTCTTATTATTCCTTAAACTATCCGAGTGAAACCGGTCCAAACTGCTAGTTCCTTATTAAAATCGCCCATCTGCATCCAGATCTCCTTGCCAACGTGCCTCCAGCTGCACAATCTCCTGGCGGTGATATCAGGTGTCATGAACGCAAAGAAGTTAGTGGGTACCTGCCGCCAGTTTGCCTCATTTATGAAGGGTTTTATACGAAGGTAGTTGTCAGAGAATTATAGCGGTTATAGAGTACAAGTCAGAATAGATGGTTTAGCTCGTTGGTGGCAGCTCATAATATACCACTTGTTGAATATTCGAATATTCCACCAGATAAAAGCGTGATGAAGAGGTATGTGGTGGGAGATACAGTTTTTCCGTGGTGACAATAAATGTCAGGCATGCTTGGAAGTGTCATACTGGACCCACCTTACATCAATGGTTATCATTCGATCAAATATGTGTACCATTTCGTATTGAGAAAGTAACGTGAACCAGGCTGTCACTTGCTGCTCATTGACTTCCGACCTTATGTGGGGTACCCACTTGATCAATTTGTAAATCTTTCTAAAGGGATGCAGATGACACCTGGCCGTTATATCAGAATCCTGGAAGTGTCTTGCAAGTATAAAACAGGTTTAACTCTTGTTCTTTTTGGCTTACGTCAGGGCCTTCAAATCCAGAGTGGGAGATCTTCCGACTTGAATTCCTGGAACCAATTCAATCCCATCATTCTATATGGAAATATTTTGACGTCTTAAAAGAGAATAGGGCTTGTATGATATTTACTGCGACGTAAATGTAAAACTTGAAAAATTAGTGGCATCCTTTAACCGGTAATTATCTGTAGATTGTAAATTGTTTTATTAACGATAATCGCATTTCAAGTAATTATTGTTTCTGTATTTTTCTTTTAAATTTTCAAAATTTTTATTTCAATAAAAACGTTTACACTACGAATAATTTGCATTTAGTATAATTGTCCTTACGATTAATTTCCATTCAAACAACTTACAATATGAATAGATTTTTTCGAGTAATTTTCGAACAATGTTCACATAAGCCTTATTCGCAATATGCCATCAAGTCGTAACTGCTGTTGTGAATTACATGATTATGACGTCTGTGAATATCTCAGAATGTCTGTTAAGTGCTATACATAATACCTTCTTTCGCGATCATGTTTTTTTTTATCCATGACTGTCTAGGCAGGTTTTCCAGCAGTGAATTGCCATTACATTCTGCGGTAGACTGGTTGCCAACCAATTCTACAGAATCCAATCTGTTTTGCTATTTAACCCACAGGTAGGGCAGAATACATTTTCCGAGTGTATTTGCACGTAATGCAACGAATTCAACTGGAATTCGAACTCTGCTCTAAAGAGCTCGTTCCAAGCCAATATCTATTGCACCAGAACGCACATCCGGACATTATGAAATTGTAATCTTCATTTAGGAAGTAGGCCTTTAAGGCCCTCCAAGGATTTCTTTTTCTGTTTTATTTTTATTCCTTCAATATGATATTTGAAAGAAAGGGTTACTTAAAGTTCGCTGTGTAAGTCATTAGAAATAGAGCAGATTAGAATTGATGGATTAATACCTTTCCTAAGGGTGTGTAAGTGAATGCAACGAATTTAACTGGAATTAGAACTCGGTACTCTGGGTTCTTATTCCGAGCCTATATCCATTTCACTACAACGCACATACTGGTAATTAAATATTTTTTTTTATATTCTCTTTTGATAAAGTTTGTCACAAAGCAAAAGAGGTTGGCATAAAACTTTGGCCTCATGCAAATAATATTATCTTTACATATACAGTTTTTTTTTATTCTTATTTTGGAATATATGTATATACATGATGATTTTCTAAGTGCAGCTTAGATGTGGCACAATGACAAATGTATGGGACACCCAGTGAGAACTGAATTCAATACACAGTTGTAACGGTTCTAACGAGTCAAGCTTGCTAACCATTACATCACCACAAGATGCCGAAGGCATGTATATTCATGGTTGTCATAGAATCTGAACAAACTCCTTTTAAAAGAAAATATTATTGTTGTATACAAATGAAATTATTTTATTAATTTAGGACTTAATGAGAGTATACATCTTTCTTCTTTAATGATTCCACGTATTTTCGGCTAATCTATTAGCCATTTCCATTGATTTCATACTACAATAAAAATGGTGGATACGTGATTTTTGTAAAGAGCCTACAAATTGACGAAAAGTAGATATAATCATATTTTCCGAATACGGCCAGTATATAGTGTCCACTTATTATCTAATCGATTTCACCCCAAGCAAGGCATTAATGCCACTAAGACGCAGGGAATTACTTGGTGTAAAATTGGGTACTGCATGTGAAAAAATTAGAAAAAAGATACATTACTACTCAGCGGAAAGAAAATAAGAGTAATGATAACGACGGCCGATAGCAATTTACATTGCGTTTAAAATTTTGGAAGATTAAAGTTGGCTAAAAGGCATCGAGCTGGAAGGGATTTCTACAAGTCAGAAGAGTGAGAAAATACACTGTTAGAATAGAACTTACGGCCACATATAGCTAGCTCAACTGTAAATTGATGAGATGTCAACGCCAGTCTTGTATTGCGATAAAATTTTAAACAAAGATTAACCGAATAATTACCATGAAAGTATTTATAGAAAGGGCACAGAAAGGTAAACTTGCGCCGGTGGAAAAGTGAAGCCCAACTATCAGGTTAGGGCCGATAGTATTGCTGATTATTCTCTGGATTTTATCAAGAAGCTGGAAGTAAATAGCAGAAGAAAAACGTCCCAAAATGTTTAAAAACGATATATAAGCAAGGCAGCGAGGTTATAGATATCGGTTCAGAATGAGAAACCGGAGAGCGGAATTCGAATTCAAGCTGAATTCGTTGCATTCACTTACGCACAAATGTCCTTGGGAAACGTATTAAACCATCTCTTCTTCCTCCAGTTATGGGCTGAATAACAAGGCAGCTTGGGTTCTATAGAATTTGTTGGCAATCAATGTACTACAGAAAGAAATGGCAACCAACTGCGGGAAAATCTTCTGCCTAGACAGTCAAGGATCGAAAAAAACATAAACCCCAAGCGTGTATAACTAACGTATGGCCCGTTATTGACTGATCTGTATAAACGAAATGAATAGCAGGACAGGTTAGGTTATATCGAATTCGTTGGCAACCAGTCTACCGCAGTAAGAAATGGCAACTTACTGCGGGGAAATTATTCTGCCTAGTCAGTGAAGGATCGAAAGAGACATGATCACCCAAGCACGTAACTGACTGCATTTTATGCTTGTTGAATGTTAGAAATGAATGAAGGCATAGAATGCGAAAATATATTTACACGGTTTATATTTTGAAAATTGTAGTCACCCTTTCGTTGTTATCACAACGCTTTGCCCTCTATACCCTTTGGCCTTTCTCGGGTTCATATCGATCTGCTTAAAATACAGTGAATGTTGAACTGAAGTCAATATTTAATCTACGGATTATAAATCGTGCTATCAACGACTAACTGTTAACCTCACCAGGTTTTCTTGAAACAAGTGTCGCTAGACATCCACCAAATCTGTCAAGGGGTGTATGAACAACGGTCATCGGCAAGTAATAAATAGTTAATTGTAGCTAACCCAGATCGATATATGCCCAAGGAAGGTCGGAGTTCACAGCAGCGGAAACTTTGTGATAACAACGGCGAAGATAAGCACGTTAGACTGAATATAAATCGTGCGAATTATGGTAACTTCTTGTCTGAGAAATTCTAACAGAAATTATTAAGATATAATTTAAAGTAGTTCTAGTCCAGTCCGTACTTGGTGTACACTCGAACGGAGATGCAACAAATGTTACCAAAAGACAACATTTCTCGATCATGTTTTCAACATGAGTGTGTCGGTCTGCCAAAAAATGTCCAATACTTTAATTGTAGAGAGAGAGAAAAACAGTATTGTTTCTACTCTTCCATGCTCATATTAGGCATGAGTGTACATATGTGCAACGACGATATATATATATATATATATATATATATATATATCGTCGTTGCACATATGTACACTGAGCGTGCTGGCTTTGTCAAAAATGATCGCTCAATAGTATGAGGTCTTGCATGAGAGAGTCTCGCTATATATATATATATATAGTGAGACTCTCTCATGCAAGAGGTCATACTATTGAGCGATCATTTTTGACAAAGCCAGTTGGCTCAGTGTACATATGTGCAACGACGATATATATATATATATATATATATATATATATATATATCGTCGTTGCTCATATGTACACTCATGCCTTATATGAGCATGGAAGAAAGTAGAGACAATACTGTTCTTCAATAGTATGACCTCTTGCATGAGAGAGTCTCGCTATATATATATATATATATATATATATATATATAGCGAGACTCTCATGCAAGAAAGCTCATACTATTGAGCGATCATTTTTGACAAAGCCAGTTCGCTCAGTGTACATATGTGCAACGACGATATATATATATATATATATATATATATATATATATCGTCGTTGCTCATATGTACACTCATGCCTAATATGAGCATGGAAGAGTAGAGACATAATGTTCTTCAATAGTATGACCTCTTGCATGAGAGAGTCTCGCTATATATATATATATATATATAGCGAGACTCTCTCATGCAAGAGCCCATACTATTGAGCGATCATTTTTGACAAGGCCAGCAGGCTCAGTTACTCGGTCTTGATGACGCGTGACTTCGAGCAAGCATTACCATGAAGGGCTTCTGAACGGTTCCGCCCGTCAATTTTCGCAAAAAAAGGCGTGTATTAATCCGTTGTATGTTTTACAGGTACTTTCCAGAGCTGATACAGATCAATATATTTTGGCATAACTTTGGTAATTATATCTGTTAAAAAGAGATATCAGTGTTATTTTCCTTTTTTGCGTAGTAAAGATTACAAATCATATCGCTTCCTATATATATATATATATATATATATATATATATATATAGCGTTAACTTGTAATACTTTTTAACGCTAAGTTTGTTGTTTTTTCGGTAGTTTTACTGATAAAAGTTATTTTGATAGCCAGTTTCTTTTTTAGTCGTAAAGTGATCAGTATCAGGTGGAGATAGAGCGTTAATAATTTTAATGCAAAAAAAAATTGTCACTTCAACTTCAAAGTTTAGTAAGAACACCATTATGATAAGTTCAATTATCGGGGTGGAATTTTTTTTTCAAAAACCCACATGAGTTCTGATATAATAACAGTGTCCTCACTAAACTTCGAAGTTGGTATGAACCTGATCATTTGAAGTGAAAAATTCTTTGACTATTTTTATATAATCATATCACCCCAAGCAAGGCATTTTACTGCCATTGTTTTGCAAGTAAGAAAGTGATAATAAAGAGTGACAGGTTCTACTGGGTGTCAGGAAGGGAGAAAGAGAAGGATGAGAATACTGATGAGAGTGGAGTGAACGGAGAAAGGAGCACGAAGTAGAGGATGCAGGTTAGTGAGATAGGAGATGACTATTGACTTTATATGTTTTTTATAATCATATCACACCAAGCAAGGAATTTCAATACCACGGTTTGCAGGGGGTTACATAGGAAGACAGTTATAAGAAAAAGTGACCGGTTATAGTGGATGAGAATACTCATGAGAGTGGAGTGAACGGAGAAAGGACCATGAGATAGAGGATGCAGGTTAGTGAGATAGGAGATGACTATTGACTTTATATTTTTTTTATAATCATATCACACCAAGCAAGGAATTTCACTACCACGGTTTGCTTCCCTGTGTCACATAGGAAGAAAGTTATAAGAAAGAGAGACAGGTTATAGGGGATGTCAGGAAGTGGGTAAGAGAAAGATGAGAAAACTGATGAGAGTCGAGTGGACGGAGAAAGGAGCATGAGAGAGAAGATGCAGTTTAGTGAGATGGGAGACAACTATTGACTTTACATTTAAATTCTTGGAGATTATAGCTGGAAAGGAATTCCACAGGCAGGAAGTGCGAGAAAAGAAGCTGAGGGAGTAGAATTTGCGTTTACATTTTATTGGCTTCACAATAAAAGGCTGAGACCTAGTTACGAATCTTGTGGCTCGAGTAAATTCATATATATGGGCCAACAGAGAGCAAAGTTCATCGGAGCAGAAGCCATGAAAGTATATTTAGAAGAGACACAGGGAAGCCACATTGCGCCGGTGAGAAAGTGACTGTATCTGAGCTGCCAAATTGAGATCTATCACATTACAGATTCTCCTTTAGATTTTGTCAAGGATACCTAGGTGGATAGCAGGAGCACCCGACCAAATATGGCAGCAGTATTCAATGCACGGGCGGATGGTAGATTGTACATGTGCGGGATTGTTTTTAGCAGGGAAAAACTTCCTGGCCCTACACCGAGGAACGACTTTCTTAGCAACGGTTTTAGCTATGGATTCTATATAGTCATTCCACTTGAGGTCTGTTGTGAGACTTAGCCCGAGGAGGCGCAGTGTTTTGCTTTCAGGGAGGCTAGCCTGATCCATGCTAATCGAGTGGGGTAAGAGAGATTGTCTGTGATAGTTAACAGATAGAAGCTTCATTTTGAAAGCTTTGAAATTCACGGATTGGAGGTCCTTTTCAAGTATTAACCCCCCCCATATATATACATATAAACTTATTTATAAATGGAACTTTGTCTGTGTATGTGTGTGTCTGTGTGTGTGTATCCGTTACTTATAGACTCCGAAACGGCTGAACCGATTTTCTTGAAAATTTACACAGTTGTACTATAAGAGTCTGAGAGTGTTCTTAGCTAGGTTTTTTGTCGAGGTACCCTCGGTCAATATCGGAAATCGATAATCGAAAAAATCGGGTTATAGAAGGAGCGGTCCGATTTTAATCAAATTTGATACACTCATAGTCAAAGACATAAGAAACGATATTTAGAAGTTTCAAGGTTGCATTTCTTACAATAGTGCAGAAAATTGATAATATATATATATATATACGGCAAGATGTTTGTGTGTGTGTCTGTTTATTTGCCTGTTTTTTGCCTTATACAAATCCACAATTTTTATCCGATTCTCACCAAACTTCACAAATATTCTTTAGGCTGAGTTTGATCTCCAAGACCACGGATTAGTTTTAAAGCTTTCATTACACCCGAGCAACGCCGGACTATACTGCTAGTATATATATATATTACCGACCATTATTACTAGGACATCCAGGTTTTTTAAAAGAAATGGTAGATTTCATACTATTTTTAAGTGGATAATTCTAAATAAAACTAGAATTGTTCTATTATTATTATTACTTTGCAAAATTTTACAAGACAAGTAAGCAAAGATGAAATCGTTCGAATCCCCCTAAATTTTCTTCATTCTTCCATTGATGAATTTGCAATATAGGTAATTATTAAATATTTATACATTCTTTTGATGCACATGTTATAGTGCAATATTAACTGCAGTATAGGTAACTATTAAATATTTATAAATTCATTTGATGCACAGGTTATTGCGCAGTAATAAAAAAGAACGATTAAATTCTCATTTGCAATTATTCACTTGGCAATAAATACTAAAAAATAGTATGAATTACGTCATCTTTTAAGATACTGTGTCTGGCTTAATTATTATGGCCGGTAGTGTGTATATATATATATATAGTTGCTCTACTTGTGTATTGAGCGCTTTTTGTTTTAAGTTACTCGTCTCGGGGTTTTTTTGGGGGGTGGGGGGCTACGTATATGACTGATTCTCAAGTGCTTAGCTCTTTCTTTCTTTATTACCATTTTTTCTTCCGCGTATGTATTCGGAGGGTTTTTCGAAACTAGTATAACGACAAGTTTGCATTTATATATATATATATATATATATATATATATATATATATATATATATATTATTGATGTTATATCGTCAGTCTTTCCTAATAGACGCTCTCCTCCTTTCTTTTGATGGTTTGAATAGTTTTACAATTAATGGCTTTTTCTTTTATTGAAGAAAATCTTTGCTCTTTTGTTTCTTTCGATGTCAATTGAATGTCATGATTCTGACTATCCTTCTAAATTGATTCAAAAAGATCAGCGTACGGCCAATTAGAAGTTGCAATGTCCAGCTATTCTAGCGTTAATGATGCTTCAGAAGAATTAGTCAGAAATACCGCTAAATCTTCTGAAAGACTGAATATCAAAAAAATAATATCAAAAAGAGTTCAGAACTCGTTGACCTTCATGGAAGGTGACGACGATCTTACGACATGAAGATTCTGCAAATTTTGACTTGTATAATAATAATAATAATAATTATAATAATAATAATAATAATAATAACAGCAACAACAGAGACGCAGTTGGAATTAAAATGAGAATGACGTGTTTTTCGAATCTCATGAAAATACAACGTTCATTTTTTAATCAATAAAATGCAAAAATGTTTTTATTTAATTTTTACAATTTTAACATCAATCTAGATTTTTCATATTATTATTATATAATTTATCTGTTTTTATTTTAATGATCCAGGTTTATATTTTTTTTCATCTTTATTCCTCATTAAAGACTTAGATATTACGTGTCTACATTTCTTGAAAAGACTGTTATTTTTTCACAGAAAGACTACGATATTAGTTGTACATAACGCTAAGTATTTTCGACGAGTTCAATGAATAAATAACTGAATGATCAGATGGACGAACAAATCACAGAACGAAAGCATAAATTTTGTACACATATTTATATATATTACATTGCATTTGACTACATGGTTTTGTTGTCATTTCGCGTTCTCCCGCGGTGTGACGTCATAAAACCGCATCGCAAACTTAAGAACTGCGTTTATTATTTTCGGTAACTATTGCCGTTGCCAAGCGGAGTTTTCTGTCAACACAAAATAAAATCCTTGGTGATGGTGGATTTTATAATATTTCAATTTAAACGACCTCTCTGAAGATGGCTCATGTGTGCCGAAAGCTTAGAAGAAAACCAATAAATAATTATCCAAATGTTGGAGAATTTTTGTCTTTATTTTCAACTGAAATTAAAGCAAAAATACGACGTTTAGAACGGCTCATGATTAAACATAATAGACATTCATTGTCTCTTATATTTAATAGCATATGTTTAGAAAATTACTTGCTGCCTCGATATACTATATATATATATATATATATATATATATATATATATATATATATATATATTATTTCATGCAGGGTGGTAAGTTCTCAATAATCCTATATTTCATTAATATACTTCGATGAATAATGTCACTGCCGTCCTTAAATTAATAAATTAATAGAATGTGTTATTTTTCTAATTTGAAGAGATGTTTGTTTAAAATAAAATATAAAATCAAGAATTAATAGTCCTATCATCTAAAGAAAAAATAAAAACAACGAATGCAATTGAAGGCTCAAATAATCAGATGCTATGAAAAAGATCAAAATTCTACAGACAGAACGAGATCTTTCAAATTGATGCGGAAAATTTACAGCTAAACTATTCATGTGACAAGCTCTGGACAATAGAAGAGGTTATATAGATCTGGGGAAAAAAGACTTGTCCGAAAGAGCATATCAAAGAAACGGATTGGATTATTCAGAAGAAAAATAAACCAGAACATATATGGGCGGGAATCACAGAAGAGGATGTTGAATATGAAACTGAACACAAAAAAAACGCAACTAGAAAATTCTATGAAAAGATAAAATTCTTAAATTTTGATTCTATTATTTAAATACGAGGAAGTGTGTTGTGATGTAATGGATATCGGCTTGGAATGACAAATCGGTAGAGCCGAGTTCGAATTCCATTTGAATTCGTTGCATTCGTTTACGGACAGATACCTTTCGGAACGACAATTATCCATCTTTTCTTCCTTCAGCTCTAGCCGGACAGAATAGATTCTATAACCTTTTCTGGCAACCAGTCTACCGCAGAAATAAATAGCATTTTATGGGTGGTAGAAAAAGAAATCATGAAATGTCGCTATAACAACACACCACACCCTGCCTGAAGACTCCCTGCAAACTTGTTAGGTAGTGTGACCATAGCAGAAATCGAGAGATGATGGTGATAATATGATGATTTTTTTTATAATGATATCGCCCCAAGCAAGGCATTATATTGCCACTGTTGTGTAGGGGGTTACATAGGAAGAATGTAATGAGAAAGAGTGACAGGTTATAGGGGTGTCAGGAAGTAGGTAAGAGAAGAATGAGAATACTGATGAGATTGGAATGGACAGAAAAAGGAGCCTGAGAGAGAGGATGCAGGTTAGTGAGATATGAGATGACTACTGATTTTACATTTAAATTCTTGTAACTGTCGGGGAAGCAAGTAAATGGAAGGGAATGCCACAGGCAGGAAGTGCGAGAAAAGAAGCTAAGCTACATTTTATTAGTTTCACAGTAAAAGGGTGAAACCTAATTAACAATCTGTTGCTCGAGTAAATTTATACAGAGGGGGCACCAGTGAGCTAGGTTCATCAGAGCAGATGCCATGAAAGAATTTGTAGAAGAGACACAGGGAAGGCACATTGCGCCGGTGAGAAAGTGACTGTATCTGAGCTGTCAGTTAAGTGCCATCCGTGACACAGGATTTGGGAGATCAAGTCTCGAAAGAGACATGACTGACTGGCCAGAAGGTTGCCATTGTTTTCTGCGGTCGACTGGTTGTCAGCCAACGCAATAGAACCAAATCTGTCCTGTTATTTAACCCATAACTAGAGAAAAGTGACGGATAAAAACCGTTCTTAAGGCTATTTACGCGTAAGTGAATGCAAGGAATTTGACTCGAATTTGAACTCGGCTCCAAGATTTGTCGTTCCGGGTCCATATCCCCTGCGCCACAACGCACATCAGTCATCAATTCATCAAACTTAAGAGCAAAATTTATCAATGCTAATTCATAACCTTAATGTATTTCGAGAATGAAGTTATTACATATTTCGTATCAAAAATGGATGAAATACATGACCCAGAACATAATAGACAACATGCCTATCCACCACATATAAAATGATAACGTCTGTCCTGACAAACTGTACTGGCGCTATTCAAAACAACATTTTTCCTCAGGTTCATATGCGTGTAGAGATCAACTACTTAAATGACCTTGCAAAATTTCAAGCAAATAAGTAGAAATCACAATACGTTTTTTGTAGATAACTCTAAAAGTGTTTTATACTGTGCCACACTCTTGGATCTTTAATGCTTTGGGAATGTTCACAGTCCCCTCAGTGAAAGCAAATTTCTTCGATAAAAGGCACAAACCAAGAACGGACGTGAAATTAAACTCTCCAAATATTCTGAAGATGAGACTATGATCTCAAAATATTAATGATTAATAAATAGGTAATAACCAACACATTCATTGCTTTTCTTTATTTTTTTAAACGCATCCTGATAGCTTTAAACACCTACTCATTCATACACCAAATATATACAATGCTTTAAGCAAAACACAAAACTCTCCTAAATTTCTTTAGAATATCTAACGAGGAATCTTTCACGTAGAACCCATCTCACCCCTTCTTCTTTTTCTTCTTCTTCTATGTGCCCTGTTCTTTCAGGACGTAGGCGATCATGGCTTTCCTAGTAAGGTCGGGTCACAATGTCGGGATAGTTTTTCTCGCCTAAATTCATCTTACACAAATACAAATCAACCATCCGTCCATGCATTGAATACTGTTGACATATCTTGTCAGGTGCCCCTGCTATTCATCTCTGGGTTCTCGACATGATACAGAGAAGAATCTGCAATTTAATTTATCCCAGTCTGGCAGCTCAACTCCAGTCACTTTCTCACTGACGGATATTGCTTCACTCTGTCATTTCTACAAATATTTTATAACACACACACACACACACACACACACACACACACACACACACACAAAGTTCCATTTATAAATAAGTTTAGATGTGCTAACGATATATAATTCTTTTATATATATATATATATATATATATATATATATATATATATATATTCGAGTGAATAAGGAACGAAGAAAAAATATTTTTACAACGTCCAAAACATTAATTTAAAACAGTGCTCGATATATAACATATAGAGATCTGTGAATATTTATGATAAATTATATATTAGAACATGGACACAATTTTATATAACCACTACAAATCGTACATTTGTTTCGACATTGAAACTACAATGTCTCCTCAGGTGGTGTGGACAGGAATGGAAAGCCACTTTTCTTATATTTGGTGAGTTGTGTGCGGGATATTGGTGGGGGTTAGTGATAAGGGAATAAGTCTTGTGAATTGTCCGTTTGAATTTTGAAGAAAGTGGTGTGGGTAGTGAATATAATTGATTAATGAGTGTCTGGGAGTTTTGTAGACACATTTAACATTAGCAGTTAAAATGTATATATATATATAGGTTTGAACATTATTTTTAATCGATACTCGTATTTGAGCAATTTTCTCTTTTCTTAATCAAATACTATATTTATATCTACTGGCCTGATTAATTCCGATGACTTTTGTTACGAAAATGTGTGTCATTCGGCAGGATTCGAACCTCCAACCCCTATCAACATAGGGGAAGCCAAGTTGATAGGGGTAGCAGGTTCGAATCCTGCTGAGTAACACAGATTTTCGTAACAAAATTTATCGCAAATAATCAAGCTGGTCGAATAAATATAAAAATGTAAGGTTTGATTGAATACCTATTCAAATACAAGCATCTATTAAAAATAATATTCAAACAAATAAAGTAAATATGTCGGTTGTTGAAACCATTTCGTTAATCTTCGGGATTTTCCATAACTTTATATATTTTTCCTCATTCTCTGTTTATAAGGGGCTGAAGAATGCATGTCTTAAAATGACATGTTGAAAATGGCTGTTTCCCACTAAGTTTTATCTAAATTTACAGATAAATAAAGATACATACATACATACACACACACACACACACACACACATATATATATATATATATATATATATATATATATATTCTTTCATATCACGCTCATGGATTTGGATTTTTTTTAAACTTATGTCTTAATATACGACACTCAGTAGTAGATCTAAACTTATTTAAAATGGAACTTTGTCTGTGTGTGTGTCTGTGTGTGTGTCCGTTACCTAGAGACTCCGAAACGGCTGAACCGATTTTCTTGAAAATTTACACAGTTGTACTATATGTGGCTGCAAGTGTACTTAGCTAGTTTTTGTGTCGAAGTACCCCCGATAAATATCGAAAATCGATAATCGAAAAAATTGGGTTATAGAAGGAGTGGTCCGATTTTAATCACATTTCATACACTCCCAGACAAAGACATAAGAAACGATATTCAGAAGTTTCAAGGTTGCAGTTCCTACAATAGTGCAGAAAATTGATAATATATATATATATATATATATATATATATATATATATATATAAAAGATGTTTGTTTGTGTGCTCGTTTATCTGTCTGTATGTCCTTTATACAAATCCGCAATTTTTATCCCATTCTCACCAAACTTCACACAAATATTCTTTAGACTGAGGCTCTAAGTAGGTATAATTGTAGTTCTTAGTCTCAGCCATGATACCATTTACTCAGAGGACTTATTTAACCTTCAAAATTCAGTTTTCTTTCAGTTTACGGTTTCGCTTTAACTGGAAACAACTATTGCTTTTTAGTCTTTCGTGCCAATGTCGAAAGAGTCTGAGCTCCAGGACCATGAATTAGTTTTAAAACTTCCATTACACCCGAGCAACGCCGGGCTTTACTGCTAGTACATCAATAAATATGTTGTTGTCATTTTAGACTGTATATCTATAGAAATGTTTTGCCGTCGTTTTCCCGGACACACTTTTAATAGTAAGAATAATAATAATAGTAAAACTTATAACTGTTTTTATGAAGGTCAAACTAAAACGTGAGACTGACAAACTTCCTAGCAGCTGATCCAGAACAAAATCTTAAGATAGGGAAGATATCTATAAAAACTGGATTCGGACACGAGTAATATTAGCGCTTGTGTACTGATTGCACTGAAAGACAACATGTACCGTTATGATAAAATGACAACCCTAACCCTACTTTGGTGTCGATGTAGGAACTTTGCACCTAAAGCTCAATAGAAACTGTACGTCCACAAAGAGATTTGGCGATGAAAACGACCAAGACAATATTTTATTTGATTTCAACATCTAAAATGACCGAACCCTTAAGCCCACAAAATCTATCACGACCGTTGGGAGAAAACAAAACGAAGACAATTTTTCCTCACCGATGTGGCTCTTCATAGTGACTATAATAAATTTGTAAGCTCAGCATGTACACTGACATACGGATTTATGTTGCCAGAAGGTGCATCTTTCAGGCTGCTATTGTCCAAGGTATCATTGCCGAATTGAAGGTCTGTAACATCGAACCTAACTTAAGAAAATCAGAATAGATTCTAGGATCTCATCGCTTCAGGGGTCTGCATTGCTTTGCTTTTCAAAATTCTGCAAAAGGTGTTATCTGTCTGAAGTTGTACATCTTGAGTGGGAATACACATAAATCAAGATCTTTGGTTAAAAAAGATAGCAAGAACGGAGAAAATAATAGTAACCATAATAATAATAATAATGAGAAGAAGAATAAAAAAATAAAAAATAAAAGAAATAGTGCGTAAAGAGTACTATAGAAGGCTACGACTGATATTAAAAACTGAATTTAATTCTCAGAACAGAATTATGGCCATTAATAACCTTGTCATCCCAGTGGTCCAATATAGTTCCAACATCTTGAACTGAACCCTAAACGACATTCGACGCATGGATTCTAAAACATAAAAAGCTCTAAACATAAGATGCATCATTCAAGGGCTGATGTAGACCGCCTATACATACACTGTAAGGAAGGTGGAAGAGGTCTTATTCAGCTAGAATTGTCATACAAGACAACAACTTTGGTTTACTAATATACATAGAAACAACAAAGGACTGGATGATACAATTAGTCAAACAACATGAAAATAGGAAGAAAAAATATTCAATAATAAAAGAAGGCAGTAAATACTAACAAGATTTACATTTAGTAGATTCGGTAGAAAAGCAAAACAGAAACCAAGAACCAACTATTGCGGTAAGAAATATGAAAATGAAAGCCAAAGATAAAACTCTTGAACAGATGAAACAACTATTGGCAAGACAAACCTCTGCATAGCCAATATCCAGAACGTGCTTGATAAAGTTGATACTCATCGATGGTTACATCTGAATTAAATTCTGAAACTGAAGGCTTTATTCGTGCAGCGCAAGACCAAAGTTTTTTTTTGTGGGAACTTTCAGGCAAAAATTATAAATGTGGATCCAAAATGCAAGTTTTGTGATAAATACCAAAAAACAATAGACCATTTAATCTCAAAATGTTCTGTACTTGCCCTAAATGAATATAAAAATCTTCATGATAGAGTGGTCCAATGTTTACACTGGACAATGTGCAAACACTATGGGAAATATGTAAACAAACACTGGTATGAACATCATCCAGCACCGGTTACATAAATAGAATATGTCACCATTCTATGGAATTACACCATCTATACAGACAAAAAAAATGAAGCAAATAGGACAGACATTATTGTTAAACCTAAAAAGAAAAACAAACTTGCTTATTAATAGATATGGCTTGTCCAGCGCATTGTAACATAGCAACCAAGGAATTAAAAAAAACTGTCAAAATATACAGACCTGGAAATTGAAATAGAAAAAAAATGTAGAAACTGAAAACAAGAATCGTGCTAGTAAGAGTAGGTGCACTTGGAATGATAAAAAATGGAAAAAAACAACACATTAAAAGAATCCCTGGAAACCCCAGCTTAAGAGATATACAAAAAATTGTCTTGTTAAGTACAGCCAACAAACTAAGGATAACTTTGTCTATGTAACGCTAGGGGTGTTATTGAGATATGACAAAAAATGAAATGGAGCCATAACAGCTCACCACTACCTGCCTTAGATCTTCCTGCAGACTTGGTAGGTAGTGCAACCATGGCAAAAATCCATTTATATTGAAAATGACTTAATAATAATAAAAATATTGTTTTTTTTTTATTACCTCCGCTTTAAGGGGGAGGTATTGTATTCGGTCGCGTTCGTTTTTTCGTCTGTTTTTTGTCAAGATAACTCAAAACCCGCTGGATGGATTCAAATGAAACTAACAGAAATAATTTGCTTCATGACTGGCACAAACTGATTAGATTTTGGATTAGATCCGATAGAAGATAAAGTTTCTGGGCTATTTTACATTTTTTAAATACTATTTTTGTATACTTCATGGTTCATTTTAATTGTGCATTTAATTTGGGGAGCGGTCGAGTTCAATTTTTTTGTTGGTATTTTTACTCTTGAGAGCGGTCAAGTTCATTGCAGTTATTTCCATTTTAATAATCATCTCTTGCTAATCACTGATATGATGTTGCTATTGCCTTGGCGGAGGTTTTCGGTCTTTGACTGCTCTTATTATTATTATTATTATTATTATTATTATTATTATGTCATTTTTCATCATATTTCGATTTCTGCTTTGGTCTCACTACCAACCAAGTCTGCGGGGAGACCTAAGGCAGGTAGTGGCGTGTTGTTATGACTCCATTTCATGTTTTTCTATCTTCCCTATCATCCCCAGCATTACATAGATAAAGTTTTCCTTAGTGTGTGGGCTGTACTTAATAAGACAATTTTTTGTATATCTCTTAAGCTGGGGTTTCCAGGGATTCTTTCAATGTGTTGTTTTGTTCCATTTTTTATCATTCCAAGTGCACCTACTATCACTGGCACAACTCTTGTTTTCAATTTCCACATTTTTTCTATTTCAATTTCCAGGTCTTTATATTTTGACAGTTTTTCAAATTCCTTGGTTGCTATGTTACAATCCGCTGGACAAGCCATATCAATTAATAGACAAGTTTTCTCCTTCTGGTTTTTAACAATAATGTCTGGCCTGTTTGCTTCAATTTTTCTGTCTGTGTAGATGGTGTAATCCCATAGAATGGTTACATCTTCTATTTCTGTAACCGGTGCTGGATGATGTTCATACCAGTGTTTGTTTACAGCTTTTCCATAATGTTTGCACATTGCCCAATGTAAATATTGCCCAACTCTATCGTGGCGATTTTTATATTCGTTTGGGGCAAGCACAGAACAGCCTGAGATTAGGTGGTCTATTGTTTCTTGGTGTTTATCACAAAACCTGCATTTTGGATCCATATTATTATGCATAATATTTGCCTGAAAGTTTCTCGTGAAAAGACTTTGGTCTTGTGCTGCAAGTATAAATCCTTCAGTTTCAGACTTTAATCCAGATGCACGTAACCATCGATGAGTATTAACTTTGTCAACATTGGATTTATTGGCACGTACTGGATATTGGCCATGCAGAGGTTTGTCTTGCCAGCGCTGTTTCATCTTTTCAAGAGCTTTATCTTTGGCTTTCATTTTCATATTTTTTGCCGCAATAGTTGGTTCTTGGCTACTGTTTTGCTTTTCTACAGAATCTACTAACTGTAATTCTTGTTTGTATTTACTGCCTTCTTTTATTATTGAATATTTTTTCTTTCTTTCTTCATGTTGCCTTACTAATTGTATCATCCAATCCTTTGTTGTTTCTATGTATGTTAGTAAGCCAATAGTTGTTGTCTTGTATGACAATTCCAGCTGAATAAGACCCCTTCCACCTTCTTTACGGGGTATGTATAGACGGTCTACATCAGCCTTTGGGTGATGCATCCTATGCTTAGAAAGAAGCTTTCTTGTTTTAGCATCCATTCGCCTGATGTCGTTTAGAGTCCAGTTTAAGATGTTGAAGCTATATTGGACAACTGGGATTGCAAGGCTATTAATGGCCATAACTCTATTCTGTGAATTTAATTCAGTTTTTAATATCATTCGTAGCCTTCTATAGTACTCTTTACGCACTATTTCTTTCATTTTTTTATGGTGAATGTTTTCGCTCTCATTTACACCTAGGTATTTATAAGCTTCTTCTGGTTTCAATTCTTTTATTGTTACAGCAGGGTCTAGGCTAATTGAGGATGTTTCTTGTATTGATCCACGTAAAACTGTAGCTTTAGCACATTTATTCAAATTAAATTTCATTCCAATGTCTTCGCTGAAGCATTTTACAGTTTGCAGAAGACCTTCCAGCTCATTATCATTCTTAGCATATAACTTTAAGTCATCCATGTAAAATAGATGGCTTATTTTCTTTTGGCCTATTTTATAACCACATTCTGTCTTATTAAGTTGACTGGTTAGTGCTATTAATGATATGCAGAATAGTAATATTATTATTATTATTATTATTATTATTATTATTATTTTACGAATCAAGTGAAAATATTGATGATTTCATGTTCACATTAGCGGTAAAAAAAATTTACGAAAAATATTTGGAAATGTCTCACAATCTTTCAGACCATTTTTTTTATATATTGTTAAATCAATATACGCCTGAAGAGGTGCTTAACTAAGATTTCTAATGAACGAGGTTGTAAAGGAAAAAAATGTATATATTACAGCGTAGTCTTTTAAGCTTTTTACAATTTTCTATTTATTTAAACAACGAAGATTTTTTTATCTTGCTATAGTTGTTACGCACCGTTTCCAATGACAATGTGAACAGTCACGGCCCTCTACACGTTTCATTAATTATGTTACTCGCCGTCTTTCAGTGCCTTCTTTTAGAATTTAATCATGTTCTTCAAGTGCTAGTTTTTTTCAAGCGCCCATTCATCATCCCATCAATTTCAATTTTATCTTTAGACTGCATCGTATCTTATGCTAAAATAATAACCTAGTGTCCAGGAATGTGGAAAAACTGCACGAATCTCCTGATATATCAGCTGATTATTATGAAGTTATTTTTTATTATTTTTGTTAATGTTTATAATCATATCGCCACAAGCAAGGTATTTTACTGCCACTGTTTTGCAGGGCGTTACATAGGAGGAAAGTTATGAGAAAGTGTGACATGTTATGAGGGTGTCAGGAAGTGTGTAAGAGAAGGATGAGAATGCTGATGAGAGTGAAGTGGACGGAGAAAGGAGCATGAGAGGGAGGATGCAGGTTAGTGAGATAGGAGATGACTATTGACTTTACATGTTTTTTTGAAATCATATCGCTCCAAACAAGCCGTTTTACTGCCACTGTTGTGCAGAGGGTTACATAGAAGGAAAGTTATGAGAAAGAGTGACAGGTTATAGGGGGTGTCAGGAAGTGGGTAAGAGAAGGATGAGAATACTGATAAGAGTGGAGTGGACGGAGAAGGTAGCATGAGAGGGAGGATACAGGTTAGTGAGATAGGAGATGACTATTGACTATACATTTAAATTCTTGGAGTTTATAGCAGTAGGGGAAGCAAGTAAATGGAAAAGAATTCCACTGGCGGGATGTGCGAGTAAAGAAGCTGGTAGCGTAGAATTTGCGTTTATATTTTATTGGTTTCACAGTATTGGTGTATTGGTGTATTGGACCTAGTTGCTAATCTAATTACACATTCTCCGTTGGATTTTTGTCAAGGATCCCTGGGTGGATAGCAGGAGCACCCGGCCATATATGGCAGCAGTATTAAATTCACGGGTGGATGATATATATATATGCAGGATTGTTTCAAACGGGAAAAACTTCCTGGCTCTACACAAAGAACCGAGTTTCTTTGCATCGGTTTTACTTTTTTTTTTTTTAATCATCTCACCCCAAGCAAGGCATTCCACTGCCACTATTGCGCATGGGGCTACATAGGGGAAGGTAAAGAGAAGGAGTGGTTAGACATAGGGAATGTTAGGAGGAAGGTGACAGATGAGTAAGGATAGCGAGGATGAGGGTTAGTGTGTTAGGAGGTGTCTATTGACCTTACATTAAAACTCCTGGAGATTGTAGCCGTCGGGGAAGCAATCATTTGGAAGAGAATTTCACAGTCGGGAAGTGCGAGGAAAGAAACTGTTAGAGTAGAAGCTACGGCTGCATTTTATCGGTTTCACTGTAAAAGGGTGGGATCTAGTTGCTAATCTAGTATCTCGTTCAAATTCGTATTTAGGGGGCACTAGTGATCTAGAAGCCGTGGAAGTATTTATTGAAGAGACACAAGGAAGCCACGTCGCGCCGGTGGGAGAGAGACTGCAGGCGGTCTGCCAATCGGTATCTATCACATTACAGACCCTCCTCTGAACCTTATCGAGAAGCCCGAGGAGAACAGCAGGGGCACCCGACCAGATATGGCAGCAGTATTCAATGCACGGGCGGATGGTAGATTTATAAATGTGCAGGATAGATTTAGACGGAAAAAACTTCCGGTCCCTACACAGAGAACCGACTTTCACAGCAGCGGATTTGGCAATGGATTCGATATAGTCATTCCATTTGAGGTCCGCTAAAAGTGTGAGACCAAGGAGGCGTAGTGTTTTACTCTCTGGGAGGCAAGCCTGGTCCATGCTAATGGGAGGTAGGTGAGATTGTCGATGGATTCTATGTCATCATTCCACTTGAGGTCTGTTGTGAGATTTAGCCCGAGGATGCGCATTGTTTTGCTTTTAGGGTGACTAGCCTGATCCATGCTAATGGCGGGGTAGGAGCGATTGTTTGTGATGGTTAATAGATATGTGCTATAAGTTGCTATTGAAAAGAGGGATAAGTGAACAGTGTAATAGTTAACACTTCAGAAAATGAAACAGAAGAGTCAAGTTTGAAATTCTCTGTAGACTGAGTGATTAGATTGTTCGCTTTTTCACCATGAAGATAGCGTCTGAATCCCAACATGATCGATCTCTCAGGAAGTTGAATTTCTTGATGATATTGGTCTGGAAAATGCGATCCCAGAGTGCATCATTTTTGGAAGGGGCCTTAAAATCATGCCACGTGATGACTCAAGCCTTGTGAAGTTAATTGGGTAGACCGGACTATTTGTGAGCTGTTGGTGTCTTGGAAGATGTCTTGAACCTTGGTTTGCAATCTTTCTTTGGATTGTTTATCGTATATACAGTATCGGCCATAATTATTAGGCAACCCTAGTTTTTTTTTAAATAAATGATGTAATTCATACTATTTTAGTATCTATTGCCAAGTGAATAAGTCTTAATAAAAATAAAATTGTACTTTTGTTATTAATACTTTGCGATATTTTGCAAGGCAAGGAAGATAAGATGAACTCGTATGAATCACCCTAAATTTTCTTCATTCTTTCATTGATGAAACTGCATATATACGCGATTATTAAATATTTATAAACTCATTTGATGCACATGTTATTTTGCAGTATTAACAAAAGAAGCATTCTATTTTCATTTACAATTATTCACTTAGCAATAAATGCTAAAATTAGTACGAAATACATCATCTTTTAAAACACTGTGGTGGCCTAATAATTATGGCCGGTAGTGTAAAGAGACCCGGATGTTGTGTCGGTGATCCACATCTGCATAAGCCCTCAAGAAAAGACCATGACGATCACTCACAGTACCAGTGTCTGAGTATACCAGTGCTTGACCGTTTTGGATGGATGGAATTGTCGATGAATTTCCGACTAACCATTGATAGATTGAAGGAGATGATGATAATAATGATAGGCTTTGGATTACATGATAGTTATCTTGGTAAATGTAGGAATCTATATATATGTATATATATATATATATATATAAATATCTTGGTAAATGTAGGAATCTATATATTTCGCTATTGCATAGTTATATACATATACATACATATGAATACAATGGCTGAACACTCATCTTCGAGGATACTTGTCTATCAGGCGAGTAGCTAATCCATATTGCAGTCGCCTGCTCAGGCACGGTTTTCTTTGTTCAACACGCACGGAGCTCATCTATGGTTTATACTGCAACTATGATGAACAATCCTTAGCTACAGTTTAAAAGAGAGAACGTGTTATCCAGTCTGAACACAAGTCTAAACAAGGTAAACACACTCAAACCCTCGGTTACGATGACTTGTGACTCCGAGCTAATCCCCATTGTAGATACCTGCTCAGACACACTTGTGCTTGTTCAACACCCACAGAGCCTACCTGCCGTTTATAATGCAACTATGCTGAGCGGAGCTTAGTTACAGTTTTCAAGAGACAACGTGTTATCTGGTTGGAATACCAGTCTAAAGTATTCTTCTCTGATCGTAATAATCCACGTTGCTTTACAAGAGCCAAGACAAGCCCAAAAAATACTGCTGCAAGATTCGGGGTAGAACTACCCTGTTCTCACTTGTCTGTGTTGATGAAATTCCAAAGCGACTGTCTGGCTTTGTGGTTGACAAATCTTCTAGATACCTTGTTGATCCTAGATATAATTTTGGTTATAATTTCTTCCTTGCAGCCAACCTACATTGGGTGAATGTGAAATGTTTTACACTGCTTCTAGATCTGGCGAGGCGGGCAAACATATCCTAGCTGCTAAACTTGAGAAGGACCTCCACTCACTGGTGGACTCGGGTAAGACGTGGCTTGTAAATTTCAATGCTTTGAAAACTAAATGTGTCAACCATCACAGATGATCACACCTGTCCCCCATAAGCATGTACCAAGAGAGTTTCCCTGAAAACAATATACTGCACTCTCTTCGTCCTTACTCTATCTTCCAACCTCAAGTGGAATCACTACATTGATTCAATAGCTAAATCCACTGCTAGGAAGGTTGTGCCACTGATTCGGGCTAGGGAGTTTTTTTACGCCTGAATCCCTCTGGCATTTGTACAAATCAACCATCCGACCGTGCATGGAATAATGTTGTCATATCTGGTCAGGCGCCTCTGTTGTTCATCTCAGTGTTCTTGACAAGCTCCAAAGGAGAATCTGTCATGTGATTGGTTCCGACCTGGTAGCTCGACTCCAGCCACTTTCTCACCGGTGGGATGTGCCTTCCCTTTGTTGCTTGGGGTGAAACGATTAAAACAAAAAGAAACCCTACTGGTCCTAGATACCATGCTGATCGTAGATACCCTGTTGATTCTAAATTCTCAATTGCAGTCTAAATAGATTCACTCAAGACATTGAGTGAATTTAAAAAATTCATAGTGACCCTAAATACCGTTGTGATCCTAGTTACCCTAGTCATTCCAAATATCCTGTTGATCCTAGATTCCCCATTGCAATCTGTCTTTATTAAGGAAATGTAAAATATTCCACACTGATTCTAGATACTTTATTGACCCTAGGTACCCTGTTGATTCAAGATTATTGCAATCTCTTTATATTGAGTGAATTTAAGAATTTCACACTGATTTTAAATACCATTCTGATCCTAAATGACCTGCTGATTGTAGATTCTCCGTTGCAAGCTGCCTATATTGAGTGACTGTAAAACATTACACTGATCCTAGCTTTCTTTTTGATCCTAGATACCATCTTGATTCTAGATATATTGAGAATCCTAAATACTCTATCTCAATCCTGTTATTTTCCCATAGAGAAAACATCACGAACCTCTGTCTTTTGTGTCGCTATATTCATTGCAAATGTTCTGGCAAGCCATATTTCTTGGTTCCACCAGCCATGAATTTTGTAGCTGATACCACGCAAAGTCGCGTATATGTAGATGAACCATTTCCAATTTCTTTGTATTTAATGGGCGAGAAAGAAGCTCCACTCTGGTTGCTTCTTTGAAGAACGGCTGGTTTGTGGAACAAATACCCGGCAATATATTTTCCGAATTTGAACATTCTTGGCTTCTTTAATACTTGTTTCTTACTCTCGTAAAACATCACACGTTAACTCTCTACCTGAATTGATTCTTTAGCATTGTATCTGGCGAATGTTAGTCTAAAAACAGACTAAACGAATTAATAATACTTAATTCTAAACTACGGAGAAAAGAATTGGAATTACCGCATAATATATCTCAAGAAGCCATGGAATTTTTACATGTATAAAGAGATTTGGAGAGTCATGATCATCTGCTTCCGACAGAATACTGTAAACTAAATACAAAATCATTGTAAAATTAAATTATAAAGCCATGGTTGTTTTATCACCAGACAATATTTTGCAAATATATCTAGAGTTACTGATATTGTTTTTCCGAATATATAACACATTCTTTGTTCTTTGTCTGACTAAGATAAGCTTAGTAAGTTAGCAAATTCCTCCTTTGCTATGTATAAATCCAAGATAAATGTCGTTGACCAATAAGATAAATCTATGAGGTAATTCGAATATATTGTTTCGATTAAGAGCGAAATAGTCTTCAGAATAGAAAAAAAATCTCAAGTACGGCACAAACAAATCC
Source organism: Ascarosepion bandense (assembly GCA_037127315.1). Taxonomy (NCBI): domain Eukaryota; kingdom Metazoa; phylum Mollusca; class Cephalopoda; order Sepiida; family Sepiidae; genus Ascarosepion; species Ascarosepion bandense. Next base: position 8,469,353 of record JBBBDQ010001215.1, read on the forward strand.
AAACAACTAAAAGACATGATTCCTTCTCAAACATTTTATACACTTACACCTTATCGGAGTGAGACTAAGCGGCCCTTCAGCAAAAGACTATTGTGCTGCACATACTTCTTAAGTGTAAACTGAAATGTATATTCGCGGATGACAGACAGTGTGTGGAAGTAATGCTTGCACAGCGTTAGTATTTTTCACTTTATATTTATGTTAATTAGATTTCTCACACTTAAATCACATAAAAAATAAAGAGAAGAAGTACACTTAACTGAGAGAGAAACGATGGTTTGCATATCGCACAATCCAGCAAAGGATATACTCAACTGAAAAAGAAACAAAGGTTTGCATAATGCACATTCGATTAAAGACTACACTCAACTGATAAAGAAACGAGGGTCTGCATATCGCACACTCAAACAAATACTACACTCAATAGAAAAAGAAACGAGGGTCTGCATATCGCACACTCAAACAAATACTACACTCAACTGAAAAAGAAACGATGGTCTGCATATCGCACATTCAAACAAATACTACACTCAACTGAAAAAACAAACGATGGTCTGCATATTGCACACTCAAACAAATACTACACTCAACTGAAAAATAAACAAAGGTTTGCATATCACACATTCGATCAAAGACTACACTCAACTGAAAAAGAAACAAGGGTTTGCATATCGCACCCTCAAACAAATACTACACTCAACTGAAAAAGAAACGAGGGTCTGCATATCGCACAATCGAACAAAGTCTAAACTCAAATGATAACAAAAAGAGGTTCTGCATAACGCACACTCAAACAAAGAGTACACTTAACTGAGAAAGAAACGATGGTCTGCATATCGCACAATCAAACAAAGACAACACTCAACTGATAAAGAAAAAAGGATCTGTATATCGAACATTCGAACAAAGTCTACACTCAACTAATAAAGAAACTAGTGTCTGAATATTGCATTTTCGAAGAAAGACTACACTCAACTGAGAAAGAAACGAAGGCCTACAAATCGCACATTCGAACAAAGACGATACACAACTGATAAAGAAACGAGGATCTGCATTTCGCACACTCGTACAAATACTACATTCAGCTGACAAAAAAACAAGGGGCTGCATATCGCACACTCGAACAAAGACTTCAAACAATTGATAAAAAAATTGGCTCTGCATATCGCACATTTCAACAAAGACTACACTCAACTGAAAAAGAAACAAAGTTCTGCATAGTGCATATTCGAACAAAGACTACACCCAACCGAAAACGTAACGAGGGTCCGCATATCGTACATTGGAACAAAGACTTCCCTCAACAGAGAAGAAATGAGGGTCTGCATATTGCACATTCGAACAAAGACTACACTCAACTTATAAAGAAATGAGTGTTTGCATATTGCACATTCGAACAAAGACTACACTCAACTTATAAAGAAATGAGTGTTTGCATATTGCACATTCGAACAAAGACTACACTCAACTTATAAAGAAATGTGTGTTTGCATATTGCACATTCGAACAAAGACTACACTCAACTTATAAAGAAATGAGTGTTTGCATATTGCACATTCGAACAAAGACTACACTCAACTTATAAAGAAATGAGTGTTTGCATATTGCACATTCGAACAAAGACTACACTCAACTTATAAAGAAATGAGTGTTTGCATATTGCACATTCGAACAAAGACTACACTCAACTTATAAAGAAATGAGTGTTTGCATATTGCACATTCGAACAACGACTACACTCAACTTATAAAGAAATGAGTGTTTGCATATTGCACATTCGAACAAAGACTACACTCAACTTATAAAAAAATGAGTGTTTGCATATTGCACATTCGAACAAAGACTACACTCAACTTATAAAGAAATGAGTGTTTGCATATTGCACATTCGAACAAAGACTACACTCAACTTATAAAGAAATGAGTGTTTGCATATTGCACATTCGAACAAACGACTACACTCAACTTATAAAGAAATGAGTGCTTGCATATTGCACATTCGAACAAAGACTACACTCAACTTATAAAGAAATGAGTGTTTGCATATTGCACATTCGAACAAAGACTACACTCAACTTATAAAGAAATGAGTGTTTGCATATTGCACATTCGAACAAAGACTACACTCAACTTATAAAGAAATGAGTGTTTGCATATTGCACATTCGAACAAAGACTACACTCAACTTATAAAGAAATGAGTGTTTGCATATTGCACATTCGAACAACGACTACACTCAACTTATAAAGAAATGAGTGTTTGCATATTGCACATTCGAACAAAGACTACACTCAACTTATAAAGAAATGAGTGTTTGCATATTGCACATTCGAACAAAGACTACACTCAACTTATAAAGAAATGAGTGTTTGCATATTGCACATTCGAACAACGACTACACTCAACCCGGCCATCAGTTATAAGCCGAACAGCTCGGAGAACTTAGGTCATATCCAGTTATATGACTAATGATAATGAACAAACAACACTCCTAAACAAGTACCACTCTTTTGAGTTTGATCCTCACTGTGTGCCTTACTCTTCGTATAGTTAAAAACTGTGCTTCCTATAACGTTAGTGAATGAACAATTTAAGGAATAGGATATGTTATTTTTTTTAATAAATACCAATGAACACTTATATAAATGACACTTGGACAAATAATTTAAGACATTGAAACACGCTTATCTTCAGGCCAACTGAAGACTCCAATAAAAAGCTTAACACACTTCTGCTCTAATAAACTGTAATAAAATCCATTTAATCACTGCTCCCCGGAGGAGTGATTTTAAAGATCTATTCATCATCCTAATGAACATCGACCATTCTTTTGCCGCCTCATAGCATATGTGATCATGGCTCTCTACAACTTCCTGTCCTTTGTAGCTTTTAATAATTTTTTCTTATAGTTATTTTTCCTAAGCCCTATTAATCGTCATATATTTACTCAAGAATGTTATGCGTTTTTTTTATCTGTTCCATTTGCCCTCTATCTATCCCGAGAATATCACATTGCCAAACCCTCATTCCTCATTATGGGTACCAGAATTTTCAACACTGTCTTCTTGATGTTAAGTATAAGTTTCCTTTGTCATTGATGACTATCGCGATACGTTAGCCGCATTATATAAATTTTGTGCTTAAATTTTAAATGCATTAAATCATTCTTTATTAATTAAATTATTATTTTCGGCATAAGTTTCAAATTTATTAAATTATTAATTTATAAAATTATTATTTTCGGTATAAGTTTCAAATTTATTAAATTATTAGTCAGTTATTAAATTATTATTTACGTCATAAATTTAAATTTATTTAATTATTATTATGTGATATTTCTGTGCTAATTTTCACAAATTACAAAGTGTCGAATCTAATCAAGTTAGAGCTAATGTATTTTTTAACAGTTTTTAGAGGAGTAAAATTCGGCTAATGTTGCTTATACTGTACTTGTTAACTAAAACTATTTAAGAAACTTATGTATTGATGTAATGAATATGTAAGGACTATGACTACTCCTTGGTTCCCTCTTACATTAATGTGATTAGCTGGTGTCAGCCATAAATACAGACGAAAGCAAGGAGCCATAGAGGTCTAAGTCCATGGGTCTACTGCTAGAGGTCTACTAGTTTACGACTATTGGTCTACGTCTATTGAGCATGCCTACGTCTCAGGATACTGTATACGATGAGTACCGTCCATTACGTCTACGGAGAGGATTGTCCTACCGAGTTACATTTGCCTAAACCGCTTCACTATCTCAAATGATATGTATATCCCTTTCCGAGAAATATCATATATGTACCAATATTTTATATAAGTTTTTACAAAAGGTCCATCTTCATGTGCGGTGTTTTTGCAGAACGTAGGCGATCATGGACTTCCACTTTGTTCTGTATCTTTTCACTCTCAAAGTTTTTCTTCTTGCTATCTTTTCTAAGCCCCCCTTCGCCATCTATTTGCTCAAGCTTATCAAGTATGTCTCACGCTGCTTTCCCCTGTCTCTCCTTCCTTTATTCGATCTGTGGGAATTGTTCTCCAGAACCTCATTCCTCAGTGCGTGTTCCAGGAACCATATTTGTATCTTCCTGATGTTTAGTATGAGTTTTCTTCTCGTTTGCATGCTTTCCAACACCCGATCGTTGCACACGTGCTCCCTCTATGGTATCCTCAGCATCTTTCTGTAGAACCACATTTCTGCTGCCTGAAGTCTCTCTTTCATCTTTGATGAGATCGTCCAAAATTCACTTCCATTCAGAAGGATAGATATCACATAGCAATCCAGGATCCTTTTCTTTGTTTCTAATGAGATTTTCTTGTCTTTCAGTATTCTGATGAGCTTCTAAAATGCGTCTTTAGCCATGTCAATGCGTCTTTGGATCTCCATGTCGCGCTGTGTAATGATTAACAAGCTCAATTACAAATGATTGATGACAACTTAGCGAAAGAAAAGCGAAAAAATGGACTAAACGTAAACTATAAAATTACTTAATGCATTGTCATCAGCAGAAAGAGTAGCCCAAAATGACTATTATAGGTCAAGGATACTAAAAGCAAGCAGTCCTTCTTCTATGGGCCCTAGTCTTTCAAGACATAGACGATCACGGCTTTCCACGTCTCCCTATCCCTGGTGACTCTTAATATGTTTTCTCCTATTATTCTACGCAAGCCCCGTTCCGTCATCCACCTGATCAGGCCCTTCAAATATGTTATCCACTGCCTTCCTCTGTCTCTTTTTCCTCCGATCTGGCCTGTCAGTATCAGGTTCTCCAAGCCCTATTTTCTCATTGCATGACCCAGGAACCTAAGTTGTCCCTTCCTGATGTTCATTATTAGCATCCTTTCTAACACCTCATCGTTGCACACGTGCTCCGTCTATGGTATCCTCACCATCCTTCTTTAAAATTACATGTGTGTTGCCTCAAGCCTCTACTTTATCTTTGATGAGATCGTCCAGCATTCACTTCCATACAGAAGGATAGATATCATATAGCAATCAAGCACCCTTTTCTTTGTTTCTAATGTGATATTCCTGTATTTCAGTACTGTGGTTAGCTTCAGAAATGCGTCTTTGGCCATGCAAATGCGCCTTTCGATCTCCATATCGCACTTTCTCTCCTCTGTAAAATTTCATCCCAGGTAATTGAATGTCTTGTTTTATTTTAGTTTCTCCAACTTGTAGTTGGCATATTAGGCTCCACTTTTTGCTGATGAACATTCATTCAATTCTCGGAGATAGAAAAATGTGTAAGTCATAACAAGTCCTCAAAAAAGTGCTTTACTTGTCGGATGAGCTTAAGTCACTGATGCCTCCTCAACAGGTGTTTACCCGTGCAACCAGACTGGCAACTGGGTCCCACCCATTCACAGTCAGGTTAGACAAATGCAGACGACAATTCTACTCCTGCAGCTTCCTCTCTCGCACTTCCCGCCTGTGGAACTCACTCCCGTATTCTTGCTTTCCTGACGGCTAGAACCTCCAGAAATTTAAATGCAAAGTCAATACTCATCTACTAACCACTGGACTCTAGCTCTCTCTCCTCCCCTGTATAATTTTCCCTTTCTCTCCACCTATGTATCTGTCATCGCACCTTCTTTATCAGCTTTCTATTGTTCCTTTCTAACTAGCTTGTACTCCTCACTCTTTTCTAATTAATCTTTTTACATTTATGTAACCCCCTGCACATCAGTGGCGTTTCCGCCTTGCTCGGGGTGAAATGATTAAAATAAAAAAATAAAAAAATAAACTAATTTAAAGCGTGTTATTTTTGTCTATGTGCAAAAAACCCAAATCATTAACCTAAAAACTAAAGTCATGTAAGTATTTAGTCTCATCAGATGAAAACAATGGTGTTGAACTGGTTTGGCTGCATGCAACCATTTTCTCGAATCGATGATGAAAAACGGTTCTAAACAAGGAAAAACTTAATCACGGCAAGAACCATGCCTCTTTAAAGGTCGTGGACTGACGCTACATAATCACAAACAAAGAACAGTACTAGAAAACAAAAAAACGCATCACTTGAGGAATTTGACAAACAATAAGGACTAAAAGAAATATCGCTCGAGGACATAATAAATATGTAGATGTTCAAAATAACCTTTAAGAAAAGACAACGAAGAAAGCCCCCGTCAACACTGGAAAGAGCAATAATAACTACTGTAGTTGAGAAATTATTTTAAGAGAAATATTTTGTAAAATCCAACTAAAAGCAAGACCGACTATTTTGTCAAAACGAAAAAAAGTACTATTAATATTAAATCAAGAACAAAAAAAGACAAGCTTTTGACAGTTTAATTTAATTTTTCATATTATACGATTATGGTACTTGGTGTTTCCATTATTTTGTCCAGTGTCCTGTATTTTGGGATTGAGTTTATCCACCCAGCAATAAGTATTCAGTTTTAATGAAGTATAAGTTGTGGTTAACTAAAGATTCAGCGGAATATTAAGTTTCTTTCCTCACAACAGAGATTTTTCCGGCACTTAGTTGAAGATGGTTAACGATTTCGTCACTCACCGAAATGACCAGCACTATTGAAAGTCCAATAAATGCTGCGATCTGTGGGGGACATAATCTGTTTAAAATCGTAAAAAAGTGAAACGTACAACTTTAATACAGTTGCCAAAAAATATTAAAAAGGGGGTACTGAAACCGTTAGAGATGGTCATATACCATTTAAAGGTCTCGTGTTTACTCATAAGTGCACATCTGAAATTCGCATGTACAAGGTAACTAAAAAAGTTCTGTCCATTTTTTGATTAGTCATTGAATAAAGTTGAAATATATGCGAAATGCGTGTAGCAATTGTTTTCAAATTAGGACAACCGAAAGTAGGAGCATCAGACGTTATAAAAAACATGCGCAGCGTGTCCGGCCATCAGTTATAAGCCGAACAGCTCGGAGAAGGATGGAGGTGTCTAGAGATCTCATTCAGGGCTGTTTCCTTTACAACTTCAAGTGGGATTATCAGCAGCTCTATCAAGTCGCCGCATATGTTAAACGTTTGGGGATAGTGCTATGGATGACGTATTGCAAGGCGTTGGTTTCGAAAATTCAAGTCGGAAGATTTGTCTCTCCATGATCAGCCTCGAAGTGGGCAACCACAGGTCTTGAATGACGGAGTTCTGAAGGCGGCCATTGAAGAGGACAGCAATTTAACGTATGGTGAACTTTCAAGGCAGTTCAACGTTTCCGATTAGTCTTCACCTGCACCGCCTAGGTAAGACGTACAAACTGAGCAAGTGTGTTCCGCAAACGCTGTTGGAGGTTCACAAGGGACAACGAGTGGCAGCCTGCGTATCGCTGCTCTCTTGCTACCGTACCGCATCCTTATTCAATCGAGTGCTTATCAATGATGACAAGTGGGTTCTGAACGAAACTCCCAAGCGTTCCAGACTTTGGTTGTCTCCTGAGGATGCTGTCACTCACACCGCAAGACCACCTATGCACCCACGCAAGATTATGCTTTGTGTCTGGTGGACAGGTCGTCAAGTGGTTTATTATGAACTGCTACCAACGGGCCAAACGGTCACTGGAGAGATATACTGGCAGCAATTGAAACGTGTGCAAGAGGCATTGCGCCAGAAGGAGCCAGCACTATTGAATCGCAAAGGTGTGATTTTCCTCCATGACAACGCCAGGCCGCATGTCGCGCGAGTGGTCAAGGTTATCATACAGAAACTTTGGTAGGAGACTTGTGCCACCAACCTTATTCACCTGATCTTGCGCCATCCAATTACAACCTCTTTCACTCCTTGGATAATAATCTTCCTGGGAAAATCCTTCACCAATGAGGCAGACTTGCGCAAAACCCTCACGGACTTCTTTGCGTCAACCCTCCCCACCCGAGTTCTAATGAAGTATAAGTTGCGGTTAACTAAAGATTCAGCGGAATATTAAGTTTCTTTCCTCACAATAGAGATTTTTCCGGCACTTATTTGAAGATGGTTAACGATTTCGTCACTCACCGAAATGACCAGCACTATTGAAAGTCCAATAAATGCTGCGATCTGTGGGGGACATAATCTGTTTAAAATCGTAAAAAAGTTAAACGTACAACTTTAATACAATTGCCAAAAAATATTAAAAAGGGGGTACTGAAACCGTTAGAGATGGTCATATACCATTTAAAGGTCTCGTGTTTACTCATAAGTGCACATCTGAAATTCGCATGTACAAGGTAACTAAAAAAGTTCTGTCCATTTTTTGATTAGTCAATGAATGAAGTTGAAATATATACGAAATGCGTGTAGCAATATTTTTCAAATACGGACAGCCGGAAGTAGGAGCATCAGACGTTATAAAAAACATGCGCACCGTGTTCGGCCATCAGTTATAAGCCGAACAGCTCGGAGAAGGATGGAAGTGTCTAGAGATCTCATTCAGGGCTGTTTGCTTTACAACTTCAAGTGGGATTATCAGTAGCTGTATCAAGGAGCCAGCACTATTGAGTAGCAAAGGTGTGCTTTTCCTCCATGACAACGCCAGGCCGCATGTCGCGCGAGTGGTCTGGGTTACCGTACAGAAACTTTGGTAGGAGACTTTGTGCCACCAACCTTATTCACCTGACCTTGCGCCATCCAATTACAACCTCTTCCACTCCTTGGATAATAATCTTCCTGGGAAATCCTTCACCAATGAGGCAGACTTGCGCAAAGCCCTCACGGACTTCTTTGCGTCAACCCTCCCCACCCGAGTTCTACCGCAAGGACATTGAACAGCTGAAGACACGCTGGCAGAATGTGCTGGATGCCGATAGCGAATACTTTGGAGATCAAATATAAGTAACACATACTGTAAAGTGTTTTTTTTTAAATGGACACAACTTTTTTGGTTAGCTTGTAGATCATTAATTTTCTACCGTTTTGATAAATGAACCGAAAATAACATTTGACATTTTAAAAAATATTGAAGTAATCATTTATTGGTTCAATCCAGTTATGTGAGCAATAGGGGGTTTATCGCAGATGATTTTAATTTCTGATTTTACAAGGATGAGTTAAATTAATGTTTACGCATTTTTGTCCTTTTATTTAAATGGTACTAATACCAGACTTGCAGGTATCATTCAGTTTTTGTTATGTTGTTTCCTTCCATTGTAGCTGGATTTCCCATCGAAAACATGGCCTGATCTAAATCACTTGTCATGGCAATCGTAAGAAATTAGCAAGAAAATAGGATACAAACTTTTAAAAATTGATCACTTTTTCGCAAGTAAAGAACAAACTAGAATATTAAGAGGCTGACTTCGCAGTAAATATAGTGAATTTAATATACGGTAAAAGATACAAATTCTATATCATCTATCAACCAACAAAAAAAAAATCACAAAATAAATTTTACCCCGGTAAAATCGGATTCAAACGACTAAAAACATTTGGGAGAAACCCAAAGTAAAATTGCAAACCCGCAAAAGTGGATTAAAACGACGTTGGAAAAACCCAGCTAAGAAAAATTAAAAAGTCAGTGCGAAAAACAACTCCTGAATACTGATTGGATTAAAAAAAAGCAAATTCATATATGACGTATTTTCACGCCTAAATGTGAAAAGGCTTGCTGGAGCCGGAATCTTGAGAAGCTTGACTATTTAAACCACGACGCTAATCTGTCATCAGTCAGTCAGATGGAAGCTGTAGCTGAAAACATCTCACCATGTAAAGAAAAAACTTCAAGCTGACTCTCCCTCAATGCCAATTTTCTTTTCTTCTCTTTCACTCCACGCCAACCCGGATGTTAGTCACGCCACGGTTTCATTCAACCTCTTCTTTTAACGTCATTTCCTTCATTTTCACACTACGCCGCTAAAGAGGACAACATCAACAACCAAATAGACCTGTTAAGTATTACCTCTTTATTTATTTCGACTTCTTATCTCAACCTGTCTCGCCCTACTAAAAAGGAGGAGGGAACAATAACTCTACATTCTGCTACTACACAACCATGAACTCTAAACTTCTGCGGATATTTTTAAATATGTACATTCCTCTACGAACAATTTTAACGACAAAAATGCATGCGTTTACTCAATGAGCATTTATCTTCATTATAGTGTTCATTTAACAAAATTTCACTTATATTTTCCTTTTGTCATTGTGTAAATAACTCTTTACTTTAATGAATACACAACCAAATTTCGACCTTCTGAAATTGAAATAGAAGGTACTCCGGACATGTTTGGCTCAAGTCCAATTTACAAAGCATCACCAAGGCCCTACAACGGTAACAACCTTTATTTTCACAGACTAATGATTTTTTTTCTTTTTAGGCATTTGATGATACAAGCCGTTTTCTTTCTGTATTTAACAAGGTCAGAGGAGTTAACGGTTAATAATAACTGGCCACTAGATATTTGGAGCTGGACTTATATATTGTTGTATCATCTGCAGATATATATTTTAATGATCTGATTATGTTCTCAGGTAGATCGTCGGTAAAAAGTAGAAAGAGAAGAGGACCGAATATTAAGCTGTAGGGAACGCCCTCGGTGATTTTATGGGTTTCAGAAAACTGGCTATTATCGGCGACATTTATCATTGAAGAAGAAATCAATAACGAGAATTATAAACATTTGAGCAAAATATAAAGAAATGTCTATGAAAAGCCAAAACAGTTGGCTTAAAATACTAAATTCTTTTGCAGAGTGAAAAGTGCAACTTAAAAAGAAATATTAAGAGATTTTAGTTTGACTAAAGAGAGAACTATTGTTCCCAAAAATAATCAAGTAAAGTAATAATAGTTCATAATTCCACAGCCGAATTTTATACCAGTAAAATGTTAATAAATGAAGACTTTGTGTAAAATTGTAAGGGAAAAAATGTTTTATTTATTTTTTAACGTCGGTTTTGTTTCGTATCCACGAATTTATTTCTCCACACATTTCCCCAGTATACATGAAAAAACACGCCTCCCTCCTAGATCTCTGCTTCACACCTATCGTTGACTTCTGCCATGCCATGCAGCTCTGCTCTCTTGACAACACTGATCATGCTTCGGTTTCTGTTAATATCTCTCTCAACACTTCCACTTCTCCACAGGAACCACCTATCAGCGGAGTATCTTACTACTATCAAAGGGCGGACTGGGAATCGTTATGTGATTTCCTTTTTGATGTCCCTTGGAACAAATTGTTTAGTCCCCCTGTTGAAGACTGCGCTTCTGAGGTTTCCTCCTGCGTGAAAGCTGATATCGATGCATTCTTCTCAACGAGGAAGTTCTTTAAACTTCATTCATCTCTGTGGTTCTCTGCTGCTCGCTTTGAACCCCTTCTACAGGCTTTATTGGATCCTTTTTGCCTCTGCTCGTAATGACTGCAAGCGGGTCCTAAATGTTATTGGATGATAGAATGAAGCAGTGTATAGCATCCCGCAATTTTGACTCTAAAGACTACTGTCGGCTCTGCAAAACAGTGTTAAATAACAAACCCTATATCCTTCCTTCATTCAATAAATCTTTTGTCTTCACAGTCACAGCGGTCAAGACTGATAAAAAATTATCCTCTAACTGCACATCTGACTCATCTGGACTTCGCACCTGGCACTGTGGCTTAACGGAGGGACATACTCTCTGGTTTCTAACCTAATTTCTAAGCATGACCTCTCGTAAGGTAAGCGGAGGTGACAGAATTACAGTCGCTGTTCTAAAGAAATTTGACTCTGAAGACTCCCCTGTCCTCTCTAAACTTACAACTATCACCTTACTGCTTGTTTTAATTATAGTTCATAAATAATTGCACTAGCCAACTTGCATACAAGTAAAACGTTCATAAATGAAGAAATTTAATTTTAAATTAAGAAATATCTACGAAAAGCCAAAAATGTTCGTTTAAAATACTAAATTCTTTTGCAGAGAGAAAAGTGCAAATTAAAAAGAAATATTAAGAGATTTTAGTTCGGCTAGAGAGAGAACTATTGTCCCCAAAGTAATGGTCAAGTAAATTAATTATAGTTCAAATTTCGTATCAGTAAAATGTTAATAAATGAAGACTTCGTGTAAAATTGTAAGGGTTTATAAAATTGTAAGGTTTTATGTATTTTTTAACGTTGGTTTTATTTCGTATCCACGAATTTATTTCTCCACACATTTCCCTAGTATACATGAAAGACACGCCACCTTCCTAGATCTCTGCTTCGCTCCTATTGTTTGAAGCCTTCCTCTGTATTTCCTGTCTTTAAAAACTCTGGAGAACCATCCAACCCCTCTAATTATCGCCCTATCAGCATCTTACCGATTTTTATCATCTCACAACCTATTCTCTGACAAACAATATGGCGTCCGTTTCGACAGGTCTTCCGTTGTTATGGTAACGACCGTCACCGAAAACAGATACCATGCTCTCGATAAGAACAGTGAGGCTTGAGCCCTGTATATGTCGAAACTATTTGACGGGGGTTATAATTTTAGCCTTCTGCGCAAGCTACAGGGCTATGTCATGACGCGACGTTTTCAATATTTCCTATCAAATCGCGTAATGGAGGTCTTTTTAAACGGGCCTGCTACGTCCATCGCTTTTCGTGATCTTCATAAATGATGTTTCTGATGTAATCATTTCTCAAGTAGGCATCTACGTTGAAGAGATAAGCGTTTACTCGCGCCTCTATAAGAAAATTTGACAAAGTAAACCTCGATGCTACTCTTGGATGAAAACTATTATGAGAAAATGATTTTTTTTTTCTGCTGGTCGATTCCTTTCTTATACATGTGTTGACGTGTATATTCGATGCCAATGTGCAGATTTAGAAACTTCCATTTTCGCCAAAACATGTTTCATTCGTCGCATTCCCTATCGCTGTTTGGTTTTGCAAAAGTTGGTTAGAGGCAAAAGAAAATCAAAATAGAAGAATGTGCCGTGAGTTTGCTTAAGATAGACATCATTTTTGCCATGAAGTGACCCTTAAATTTGATTTTATTACTCTCTTTGGCGGCACACAGGGACTAAGACCTGCTGAATCCTGTTATGAAACAATAACGGATTACCTTTTACTCGTATGATTTAGAGTCATACCTTCAGCAACATGTCCGTCATCCATAGCTCTGTTCATCTGCTGATTCAATCGTTGAGATCTGTTGATCATCCGTTTGTTAAAATGTTGAGATCTTTTGGATTGGTGACGCTTAATCTGGGACCTCGTCTTCGACCTTGCTATCAATAGTGGCCCTACTCCCGATGGTATCTTTTTCTGCCCCTTCACCGCAACAACGACAGACTATCAGAAGCGCAAACATAGAAACATCAGCCAGTCAGTTAAGTGACATGCGTGATCCACGCTTGGTTGATCATTTCTCTTTCAAGACATGACTGACTTGGCAGAAGATTATCCCGCAGTAGGTACACTGGTTGCCAGCCAAGATTATATAGGACCCAATCTGTCCTGTTATTTAACCCATAACTGGAAGGAAGAGACGGATTTATACCTTTCCCAAGGATATTTGTGCGTAACTGAATGCAAGAATTCAAGCGGAATTCGAACTCGGCTCACCCGATTTCTAGTTCCGAGCCGATAACCACTGCGCCACTACGCACATACTCAAGAAATAAAAGGATGGCCACTCATATCCTACTAGGCAGGTTAACCAAACCTTTTTTTTCAGACGCATGTTTATATACATGTTTGTTCAAAGCTCACAAAGCCCACCTGCTATTTATATTACAGGTAGGCTGAGCGGATCTATTAACAGTTTCTAGGAGAGAGGTCATTAACTGGCATGATCAAGAGTTTGAAAAAAAACTCGTACGCTCAAAGTCTCAGTTACGATGACAAGAGACTTCGCGCGACTACAACCATAGATGTCTCTCAAAAGATTCTGTCTACTCGCTTGCGTCAACCTGTGGTATTTTTTTCAAGCTTTTCCATAATGTTCCGCATTCTGGGATCTTTTACCCTAGACTGATAACATCAAGAAGTCACATAAACGTCAAATCGACTATGTTAAAAAATTGAAATGCAAAGTCAATCGCCATCTTCTATCGTCCTGATTCCTGTTAATCTTTTTCCCTTCTTCAATAACCTACTTATTCAGTGTTTTTCCCCCAGCGCTCTAGAGGCTCTCACGCCTTTCTTGGGGTAAAATGATTATAAACCAACCTAGTAGACATAGGATAAATGCAGTGTATATCGATTCGGAACGGAAAATTCGAATTCCAGTTGAATTCTTTACATTCACTTACGCACAAATAACCATTGGAAAGGTATTATTCCGTCTCTTCTCTCCAGTTATGGGTTAAATAATAGGATAGATTGGGTTCTATACCCTTGGTTGGCAATCTACTGCGGGATGATCCTCTGCCCAGTCAGACATGATCGCCCACAAATGTGTATCACGTATGGCACTTAATTGACTGACTACTGTGAAATCATTCGTAGTCAAGCGGTGAAGATGCATCAGATCAATGGATAGCTTACCCATTGTTGTTAGGAATCGCTGGTGTGACACACATTTTCCTAACAAAAGTTCTCAAAGGCCGGTAAATTTATAAATATACGGTTTAATTAAAGACGGAATATCTAATCAAATACGAGCATGTATTAAAAATAACGTTCAAACAAATAAATTAAATATACAGGTATACCTCACCTTACGTCAGTAATTGCTTCCAGAAGAGGCGCTTTAAGTCAAAAAATAAATGATCGCCCAAAGCGTGTATCACGTATGGCACTTAACTGACTGACTGAGTAGACATACTCGGATATAAGCGGCAAGCCTTTTATTTTTTGAGTATGTTTCTATGTTCGTGCCTCTGATAGCCGGTGATTGTCGCGGTAAAGAGGCAGAGAGAGATGCCATCGGGAGTTCTAAACTCCTGGTAGGGCCACTATTGACAGCAAAGTCCAAAACGAGGTCCCAGATTAAGTGTCACCAATCTCGAAGTCACGAAGTCATCAGTTCATTTTTTATAATTTTAGCCTTTATTTTTGGATGCGAATAATTGGCGTCCATTACCTTCGAAGTTATATGTGTCCTACTTTTAGGTGATTATGGAACAAAGAAAGTTTTAAAAAATGTTCTGTTTAATAAAAGGTGATCATCAACATCATCGTCTTTCGTATGAAGATGTGCGGTCATAGTGTCGTTGTATAGCTGAACACCAGTTCTTTCCATATAGGTTTTTGTTCTTCAATTCTCAGAAGAAAGAAGACAGTGTCCTTCGATGACCAGTCAATTAAGAATTTTACGTTTTCAGATAGTTGACCTCCTGGGGCAAGGAATCGTCTTTTCTGGTCGTCAATGATGCCCTATCACGTGTTATATTTAAGTTATCCTTGGAGGTTGTGTTAAGCGACGTTACAAAGTGTTGAGCGCAAAATAGCCCAGCATATATTTTTGTGAAACTGATGAATTAATCAACCAATCTAGTTAATCTTTCTTTTACTATGTGCCGTGTTCTTTTAGAACGTAGGTGATTATGGCCTTCCACATCTTCCTATCGTTATTGGCATTTAACACCATTTCACTTTTTACCCATCCCAAACAATTCTCTGCTATCTATGATCTACCATTCATTTACTCAAGCCCATAAATCTAAAATATAAATGTAAAAAAACTACCGTTGCTACAAAGTGAGGGATCCGTTTATATAATGATTATAATATAGAATTGATCCCCTAATTTATATCCATTTGTTTATAAAATTCTGATTAGTCATGAATCCATCTATTCTCAATACTGATTAGCTACACAGGCATGTCTTTTAGATGTATTTACATTCTCTGGAATACAAATATATGAAAACTACCGTGACCACAAAGTGAGGGAACAGTTTATATAATGATTTTAATATAGAATTAATCCCCCACTTTATATCCACATTATAATTTCTTATTTGTTTATCAAATTCTGATTCCACCTCTTCTCAGTACTAATTAGCTACACAGGCATGTCTTTTAGATTTATTTCTTTTTCTATGTGCTGTGTCTCTTCAGGACTTAGGCGATCACGGCCTTCCACATCTTCCTATGCCTTGTTGCTGTTAATACCCTCCTCTTGTTATACCACTTAATGACCGCTCCCGAATCTATCTGCTCAAGTCCATCACGTATGTCATCTGTCACTTTCCCCTTGTCTCCCTTCCGCTCTATCCGTCACTTGTGCATCGGATTCTCCAAACACTTCTTCCTCATTACATGCCCCCAAAACTTCAGCTGTCTTTTTCTTGTATTTTCCATTTCATCCTCTCCAAAACATTGCTTTGCTCACGTGTTCCATCTATGGCATCCTCAGTATCCTTTTGTAGAACACATTTCTGTTGTTTCAAGTCTTTCCTTCATCTTTGATTCGGCCGTCATTTAATTTATTTGTGATGCCGTTTTCATTTATCCCATTGCATTGTAGTAATATTATAATAGCATTTTACAATGCATTGTAGTAGTATTATATTAGCAGAATACTATGCATTGTGGATGTGCGTTGTGGTGCGGAGGATATCGACTGAGAACGAGAAATCGTGGAGCCGAGTTCGAATTCCAGTTGAATTCCTTGCATTCACTTACGCGAAAATACCTTTGGGAAAGGTATTAATCCGTCTCTTCCCTTCAGTTCCGGGTTAAATAACAGGAGAGACTGGGTTCTATAGCCTTGGCTGAAAACCAGTCTACGGCCAAAAATAATGGCAACCTACTGCGGGATAATATTTTGCCATTCAACTATCGAGACATATCGCCGAAGCGTGCATCCCGTATAGCACTTAATAGACTTACTGTTCATTGCACTAATATTATGCTATGTATTATACTTTGCAAATTAAAATCAGTTTTATAAACACCGACGAATAATTAATAAAGTTCTTAGTAATGTACATTTAAACGGGGAGTTGCAATGGACCCACTTCTTAATTTTCGAAGCGATGAATTCATACTATTTTTTTAAACAGTTTAGTATAAGACCTTAAATAACCTGATTTCTTATAGGATTGACAAAATCTCATTTTTAGCAACCTAGAGTTTTATTATTTTTATTTTCTTGTGGATATTTGGTCAGAAACATAATGAAAAACCATCAGTATTTCAGCGCAAATGTCATCATCGTTTATCTTGAGCTGTCAAAACGCGTATTTCAACAATTGAATCACAAATTTATTTCTTTTCTGTCAAATAATTTGGCGCCTACACTAATTAAATTGTTGGCAATCTATAAATAATTTCCGGAACTATTTCTACTATGAGATGGAACCCATTTAGGATGAGGTTTGAACGTTATTCTCCACAACTTCGTATCACTTATACCTGTGAGCAACGGGTGTGCGTTGTGGTGCAGTAGATATCGACTCGGAATAACAAATCGGGGGAGCTGAGTTCGAATTTCAGTTGAATTACTTGCGTTCACTTACACACAAACACTCTTAGTAAAGGTATTAATCTGTTTCTTCCCTCCAGTTATGAGTTAAATAATGGAAAACATTATATTTTATAGCCTTGACTGGCAACCAGTTTACCACAGAAAGCAATGGCAACCTATTGCTGGATAATCTTCTGCCCAGTAAGTTATGTCTCTTTCGAGACATGATCGCCCAAACCTTGTATCACGTATGGCACTTAACTCACTGATAGCTGTGAGAAGCTTGTGTATTTTTGTCATTACTGCCAAGCGTTGTTAAGCTATGCATTCCCATTTTCCTGATAAATAGCCAACTGCCTTCTCCATAAACGTCTGTCTTAGATATTTTTTGTAATCGTTAAATTCACCAAACCCTGTTTACTTATTATTTCTCTAAGAAATACCAGCTTTTTAAAATATTGAGTATAGGTGTGCTTTTTTTCCACTCATTTTCTTTCAAACTTATTTCCGCACTTCGTCCATGATATTCCCATCATCCTGCTGTAGAGGCAGATTTTCGTTTTCTCCGTTTGTGTTATAATTTCTGACATTTCCCAGCGTTCATCGCAATATATAAAGCTGATGTTACATTACTTAGTTTCTAACGACATTTTCCTGTTTGTTTATAAATTGCTGAGCTTTTGAAATGCATTTTTTGTGTGCAGTTTGCGTTCTGATTTCGACATTCCTTTTTCCATCCTCTGATAAAACAGTTCCCAGATGCTCAAACCTTTGTACTTGTTTGCTTCTGCCGTTAAATCCCACCCTCTTTTGTTTTTAATCATTTCACCCTAAGCAAAGCAGTTTTACTACCACTGTTGCGCAGGGGGTTACATAGAAGGAAAGTGATGAAAAAGGGGGGTTAGTTACAGAGGATGTCAGGAGGAGGGTAATAGACGGATGAGAATACCGGTGTAGTGGGGTGGAGTGGATGGAGAAAAGAGCTTGAGAGAAAGGATGCGAGTTAGTGAGATAGGAGTGACTATTGACCTTACATTTAAATTCCTGGGGATTGTAGCTGTCGGAGAAGCAAGTATATGAAAGGGAATTCCACAGGCGTGAAGAGCGAGTAAAAGAAGCTTTTTATCGGTTTCACTGTAAAAAGGTGGGACCTAGTTGCTAGTCAAGTAACTCGTGTAAATTCCCCAGGCCGATTTTCCCACATCGCGTTCAGATAGATGCAATTGAATCCAAAAATAGCGTACAAAATATTTAGAATCCAGCAGCACCGAGACTGTATGAATTTATGTGCAGTACGATATTTGCGATAAAGACGAGACGAGATTAGCGATAAAGAAGAGACGAGATTAGCGATAAAGACGAGACGAGATTAACGATAAAGACCAGACCAGATTAGCGATAAAGACCAGACGAGATTAGCGATAAAGACCCGTCAATTTACAGTTAAATAAGGTAAATGTAACTATAAGTTTAATGCTAACATTTTCTTTTTTTCGCCTTTCTGTCTTGTGGAACACACTTCCAGCTTCATGCTAATCGGTCAACTTTGATCTTCAGAAATTTAAATGCATTATCAATCGTTATCTACTCTCTTCCCGATTGCTCTTCATTTGTTCTTGCTCTTTGATGTCTTTCTTCTCTAATTCTTTAACACCTAGTAATCCTTTACGTTCTCTCATCAGGTGTGTTTGGTTAAAAAAAGTTACCGCGAAACATATTCCACTCAAGAGAATAAACCAATTAACCAAAATATATTATATTCAAATATTTCCAAGTCCCTGGAACAAACGACGTGATCTACTTTAAATGTTATCAAGATGAGCAGTACAAATGCAGATGGATGTGTACCTGTGTTTCATGGACTACCTGGAAGCATTTGAAAAACTGCGCCATAGACATTTTCGGGAAAAACATCAAGAATCTCTTCTGCTTCAGGATGTAGGCGATCATGGTTCTCCACGTCTCCCTATCCCTTGTGGCTCTTAGTATGTTTGCTCCGGTTACACCTCGTAACCCCCGTTCCGTCATCCACCTGATCAAACCCTGCAAATATGTTATCTGCTGTCTTCCTCTGTCTCTATTTCATTCTATCTGGCCAGTCAGTATCAGGTTCTGCAAGCTCTCCTTCCTTATTGCGTGTCCCATGAACTTCAGTTGTCTCTTCCTGTTGCTCAGTATTAATTTCCTTTGGGTTGCCATTCTTTCCAGCACCTCATCGTTGCTTGCATGTTCGGTCCATGATATCCGCAGCATCCTTCTGTAGAACCACATTTCAGCTGTTTTAAGTTTTATCCTCATTTTCGATGATATTGTCCAGCATTCACTGCCGTATTGAAGAACTGGATCCAGCAATCCAGCACTCTTTTCTTTGTTTCTAGTGAAATTTTCCTGTGTGTTAGTACTTTACTCAGCTTCTGGAACACGTCCTTTGCCATGCCAATTCGCTTTCAGATCTCTGTGTCGCACTTTCCATCTCCTCTTAGAACACTTCCTACTGGCAGCAAACCTCCTACATACGGTCACGAAACGAGTTCAGCAGATATACAAAAATAGACAGTGTTGTAAGACATGGGTGTGTTTTTCTTCTTTTTTTTAAACAGATTCAAATTATACAGCGAGACAATTTCTTAGAG
Organism: Ascarosepion bandense; assembly: GCA_037127315.1. Taxonomy (NCBI): domain Eukaryota; kingdom Metazoa; phylum Mollusca; class Cephalopoda; order Sepiida; family Sepiidae; genus Ascarosepion; species Ascarosepion bandense. The sequence continues at coordinate 8,489,258 of JBBBDQ010001215.1, forward strand.
GCCGAGAAGTTATTTCAGGATTTGCCATTGGTGGACACAACCTGAACAATATAAGATAGGCAGATAATACAGTGCTGATAGCAGATATGGAAAAGAAACTACAAAACTCCTACAGAAGTTAGCTGGAGAAAGCGGAAAGAAAGGACTATATATAAACTACACGAAAACTTAATACATGATTATCAGTAAAAAGGGGGTCCAAAATGCCAACTACAGGCTAGAAAAACTAAAATCATACAAGTACAGAAATTTAAATACCTGGGAGAAATTTAAATACCTGGGAGAAATTTAAATACCTTGGCATAGCTAAGGAAGCATTCCAGAAACTGAGTAAATCGATTTTTTTAAAAATCATTTCACCCCGAGCAAGGCGGAAACGCCACTGATGTGCAGAGGGTTAGATAGATGTAAAAAGATTAATTAGAAAGGAGTGAGGTGTACAAACTAGTTGGAAAGGAACAATAGAAAGTTGAGAAAGCAGGTGCGATGACAGATATATAGGTAGAGAGAAAGGGAAGGTTATACAGGTGAGGGGAGAGAGCTGGAGTCCACTGGTTAGTAGATGATTATTGACTTTGCATTTTAATTTCTGGAGGTTGTAGCCGTCAGGAAAGCAAAAATGCGGGAGCGAGTTCCACAGGCGGGAAGTGCGAGAGAAGAAGCTGCAGGAGTAGAATTGTCGTCTGCATTTGGCTAACCTGACTGTGAATGGGTGGGACCCAGTTGCCAGTCCGGTTGCACGAGTAAACACCTGTTGAGGAGGCATCAGTGACTTAAGCTCGTCCGAGCAGAAGTCATGAAAGTATTTATAGAACACACAAAGGGAGGCCACATTTCGACGATGGGGAAGTGGCTGCAGTCGAGTCGCCAGATCAGTACCTATCACATTACAGACTCTCCTTTGGAGCCTGTCAAGAACACTGAGGAAAACGGCAGGTGCACCTGACCATAAATGGCAGTAGTACTCCATGCACGGACGGATGGTTGACTTGTATATATGCAGGATGGATTCAGGTGGAAAAACATCCTGGATCGACATAGTGACCCAACCTTCTTAGCAGTAGATTTTGCTATGGATTCAATATAGTGGTTCCATTTGATGTCTGAGGACAGGGTAAGTCCGAGGAGGCGTAGAGTATTACTCTTAGGGAGAATCACTTGGTCCATGTTTATGGGAGGCAGAAGAGGTTGCCTGTAATGGTTGACAGACAACAGCTTGGTTTTAGATGAATTGAAGTTGACAAGCCACTTCTTCCCCCAGTTCACCACAGAGTGTAGATCCCGTTCAAGGTCAGCAGCGAGATTATGTCTGTCCACCACGACAGGTTTCTTACTGGAGCGGGAGTATATTGATTGATTGATTTTACGGCAGATCAACCTTTCTAGTTATTTACTGCCGGTATGAGTTTTTATTAAGCTTTCATTGCGAATGATTCATTTAGGTATGTAGGGATATTACTCGTAATAGGTATGATTAGAGAATGATTAAAAGGGTTGTTTTCATTTAAGGTTAGTGTATATTTAGTTTGAGGTATTAAATTTTGTTATATATGCCGACCTCTTTCAGATATTGAAATATTTTGTTTTTGTTTCTTTGGAGAAAAATGTCTTTCAGGTTTGTCTCCTTATAATATTTTCGGGGAATTGTTTTTTAATAAATCAAAACACATTATCTAAATAAAAAGAAAAAAAATAGTGCTGAACATATTTTCATTAATTATGTGTTTTATGTTATTTTTTTTAATGTGCTTGGGAGTTATATACACTTCTGATCAAAATTTTAAGACCATTTAAAAATATTTAAAAAGAAATATATTTTTAGGATAGATTTTAAACTCCTCCCACTTAAGGTTACCAATACTACAATCTAAAAGGTTATGGAAGCAAAAGGCTATATTCCAAACATTTTATTTAGAAAGTTACGTTTTTATAAAATGAGGCGATTTACACATGATCAAAATTATAAGACCAGAGGCAAAAGTTCTACGAAATTGTACAAAAAGTGTATGAAAAGTGTATGCAAACATTCAAATTTAATAATGAGTTCTACCTCCACTGCTTTTGACAACTTCAGAAATTCTGTCGGGCATGCTAGAAATAAGCGTTTCCATTAAGGTGCGGGGGATGTTGCTCCAGCTTCTGAAGGTGGCTTCACAAAGTTCATTTTTTGTTGAATATTGTTTGACATTTCGATAAATATCTCTTGTCATCCACCCTCAAACATATTCAATTAGGTTTAAATCTGGTGAGCATGCAGGATGTCCCAAGAGATGGACCCCATTTTATTGTAGAAAGGTCAAGGTCCGTCTTGCAGCGTGGATTGCAGCATTATTCTGATGGATTATAACCATCCATCCACACACAAACGATGGCCCTCCGTCATCAAAGATGATTTTTGTAGCATGCTAACATAACAAACCGTTGTTTGACGACCCTACACCACCTGGAGCTCCATCGTCCCTCTGTAAGAAAAGGCACCCCATACCATTAGGGACCTCCACCACTATGAATTATGGAAAGAAATTCAGGAGGCATGTTTTTGTTATGCCAATATCATTGGAAGCCATTAGGACCATCGAGATTGAATTTTTTCTCATCAGAAAACAAAACTTTCTCTTCTCAACGTCCCATGTTTGGTATTCACAACCAAACTTTAAGCGGTCCACCTTGTGACATGGAAGCAGCCAATGAATTTGTTTATGCTTTTTATTTACCCTGCCTTTTTGTCGTAAGTGTCGTCTGATGGTTACGGGACTGCTATCAGCATCTGTGACTGCCTTAATTTGACTAGAAGAAAGTCCCCCGTCTTTCATAACAACCTGTCTTATTCTCTTACTCAATGCAGGAGAAATTTTTGGGGGCCTACCAAAGGATTTTGCTTTTCCATAATTCTCACTGTTTTTAGAAAGTTGCAAATCACAGTTTTACCGTGATTTACTTTAGCTGCGATCGCCCACTGTGACAAACCTTGCTTATGGAATTCTAAAATTTGATCGGGAGTGTATATATATATAGCTCAGAGGTAGAATCGCCGACTGACTCCACTTCCGTCAGGTTTCAATCCTGAGTTAAAAAGCAGTCGGAGTCTAGCCGTACTAATAAGCTGTGATACAGCGAAACAGATCTGTCTGCGGATGACTATATATATATATATATATATATATATATATATTACTCTTCAACAATGAACTGAGTTCTTTCAGTGACTGGCGTATGTATACACCGCTTAAATATAACAAGCTAAAATTTTCCTTCTCTGATTCCACGTGCCTATGGTTTAGGGGTTAGCGACTCCGACTGACACCAAATCAGTCAAGTATCGATACCGGCCAGATTGACTGATTTTGCGGCAGACCAACCTTTCTGGTTATTTATTGCCAGACAGAGTTTTTATTGCGCTTTCATTGCGAATAGTTTATTTACATGTGTAGGCGTCAGTGAGTGAGTTTTATTCAACGGCACATCAACATCTGTGGGTCATTCAATACCAAATAGTGGGCTATTAAAGTACTTTTTTTAATGTTTGTTTATAGTAAGAAGGTTAATTTAGTCAGATTTTAAAGAAAATTTGTTTTTATTCTAGTTTGTTTAGAGGTGGTTCCATTCTCCTCACAACTTCCCAATCAGAGACCTTGCTGCCGGATGCAGTTTGCTGTCATGTCCAGGACCAAGAAACTAAGTAGCGTATTGCGAGACAGGAAAATGTTGCTGAAAACAAGAAAAAGAGTGCTGGATTGTTATGGGAGGTCTGCCTTTCAATATGGTAGCGAATGCTGAACAATCTCTCCAAAGAAAAAAGAAACATTTGAAGCAACTAAAAATTGGTTTTACAGAAGGATGCTGAGGATACCATGGACCGGATATGTGAACAATGATGAGGTTTTGGAGAGGATGGAAACGAAAAGGAAGTTAATACTTAACATCAAGAAAAGACAGCTGAAGTTCCTGGGACATGTAATGATAGAGGAGGTTTTGGAGAATCTGATACTCACAGGCCAGAAATAGAGACAGGGGAAAGCAATGTGTAAGAAACTTGATCGGCTTGAGCAAATGGATGGCAGAGCAGGGTTTGGAAAAAGGTTTTTTAGAGCCACTAGGAATAGAAATACGTGGAAAGTCATGATCGCCTACGCTTTGAAGGGACACAGCACAAAGGTAAATAAGATAAGTATGTAGGCATCTCATCTTACAAATATGGGTTAAATTGCAAATCATAATGACCCATCGAGCCTTTGCTTTGCGACAAGTAAAAATGAAATAAAAATCAGAATCATTAGACGGTTAGTGTACTTTTTTTTTCTCTCCGCCTAGAGATGGTCGTAATAGTACCTCTGAAGCCTGGGCAACATATGAGGATGTGTTTGCCAAAGACAAAGCCAAACGCCTGATATTCTTAAGACACTAGAGTTAACAAACTGGAGAAAGCGGAGATATGGTTTTCATTTTCATCCAGAAAACGTGGCAATTCTGTGTTAAATAATATTTAATAACTTGAGTAAAGTTGTTGACAGCAGAAAAAACGTGGTATCTTCACGTCGTGCAACCGCGAGATCTAATCGATTTAGCGTTCGTGTTAATACGTGATGCTGACGCTTCGTTTCTGCATCTTCCTCGAATGATTATTGCTTCCTTTTATTCTCTATGGTATTTTTGTTTTCGAAAAAAACGCAAGTAATTGCAAAATCATTATTGTTCTTTCTTTTTGTAGGTGCAAAATTCCTTCAGATCATTTTCTTGTAGCTTTCTTGAGCCAGAGAAAAAAAAAGAGATAATTCTTGCAATTGAAACATTCCTTTCACATACGCCAAAGTAGCCTAATATTATTGCATTTGCAGGAATATTGACGACCTTAGTTTTTGTAATACAAAAAAACAGTTATTACAAAAATCTTGAAAAGACATCCAATCTGTGTTGGACTGGGGTAAGAAATGGCTCGTAAATTTTAATGCTTCCAAAACGAAGTTGCTATCCTTTAACCACCATAGACAACAGTTCCTACACCACCTCCATCAGAATAGATCAGGCTAGTATCCCTGGAAACAAAACACTGCGCCTCCTCAGCCTAAATCTATCAGCCGACCTCAAGTGGAATGAATACATTGAATCCATAGTTAAAACTGCTGCTCGGAATGTTGGTTTCCTTTGTTGGGCCTGAACGTTTTTCTTGTCTAAATCCATCTTGCACATATATAAATCTACCATCCGACCGTACATTTAATACTGCTGTCACATCTGGTCAGGTATCCCTGCTATTCATCTCAGGCTTCTTGACAAAATCCAGCGAAGAATCTGTAATGTAGTTGAACCCGAACTGGCAGCTCAACTCCAGTCGCTTTTTCACCAGTGTACTGCGGCTTCCCTCTGTCTCTTCTACACATACTCTCAAAGCTTCTACTCTGATGAGCTTAGATCCATGATTCACCCTCTGCATGAATTTAGTCGAACTACTAGTTTAATGACTAGGTTCAACCCTTTTACAGTGAAACCAATAAAATGTAGCCGGAACTTCTACTTCTGCAGCTGCTTTGCTCGCACTGATCGTCTGTGGAATTATCTTCTGTATATTTTCTTCCCTGACAGCTATAATCTCTAAGAATTTAAATGCAAAGTCAATTGTCATTTCTTACCTTCTTGACTCACATCCTTTCCCTGACAATCTTTGTATCGTGTTCTTTTTCCTATTCCTCTTATTCTTATTCTTTGCACACCTGTATTCCCATCCTTTTCTTACTCATTGCCTTAAACCTCTGTAACTTGTTCCGCTTCATCCTCACTCACCTCTCATGTGACCACCCTGAGCAACAGTGGCAGTTCCGGTTGAAAATGTAATTTTTCAAAAATTGTATTTATATGAATACATTCAAAAGACCCACACTATCAATAGAAAGTTCTCTGCAAAATTACTGAGGAAGTTACCAAAAGCTATCAAGGTCAAACGTACGGGGAAACTGACAAAATAGAACTTGCTTCATCATGACAATGCTCCAGCACACAAATCCTATGTTTTAATGGCCTTTATACGTCACTGGATCCTTGAACTTGTTGATCAGCTCACTATTCATTGACAGCGATCGCCTATGACCTGAAGGGACATGGCACATGAAGAAACAGACCTATCTATCTATCTATCTATCTATCTATCTATCTATCTATATATATATATATATATATATATATATATATATATATATAAACTTATTTATTAATGGAACTGTGTGTGTGTGTGTGTGTGTGTGTGTGTGTGTGTGTGTGTGTGTCTGTGCCTGTGTGTGTGTGTGTCCGTTACCTATAGACTCCGAAACGGCTAAACCGATTTTCTTGAAAATTTACACAGTTGTACTAAAAGCGTCTGCGAGTGTTCTTAGAGGATTTGTGTCGAGGTACCTCTGATAAATATCGAAAATCGATAATCGAAAAAATCGGGTTATAAAAGGAGTGGTTCGATTTTAATCAAATTGTTGCAGTTCTTACAATAGTGCAGAAAATTGATTATATATATATATATATATATATATATATAAAAGGCAAGATGTTTGTGTGGTGTGTGTCGGTTTATCTGCTTGTATGTCGGTATCTTTTCAGTCCTTTTATTTTAGTTTTTGCTTCGGGTTTGGCTCTAAGTAGGTATAATTGTAGTTCTTAGTCTCAGCCATGATACCATTTACTCAGAGGACTTAGCCTTCAAAATTCAGTTTACGATGAAAAAAAAACTGATTTGATATCGATAGCAGAAAATAAAAATTTGACTTACATCCATTCATTTTTCTTTCAGTCTACGATTTCGCTTTAACTACAAACGACTATTGCTTTTTAGTCTTTCGTGTCAACGTCCAAAGAGTCTGAGCTCCATGACCAAGGATTAGTTTTAAAGCTTTCATTACACCCAAGAAACACCGTGCTATACTGCTAGTCAATATATATATATATATATATATATGAAGGTTAATGAAATGGTCTTTAAACAACCGACAATTTGAAATTATTTGTTTGAACAATATTTTTGATCGATACTCGTATTTATGTAGATATTCTGTTTAAAAACAAACATATTTATATATTTATTTCTACCGGCCTCAGGATTTACTATAAATTTTGTTATGAATTACACACATTTTCGTAACAAAAATGTATCGTAAATAATCAAACCAGTAGAAATAAATAAATAAATAAATAAATATATATATATATATATATGTGTGGTTTCTTTATTAACAGAATATGTGCTTAAATACGAGTATCGATGAAAATAATGTCCAGACAAATAATTTCACACACACACACACACACACACACACACACACACACACACACACACACACATATATATATATATATATATATATATATATATATAAACCAATAAAAATAATAGAGAAAATTAATATATACAAAAATACACTATGGATAGATAAAGAATACTAAAATATAAAATACACAAAAGATAAACCAAGAAATATACAAAACACAAACAAATTTATATAAACACACAAATTATAAGCATATACAAACCTATAACATATAAAAGTAACGTACATACATAACAAATATCACATAGACAAAGGAATAATACATGTAAAGTAATACATTCGTAAATGTCTATATACACTACCGGCCATAATTATTAGTCAACCCCAGTGTTTTCAAAAAATTATGTATCTCATACTATTTTTAAAAATTTATTGCCAAGTGCATAATTGCAAATGAAAATAGAATGGTTCTTTTGCTAATACTGCAAAATAACATTTGCATCAAATGCATTTATAAATATTTAATAATTGCCTATATTGCAATTTCATCAATGACAGAATGAAAAAATTTAGGGTGATTCAGACGAGTTCATCTTTTCTTCCTTGCCTTGTAAAATTTTGCAAAGTAATAATAGCAAAAGAACCATTTTATTTTCATTCAGAATTATCCACTTGGCAATAAATACTAAAAATAATTAGAAATACATAATTTCTTTTAAAAATCTGGAGTGGCCTAATAATTATGGCTGGTAATATATATATATATATATATATATATATATATTGTAATAGTTGTTACAATGGTCTATAAATTCATAGTATCACTACACAAAAATTTTCGCGTTTCGAAGCTAACCTTGTATTTTGGTTGCCTCTCTTCCTGTGAAAAAGTTTGGTTCCATCCACTCATAGATAGTAATAAAATAAAAAGTATCTACTCGTTCTTAAAAAAAAGTAGAAAGAAACTCATGGAGAGCGTGGCAGCAGAGAGTCCTCAGAAGAGAAGCCCCCGTCAAGCAAGTGTTTCGGCCCTTATCTCCTGACACTCTAGGGGGGTTGGGCCACACCCGGTTCATGACTCCGGATGTCCCTCTGCTGCCTTTTTTTTTTGGGGGGGGGACGAGCCACGGATAGGATCCGTGACCTTCTGGATATGCTCATTTTCACTCAAAGACTCCCGCACTAACCACTTAGCCAAAGGTACACCTGATATTTGTAGGAAAGTTAAGCCTTATGGAGTTCACTTTTATTCCTCCTTGACCAGATCCAGCTTGAACATCTCTCTGCCGCTTCTGCCATTGCTTTCAGGGCTCTGGTTTTTCCCTCCCTGCAACTGAGAGCTGTTTCATGAGGCTGTATGCAGACGCTCCTACAAACCCCCTAGCTCCAATTTCTGCAGTGAGGACTTTGACCTGGTAGTCTTCTCTCCTCAGGCTGTTTGCCAGATAAGCATACTTTCCAGTTCTCATATGGCACTGTGAGTTCTATCATAATCAGCTGCTTGGTTGACTGAGAGTGGACTACTATGTCTGGTCTCATGCCACTCTTGCTGATGATATCTGGGTGACTCTTCCATTCTGGGAGGTCTGCAGTGCACTCCCAGTCATCTGCCCCGTCCAGCATACTCTGCCTGCATGTTCCAAGTGGTACTGTTGTTCTTGGCCATGATTTGCTGCCTCCTGCCGTGAAGAATGTTGCGGATGCTTTTGGAATCCTGATTTTCCCTTTTGTGGTGTTGGTACTAGCCCAGACTACTTGTACAATCTCTTTGAGCACTTGATTGTGCCTCCATGTGTACCTTCCTTGAGCCAGGGCTACTTTACATGAGCTTAGGACATGCTCTACTGTTTGGCAGAGGGGGCATGAAGGATCGTCTGTTTTTCCCCACTTCACCAGGTTTGCTTATGAGGGCAGAAGCTCATATGCAGCTCTGAGAATGAAGCTGATCCTGAGAGGGGCCATGTGCCAAATGTCATTCCAAGTGAGACTTCTTTGGAGTGCATTCTCCCACGTTGTCCATTGCCCTTGCTGGCTCTGCTGGACTGCTTTTTGGAGTCTTTTTTGGTCTTCTTCTTTTCTCATCTCCTGAATCATCATGTCTCTTTTGGCTTTTCCTTTGGCCTTTGACCACCACTCAGTTTTGGTCATCCCCAGTCCTTATCTGTTGGTCTGCATGTGACCTGTTATTTCTCTGATCTTGAGACTTTCTCTAGCAGAATCCATTGCCTCTTGAACTTTCCATTTTCTGCCTGTCTTCAGTTGGGGCTTGATTGCTTCTACCACCCTGTCTCCTGAGTCCTCCAACATGCTTTGAAGTCTGATCTTCCCTGCTTTATATTCCTCCAGGATGGATTTCAGTGGTAGTTTCAGCTTTGCTTGGCGACAGTACAGCGCTATGTCAGTCAGACAGGGTGGGACACCAAGCCATTTCCTTGTGAACTTGCTGATTTTGGCTTCCATTGCCTCCACTATGCTGGTGCAGATGTCGTATATCATCAGGGGCCATAGGAGCTTTGGTATCAGCATGAACTGCAAACACCAGACCTTGTATTTGCCAGGGATCCCACATTGGTCAATGGTCTCCAAACCTTCTTCCAACATCTGCTTGGTTTCTTTTGCTATTTGTGTGTCTATCACCATACCACCTTCCAAGGCTCTTGACTGGCTCTTCTGTGACTGCCGGAATGGCCTGGTTGGCAACACTGAAGACTACAACTTCGGCCACTTTTCCTTTTCTCAGCGAGAGACTCCGTGATTTCTTTGGCTTAAACTTCATTCTAAATGAGGCAACTATGTTGTCCAGCCTCTCCAGCGCATGACGTGTCTCCTCTTCTCTGGATGAAATCACCGTAGTGTCATCCATGAAGGCCTTGAGAGGGGGCATCTTGTATCCATCTCCAAGGTCTGTTTCTCTTACGTTGCTAGTTGCTGCTTTCAAGATGACTTCCATTGCCAACACGAACAGTATTGGGGAAATTGCACAGCCCATTGCAATGCCCACCTCCAAGTTGATCCAATCTGTTGTATACTCCTTGGTAGAGAACCGCATTGAGAAGCCATTGAAGTACTTCTTAAGCATGTCGCGAATGTTCTCTGGCACATGGTACATCTCCAGAGTAAACTGTATCATCTGATGGGGTACAGATCCATATGCGTTTGCCAGATCAAGCCACACCACGTCCAGGTTTCTCTTCTCTGTTTTTGCTCTTTGTATTGCGTCCCAGATCATCACTGCGTGTTCTACACAGCCAGCCACTCCCGGGATGCCACCCTTCTGGACTGACACATCCAAGTACTTGTTTTCCATGAAGTAATTGGTCAGCCTTGCTGCCATGACAGAAAAGAAGATTTTCCCTTCGACGTTCAGTAGTGATATTGGCCTGAACTGGCTGATGTCACTTGAATTTTGCTCCTTGTGGATGTACACACCATCTGCTGTCATCCACTGGCCGCTGATCTTCTTGTTTCTCCAGGCCGATCGCAGCAGTCTGTGGAGCCACTTCAGAACCTTGGGACATTTCTTGTACAGCTGATAAGGTATTCCGTTTGGCCCCGGTGCCGAATTGGCTCTGGCTTTGTCAACCACCTTCTTGATTTCAGCCAACTTTGGTGGTTTGTTATTGAATTGTTCCTCAGGGTTGATTGGCCACACCAGACCTAGAATGTCGAGTGGTGCTTCGCTCTGAGAGTCAGAGTATGTTTTCCTCAGATGCTGCTCAAGAACTTCTTTGTCCACACTAAGGGTCCCAGATTTTGGCCGTTCAAACAGCGTTCTAGCAAACTGGAAGGGGTCTCTGAAGAAGCGCTCTTGTGTCTTCTTCTTCTTGCTCTTCCTTCTCCTTGCGGATTCCGCCTTGCTGAGGACGCTGTGTTTTGCTTTTAGGTTTTCCCAGAGTTTTTCCAAGCCTTGTTTTTCAATTAGCAGTGCGGTCTTCATTTGTTTCTTGAGCTTTTTCTTTTGGACCCTGATCTTGTCCATCTCTTCTTGGCGTCTGGATTTCTTTGGAGGTATTTTCTCTTTTTGGGGTAGTTTTACTCCATAGGCTTCTCTACATGTGGCATACACAATGTCCCCATATGTGGCCAGTTTGTGTTCCAGGGTGCTTTTCCCTATCAGTGCATCGAGTCTTTGGACGATGTTTGCATCCAGTTTCTCCCAATCTTCAGACTCGCCCGCTCGCGGCAGGTTGAGTTTCAGGCGCCTGGCATCAAGGGCCTGCGCAAATTCCTCATCCGAACCAACAGCGTGGATGTCCTTGGCACTGTGGTTTGACTCCTGGCCTTGGTCCTCCGACGTCTTATCTGCTAATGCAGTGCGCTGCTGCTCATTCAGATGGGATCTTCACACATCCCATCTTTGTCCTGTGGATCTTCATGCCACGGGCGGTAGCGAAACGCCTTCCACAGACACATGGATATTCCATTTGGTCCATGCTCATAGTCCGTTTGGGATTTGCAGTTGATTGGTTGAGTATCGATGGATTCATCATTCTCTCCCCCTTTCGGTGAATCCTGGGAGCATCTTTTCCTTTTGTATTTCGTAGCCACATGTTGAAGGCAAAGTGAGGAGCTAGCCCACAGAGCCCTTGGTTCTGGTCTTTCCCAGTGTCGTCCGGCCTATTCCCGGAAGTCAATGGTTCACCCATACATCAGTAGAAAGAAACTCATGGAGAGCGTGGCAGCAGAGAGTCCTCAGAAGAGAAGCCCCCGTCAAGCAAAAAAATCTTATATCCCAATATAAGAATTACCCAGAAAAAACTAAAATGTGATCCGTCCAAAACTAAGTTACTCCGCTCCCTCTCCTAACCCAAGGTTGTATTAGTATGGCTACAAAATGCCAGCTGAATCGTACTAAACTCCCACCACATTCACTTCTTCTTCTTCTTCTTCTTCTTCTTCTTCTTCTTCTTCTTCTTCTTCTTCTTCTTCTTCTATGTGCCCTGTCCCTTCAGGACGTAGGCGATCATGGCTCTCTACGTCTCCCTATTCCTTGTGGCTCTTAGTATGTTTGCTCCTGTTGCTCCTGGCAACCCCCGTTCCGTCATCCACCTGATCAGTCCCTGCAAATATGTTGTCCGCTGCCTTCCTCTGTCTCTCTTTCCTTCTATCTGTCCAGTCAGTATCAGTTTCTCCAGGCTCTCCTTCCTCATTGCATGTCCCAGGAACTTCAATTGTCTCTTCCTGATGCTCAGCATCAATTTCCTTTTTGTTGCCATTTTTTCTAACACCTCGTCGTTGCTTGTATGCTCAGTCCACGATATCCGCAGCATCCTTCTGTAGAACCACATTTCGGCCGCTTCCAGTTTTGTCCTCATTTTCGATGATATTTGCCAGCATTCACAGCCGTATTGAAGAACTGACATCACGTAGCAGTCTATAACTCTTTTCTTCGTTTCTATTAAGATTTTCCTGTGTGTGAGTATTTTGCTCATCTTCTGGAACGCGTCCTTTGCCATGCCAATTCGCCTTCGGATTTCCGTGTCGCACTTTCCATCTCCTGTTAGAACACTTCCTAGGTACTTAAATTCTTGTACTTGTTTGCTTACATATCATATTATCAAAAATAATTCGTCTTCACCATTTATTTTTCATTTCAACTTATCACCAGATGAGGAGCAAATGTAGCTCCGAAACGCGAAGATTTTTGTGTAGTGATACTATGCTTTTATAAACCATTGTATCAACCATTGCAATATAAAGATCTACGTTATATCGAGTACTCTTTATAAAAGTAAATGTATGGACAGTGGGTTTAAACCTACGTGTTCCATAACTTTCTTACCATATATATATATATATATATATATATATATATATATATATATATATAAAATATTATATATATAGAATATATAAATTGATATCGCATAATGAAAACACACATATATATATAAACACAAAATCAAAATAAAAACATGTAACATATATATATATATATATATATATACTGATGCATATATATTTTTTTCTATGTTTGTTATATATTAACATTTTTTAATAAATTGAAGCGGCAAGAGAATGCTTTTAAAAGTCAGAATTTTATTGTCAATATTACGGCCCGGAATGAAATAAACTGTAAAATTTACTTTAGTTGTAAGAATGATAATATTGAAATATTGCAACCGGACATACATAAACTAAAATAATAAAGGAGGGGAATCGTACTTATTTTTTTAAATTAAGCACACATTGGGAGAGGGGGAAAATGGCGCTTTTTGATTGTAGTCTCAAGTTAATGATATCACCGTTGTTCAACTGCGCAACTAAGCAATAACATGTACCGAACTGTTTTCGACAAAGCAATTACATGCAAATGCATGTTTTTTAATATGCCGGGCTGTGGGTGGATGCGATTACATGCCATACATCGTGAATTGGTACATTATTTTCTAAAAAGTCTTACCTATTTCTAAACACGAGTGTCTAATGTCAATACTTATATACAGGAGCTTCATCGATGTATAGTAATTTTCTTTGCCATAAGGCATACTGTAAAGAGCCTCTAGTGAGGATCGAACTCACTACTCAGTAGGTTTAGTAACCCTTAAACCATGTCAAAGTGTCCTCGTGATTTACTAAACGTAGATTAGTAAATGTGGCACCAGGTTTAACTCATGGAGCGCCTAGTAAGTATCGAATTCACTACAAATTTGCAATTTATATGCCATATAGAAGGTCAGATATCGCATAACAGTCTAGTACATTTTTCTGTTTTTAATGACACCACGCTTAAGAGAAATCCTAAACAGAACTACACCTTCATTAGCTGTGGGTGCTTTACAAAGTCCGAAGTGAAATAAACTGTAAGTTTACTTTAGTTGAAAGGACGATAATATTGCAATATTGTAATGGAACCCGGCACATGGCGAAGAATTACAAACATACAGCCTGATAAAAAAAGAGTAATAAAGGAGGTGAATTGTATGTATTTTTGAAATTAAGCACACATTGGGAGAGAGAAAAATATAGTCTCAAGTTAATGATATCACCATTGTTCAACTGTGCAACTAAGCAATAACATGGACAGAACTGTTTTCGACAAAGCAATTACACGCAGATACTTGTTTTTTAATACTTACTTAAAGGAGATTCATCGACGTAAAAAGTAATTTGCTAAGTTTAGCTTTACCATGAGGACTAAGGTAAAGAGCATCTAGTGAGGACTAGATTACTCAGTTGGCTAACTAACCCTTACACCATGACGAAGTGCCCTAGTGATTTACCAAACGTAGAGTAGATGTGGCACAAGACCTAACTTATGGAGCGCCCAGTAAATATCGAACTGACTACTCAGCTGTGATTTATCTAGCGACTGCTTGTAAGATGAACGAAAAAATTGTTTTTAGACTTATTCGAGTAGAGCTTCTGACAATGAAAGTAAAAAAAGGAAAATAAAAATTTGAAACAATTTAACATTTAATTGGGTAAATTTGAATACCGGAGAATTAGAATGAATAAAACTTAGTTGAAGTCCTAAATAGAGTGAAAAATGCTCAAGAAGACGTCTCAGTAGTGAGTAGCCCGGCCTTCATTATGTTATATATCGACAAACAACAAACACGCATATATATAAAAATATAAAGTTATATTTTTATTAATGACGATGGACCGTGTAGAATAGGGAACAGAGAATTGAGATAGCGCTTCTAATGGGTTGACGGGAGTGTAGTCTTATCTGTTGTGTCTCTCTTCACCGGCCGATCTCTGTTGCTGCTCTACTGGCGAATCCGTGTGCCGAGGTCTTTTTATAATCTTCCAGAACCGGGACTTTTTCTTCCGGTGTTGCCTCGCCCACACACGCCACGTAATTCTCAGAGACACCTGTTCTGTTTGCCTCTGTAGTTATTTCCGCTGCTGCCGGAAATAAGGTCAAACGACATCCGTTCCTTTCAACGACCGGAAACACCCTCGCTTGCATCAGCCTTCCTCGGGTGGGGCCAGATTGTTATATTACAATTATTAATAACCTTAAAAAACTACGTTTAGCATGGTCGATATAAGCGTTTGCAGAGGGCTGGTTGAAATGTTTTTCTGAGCGTTGAAAAGGCCTTCACGAAGTTCATGCACTGTTTAAAATTGATGATCATTTCAATAGATTTTATTGCAATTTACGCACATTTATTTTCGGTGAAGTTCAGAAAAACTCTTGCCATTTGTTTTTATAATAATTTCACCCTCAGCAAAGCAGTACTGCCACTGATGCACAGGGGGTTACATAAGAGGAGATTGATGAGAAAGAGGAACATTTTATAAAAAATTGATAAGAGAAGGATAAAAAACACTGGTGTGAAGAGAGCTGCATGAGAGTAAAGTGGGCGGGAAAAACAACATGATAGGTTTTCAAGGAAAAGATGTGAGTCAAGAAGATAAGAGATGGTAATTGACATTAAATTTAAAATCTTGGACATTGTAGCTGTCAGGGAAGCAAGCACACACACACACACACACACACACACATATATATATATATATATATATATATATATATATATATAAACAGATGTAAACATCGGTGTCTTCAATGGGGATTAGCTAGCCCTTTTACTAAATGGCCATTTACGGAAATGAGTGGCCAACCATAATATATATATATATATATATATATATATATATATATTACTATTCTTAGTTCAAGTCAAATGTTTCAATGCATTTTCCAAGAGTTTTGGTATCAAATTAAAGGTAAATACTATTATTACCAGAGTGGCTCGAAAGGTAAGAGATTCATATATTATAAACTTTCAGTTTCAAATAAAAATTGTAGGAATAAATATTAAAAATTTTTTAAAAATCACTCTCTTTTTCACACACACACACAGGCACACACACTCATAAAGTGTTCGAAAAAATACAGCACATGCAATTGATGGAGATGCTCTGCAGCCTTGACTTATTTGTGAAAGGCATAAGAGTAATCAAGAATCTCTACTGGCAGCAAACTGCCTGTATACGGAGAGGTAACGAATTCAGTAGATATACAAATATAGAAAGGGGCGTAAGACAAGGATGTGTCTTTTCACCGGATCTATTCACCTTGTACAGCGAGACAATTCTGAGGAACCTAGATGTTATGCCAGGATTCGTCATTGGAGGCTACAACTGGAACAACATAAGGTACGCAGATGATACAATGCTGATAGCAGACGTGGAAAAGAAACTACAAGACCCCCTACAGAAGGTAGCTGAAGAGAGTGACAAGAGAGGACTACAAATAAATTTTAAGAAGACCGAATGCATGGTCATCAGCAAAAAGAGCAGCCAAAAATGCCAAATACAGTTTGAGGATACTAAAATCAAGCAGGTGCAAAAATGTAAATACCTGGAAAATGTTCTAACAGAAGACTGAATGTGCGACACAGAGATATGAAAGCGAATTGGCATGGCGAAGGACACGTTCCAGAAACTGAGTAAAGTATTAAGAGACAGGAAATTTTCCCTAGAAACAAAGAAGAGAGTACAGGATTGCTATGTAATTTCAGTTCTTCAATAGGGCAGCGAATGCTTGACAATATCATCAAAGATGAAGGCATTACTTGAATCAATTGAAATGTGGTTCTACAAAAGGATGTTGCGGATATCATGGATCGTGCATGTGAGCAATGAGGAAGTTTTCAAAAGGATGGAAACGAAAAGGAAACTATTACTGAGCATTAGGAAGAGACAGCTAATATTCCTGGGACAGGCAATGAGGAAGAAGGACTTGGAGAACCTGATATTAACAGGCCACATAGAGGGCAAAAGAGACAGGGGAAAGTAGTGGCGGATAACATTTTTTAGGGCCTTAACTGGTGGATGACAGAACGAGGGATTGCGGTGTGTCACAAAAGAAACCGAGCCATGTGGAAAGCCATGATCGCCTATGTTCTTAAAAGACAAGACACAAAGAAGAAGAAGAAGAAGAAGAAGAAGAATATATATCGTAGTGAATAAGGAACGAAGGAAAATATTACAACTTCCAAAACATTAACTTAAAAGTGTTCGATATATAATATACAGCTGTAAATATTTATTATATATTATATTGTAGAACATGTACAAATTTTTTTATGTCCACTACAATTTCAATGTCGAAACAAAATGTACAATTTGTATGGATATAAAAAATTTTTACGTCTTCTAAAATATAATTTTAATATACATATAATCATTTCGCCGCAAACAGACATAGATGACGTTGAATTGAAAGTTTTGGAGATTGTAGCTATCATAGAAGCCCGAAAATAGAAGAACGTTTCACAAACGAGAAGTGCGTGAAAAGAAACTGTTAGTGTAGAAGAGAGGATACGCTTAACTATTCCGACGGTAAAAGGGCGCGACCTTGATGCCAATCTATTAACACAGGTAAATACATGTGGTTGGACAACTATGGAAACACTTGTCAGAGAAATTGCCATGAAAATAGTAGTAAAACAATCAGCCTTAAGCTTGATCTACGAGATATTTTGGTTGAGCTTAATGGCTCGGAATCCCCACTTTAATTAAATCTGGTGTCGCATAAACCTTGGTTAGAAGGTGGTAAATACCGACTGATCATACTTGATCCAGACTCTATCTTGGTCAGCCCTCTGCTTCCGTGCGAAGAGGAACCCAGATAAGGTTCCGCCGAAGGGTAGAGCCTCATCTGGGGTGGGTAGACAAGAGCCCGTCCTAGCCCTAAGCTAGGTCTATGGAATATTTTTGGCTGAACTTAAGGGCTCGGAATATCTATATTAACTGACCTTGTGTCACATCCACCTTGGTGGGGAGGAGATTAATACAGAGCGATTATACTGACTAGCAGTGTATTTTAAAGTTGCAACAATAATATACTGAAAAAACTATTCTAGACCTGACATGTTGTTGCGCGTCTTTCCTTTCTACAAATTCCAAACGCGAGTAAATGTCATCAGTTATGGTATCGAACATGGTGATGCAAAGTTTTGAACATACATGTTGCAAGAGAATTAACTCACATCGAGTTTTCTACACCCGCTTGCATGAAAGCAGAACCTACCCTCATCATTACAACTCCACATGTTACATGGCAATTTGTAAATGTAACAAATCATATGTGTAGTACTTCTGCACTCAAAGTAATTCCTAACGTGTCTACAGTTATATTTAATTTATAATAATGCTGTGTATACCAACAAAACTATACAAGCACAACAATTTAATTATCAAGAATTTTTTTTTTTGTCTAGAGGTCAGAAATTGTGACACTGAAATTCGAAGGCGTACTGGGACAGCCGAAAATTTATTCCAGATTTTAAGCAAAGTACAAAGGAACAAAGAAAGGATGTGCGTGGTGGTGCAGTGGATATCGGCTCGAAAATAAATCAGAGAGCCGAGTTCGAATTCCAGTTGAATTCATTGCATTCACTTACGTGCAAATACCCTTGGGAAAAGTATTAATCCGTCTCTTCCTTCCAGTTACGGGTTAAATAACAGGACAGATTGGGTTCTATAGCCTTGGCTGGCAACCAATCTACCGCAGAAAGCAATGCCAACCTACTGCGTGATGATCTTCTGCCCAGTCAGTCATGTCTCTTTCGAGACATAATCGCCCAAGCGTGTTTCACGTATGGCACTTAACTAACTGACTGACAAAGAAACAAAAATTTCACTACAAACCAGGAACAATAACTAGATCGTTACATGAAATCTATCATCCTTCATAATATAGAGTGTTTTCAAAATGAGGAAACGGTTTGAAGCAACAGAAATGTGGTTCTACAGATAGATGATGAGGATAAAATGTACTAAACAGGTTATTAGTGATGAAGCTCTAGAGAAAATAGAAACAAAAAGGAAATACTTAATATAAATAAGAGACAGTTAAAATTTCTAAGGCACAAAATGAGGATAAAAGGTTTGGAAATTCTGATACCCACAGGACAGATTAAAGTCAAGAAAGACAGAAGAAAATATTATATGCATAGTGAGGTTTGGCTGAAAGGTTTAGATAAAGGTTTGGCTGAAAAGGTTTGGCTGAAAAGGTTTGACTGAAAAGGTTTGGCTAGAGGTTTGACTGAAAGGTTTGGTTAAAAGTTTGGCTGAACAGAATTTAAGAGAGATAACAGAAAAAATACAAAATTTATTAAAAACTACAAGGGAGAGCCATTATAGCCTACATCCTGAGAAACACGAGACATAAAGAAGACATGTGTTGTCTGGAACCAGAGCCATTGCAATATAGACTATTTTCGCAAGCGTCTGTAGTTCGCATGCTTCCAGAACTTTACTTATCGGTTGTGGAAAAGTTAATTTATCAACTTGTGTGATCGCTGATGCCCAACCGACACATCACGTCCGATACGCGCAGCGATACATCGAGATAACGTTCTAGCCTCTCAAAGAACCGCAGTGCGACCTCTCCCAAGAGGCTCTGATTGGTCTACAGGAGCCGAGGTGCCTCTCCGCAAAATGACACCAGATTTCACATGGCTCTTTCCTCTAACTGAATTTCATCGCATCATGCGTCACAATTTAAAAGTCAGACAGACAGCGCGTGGGAATAAGTGTCGCTCCATGCAAAATGACCAAAGACACTGCAAATTTTATTTACATATCTACAACTTTATTATCATGCACAAATAGTAACCAGATCGAAATTGTCACCGGCCTTCTGTCTGTTAAAGTTTTAATTCCCTTCATGCATACTGACTTTGCAAAACTCAGTGCTTATGACTTGAAATAACTGTACGCTCACCAAAGTTAAGCAACGTTGAATCTAGTCAATAACTAAATAGGTGACAGTTTATGAATACAAGGTGCTGTACGCTTAGATCTGAGGGTATTATGATGAGCTTATGGCCATATCATGTTGAAATACGAGTATTCGTAAGATCCCCGAAGTTAAGAAACGTTTAATCTAGTTAGTATCTGGATGGGTGACCGATTCTTAATATCACTTGCTGTACGCTTATTTGTAAGTGCGTTTTAATTGGCTGATGCCTATATCATGTTTAAACAATGGTGTTCGTAGTGTTACTGAAGGTAATCAATGCTGAGTCTGAGTAGTTACCTAGACGAGTGCCCACTTGGCAATACTGGTGTTGTACGCTTGGATGTGAGAGAGTTTTAATGGACTTATGATCCTGTCGCATTGTAACATAGGTTCTCTTACGATCAACAAAAATTTAAGTGACGCCGAGTCTAGTTGAAATTTATGAAACCGTTCCCTTAAAAATAGTATGAGAATATGGCTTTCTCAAGTTCGAGAACTGTTCTTTTCCCTTTCTAGTATTGATGATGGTTTTATTTGGTTTATTTTGTTTTACGGTATATCAACCCCAATGGGTTATTTAATGCCAACAAGATATTTACAATAGATTTGTATAAATAGAATATATATTCTTTGTAAAAAAAATGTTTGTAGATCAGGTTTTATTGAAAACTTTTAGTAAAGTGGGTTTAGTTGAGAGTCAAATGTATTGCTAGTAATACTTTTTTTCCTTCAAAAATGTTTTGCTGTCAATATTTTTTTCTTCAAAAATGCATTGCTGTCAATATTT